>OU015536.1:16037500-16637500 GCA_907165065.1 Caprimulgus europaeus
AAGCAACGATTTCGCTCGCGCATTTCAACTTTCATTTTTTCCAGACTGCGAAGCATGTAGGTGCGATGCATCTTCACGTATAGAAAATACACAGCAAAGCTGCTCTGATGGGCATTTGGCAGGAGCTGCCCCTTTTGGTTTTTTACAGTTTCAAGAAACGTAATTGTGTTTTCCAAGGCACCTCAGGTCACTTCAAAAGATTCATGTTTCCACAATTAAAGCATGAATATGGTTAAAAGGCAGTTATGTAATAAGCACTGGTACAGCTAAATATACAGGAGGGCTTGTCCTCGGGGAGCCAGATGCTACTTAGCATCAAAAAGATAAATAAGGTACAAACTAAAACATAAATATTTTGCAGGGAGACAATGATGCGGGTTATGTAGGGGAAACACACACAAACGGGTCTGAACTAACACCGGGTTTAGACAACTTCCACCATATGGGTTTTGGTAATTATTTCTGAATTGCATCTGCATAAGTGATATTTCACAAGGCCCTCTACGCTTCGGGCTCACCTTTGGAAAAAACACAAGTGTCTGAACCAACAGACTGCAGTGATCGCACAAAAAGGCCTAATTATGTAACAAACTAAAAGCCGGCTAACTAAGCAATTATTTCTCCTAAGCACTCTGGCCTTCAGATCTTACTAAAGAAAGCGATCATAATTTCTCTCATTTCATGGGCCCAGTAATAACTGCGTGGGTGATCGTAATGCTGCAGCAGGAATTTACCAAAATCCATTACTGACATGAAAAGACACTGGTTCTGACAAACCTTTTTATGGAAGGGCAGCAAATATTTTCTCTTCCTCAAAGTCTAACTGCCTTATTTCTCCAATAAAACTTTTGCCTTGGAAAATTACGCCCTGAGAATATCCTTTTATGACTGGGAATGCAATTTTAACCAACTAAAAAAAAAAAAAATTCTAAAATGTTGTGAAAGTGGCTGGAGTTATTAACAAAAGGAAATAATCCCACAATCTCCTGCCCACTTCCTACCAGTAATTAGTTACTTGTTGAATATAATTTACGCTGCAAGTAATTTCTGCTATTAATCTGAGAGCTGTTCTAGTTAATCCAGTACGAACTTTATCAAATGGGCGCATGCACAGGATTTTACAAGGGTAAGCTTACTTATCCATTGACTACACCAAAAATACATTTTGGGTGGAAAGTCTTCCTGGTAAGAGCGAACTGCATGAGTTTTGAACTTTAAAAAGAGAGCAGTAAAAAAAAATAACTACGTGCTGCTGGAGCCTGAGAAACTTTTTTCCTATCGATTTTTAGATATGAAACCACAGCAGAAAGTTTTAACAAACCAGAATTCAAAACAGATACAAGAAATTTCCACGGAGCCACTCTCTTCATTCGCTCAAAACACTGCCCAGCAGTAAGTACCTTACTGCAAGTGCTTTAAGCGCTGGCGATGCTGCGTTTGCCTGAACCCTGCGAAAACTCTAGATGAATTAGCAAACCTGCATTCACAGGATGAAAGGAGAAGAGAGGAGCGCTTGGAATTTCGAGGTTTTGTTTTGCAATTTCAAGGCATACAATGCAAAGTCGTCCTTGCCGCAGTTCACCCACCCTGTCTTGCTGGAGTGTGAAGCTGCTGTCAGGGCTGGGGACCCCGGCAAGGCGGAGGGCGGCTCAGTGCTAATATGATTACAGCGTTCGGAACCCTGAAACACCATCGCAAAACACACCCTCTGGGCAACTCGCACAAAACTTATCGTCTAACCATGTAAGCCAGCCATAACCTAGCACCATGACTAGAGAAGGGCGGGGGAGGCTCCTACAGATCTGATAGTAAAGCACACTGCTTTTTGTAGAAAACTGGTCGGTATTTTTTAAAAATAATAAACTCTGTTATTTACTTATTTAACTTACGATGGCCACGCACACTAAACAAAAGCTCCACTTCCATGCCATCATTTCAGGCGAAATCCAACTTAGTCTGAGTACATCCTTTAGCAACAGGCAGGAAAGCTGCTCAGTTAACATTCCTTTCTCACACTCCCACTCCCTTTCATTTGAAAATGAAGTGCAAAATCAGATCAAAAGACCAACACCAAAAGAAAACGGCTACTTTTAAAAAAGATATTTCTAAGGGTTTCGATCTGTTCCGTCTACTAAAAACAAAAAAAGACCGCGAACGTCAAAAGATGCACTCATACAAAGTGAAGGCGAGAAAATTTCCTTCCTGCTTTCCTAGCAAGATAATTTCCATTTCAGCTTTTCCTTTCTCTGCTCACTTTGAGAAGTTCCAAATTCTTTCATAGGAGGCCGATGAAAGACAAATAAAAACCTAATGTTTTCTCCAACTCCTGCTCCAAACTTCAAGAGGAAGTAGAAATAATATCGGAAGAAAAAAGTAAATACGTTTACCGAGATGAGAAAGGAGATTATGCTGAGCAAACGGCAAAACTCGAGTGCACTCAAAGCGCACGAAACTCCGCTAAAAACCAGAAGTCGCCTCCCAGGAACCAAATGACTTTTAGGAAACGTTTCGGCAGAGCTCCGCGAAGCGAGCGCTTATATATCCGCTGGTTTACGAAGAGAGAGCGTCCCGGAGACCTGGGAAGCCTGGTAAGTGCTCCCCGAGGCAGGACAACATCCCGCAAACTTTCCGACCGGATTCATCGCGCGGAGCCCAGGACGCTCGGCCCCAGCCCGAGGGGCGCGGGCAGCGCACACGGCCCCGCCGCTCCCGGGGCCGCCGGGTCGGGCCCAGCGCAGCCGGCACCGCCGGAGTGCAGAGCGGCCGCGGGAGCGGAGGGCCCCGCGCCAGCGCTTCCTGGGGAAGCTGCCGGGGGAAGTCCGCGGGGCTTCCGACCGGCGGGGCCGGCGGCGAAGGGGACACGGCCGCGCCTCGGCCCTCCCTTACCTGCCCGCCTGAAGCGCTTCTGCCCCGCGGCGCCTTCCGCGCCCGCCGCCGGCCGGTCCCCCCGCAGCCACCCGGCGCTCGCTCTCCACATGAACGCGGGGGTTCGGCCAGCGCAGGGGGGACGCTGTCCCCGGCCCGGGCGCCCTGGCCGGCCCCCGCCTTCCCGGCCGCGGCTCTCGCCGACCACTTGTCGCCCCGCGTCCCGGTACAGGTACCGCAGGGACACGTCCCCGCAGCCGGGCTACGCCGAACTGCTCCGAAATCCCCCTTCTCCCGGAGGGGGAGAGAAAAAGGGAGGGGAGGAAGGGAAAAAAAAAAAAGAAAAGGGGGAAAAAAAAGATGTTTCACACGTTCCCTCTCCAAATCCTGGCGGACACAAAGCCAGCGTTTATTCCCCGCTCACCGACTTGGAGAAGAGGGGGAAGCGGAGAAAAAAAGAAAATAAAAAACAACCTGAGGGAGAGCAAACAAGCCCCCGTGCTGCCGGCAGCTTCCGCGCTGGCGGCCCCGGACCCCCCTCGCCAGCGGGGCAGCTGCGCGGAGCCCGGTGCGGCGGCGGCAGCTCCCGGGACGAGGCGATCCCCCCCGCGGCCCGGCCCGGCGGCGGCAAGTTTTCCGCCTCCAGGAAGCTTTCGGTGCAGGCGGAGGCCAGGGCTGCTCGGCGGCGGGGCAGCGCTCCCCGCTCAGCGGGACTGCGAGGGAGTGGGGGCTGCGGAAGCGCGGGGGTCCGCGGGGGTGTTGCGGGGGCGTGGGGGTGTAAGAAAGTGGGTGCCCGGGGGGGGTTTTCCGCCCCTTTCGGGGGGACGGTGCGGGCAGCGTGTGTGGCCGGACAGGGCATCCGTCCCGCGGGGCTCCGGGATCAGCCGCCCCGCGGCAACCCCAGCCCCACTTTGTTCCCCCGCTCCGCGGGGCGCGGAGAAAGGCGCGGGGGGCGCGGATCCATCTCCCGCGGACTCAGGATGCCAGACCGCCCCGCGCGGGGAGGGCGGAGGGAAAACATCAAAAAACGGAAAGAGTTTGGAGTTTCGTTCAGAATCAGGCGAAACAAAACGCTGAGTTAAGAAAATAAAATAAAAGCCAAGAACTTGGACCGAAACCCCAGAAGGCACCCCCGCACGTAACTCCGGGAGATCCTGCTGCCCCGCTCCGCTGCCCGGCGCGGTCCCGTCTCCCCGCAAGGTAAGTTGATCTATTTTGTGTGTTTGTGTTAAAATGCGTGCGAGGGAGAGGAGAAGAACTCACCATTTCGCTGGGATAACAAGGCCAGATCGGGGTCGGATTGGAAATGCTGAGGCTTCGCCTGCTTCCTCCGCGACATGCTGGCTCAAACATCAGCTGGGGCAGAATAAAAAATTACTAAAAAAAAATCTTCTCAAAATTACGGAAATCGAGCCTCCCCCCCCCCAGCCTCCCCAATCCTCCGCGCACCGCGCATGTGTCCTGCTATAATTATGATTATCAATAATGCATTGCGATTAATCATAGAGGGGCTCTTTGAAAGGCGATTGGCACATGGCCAGCTCTATTCAAACCAGCTCGCCTTAATCAATTAGGCGCTGATTTGCTGGAGACCCTTGTCTCTCCGCCGCTCCCACCCAATGAGTCGGTCCCTGTGGTAGGAGAAGGGGCTGGATTTCCCCGGAGCTGTGCGGATGCAGTTTAACCCTCTTAGCAACCAGCGGGGCTGCATCGCGCCGTCCCGGTTACTATAGGAATGCGGCTCCTCGCCCCTTCCTCCAGCCCCGACGGACTCCCCGTGCCTCCCTCCCGCACTTTTGCGCTGCGTTGCACTTTTTACTGCCTTTTTTTTTGTTGTTTGTTTGTTTGGGTTTTTTTTGGGGGGGGGGGTTTTAAAGCTTCCCCCCCTCGCCCAAGGCTCCGGCCCGCGGAGGGAGGGCAGGGTAAGCACTAATCGATCGAGGGGAGGACGCACGGCTGGGGGCGGTCGGTGGGGAGCAGCGGGCCCGGAGGGGCGGCCCCCGCACGCCGGCAGCGCCCGGCGAGTGTCTGTGCGGGGAGAGCCCCGGTCCCGGCCCCGCGCTCCGTCGCCCGCTCCGTCTCGCTGCTGCAAAAAGTTTCGGGTGGTTGGTTTGGGGGGGGTTTTTTGGTTTTTTTTTTTTCCCCCTTCTGCTCGTCCCCGCATTTGCAAATCAAGACGCATTCTCGCCCTCCCCCAGCTCTCTCCCGCCTCCCCCCTTCTCTTTCCATATATCACGGGCCCGAGGGGTGCTGAAAATAGGCAGGGTTTGTTTTTTACCTCACACATTCCCAGGACAATTAGGTCGCCGCTGGGAGCGGCGGGCGGACCAGGCGGCCGCTCCGCCCCCACCGCCGCCCCGCGCCGGTTGGCTGCACCCGCTGTCAATCCGCCCGGGAGGGCCGGTGCGGGGGTGGCGGGGCCAGGGCCGGGGGCAGGCGGCGTGTCCCGCTCCGCGCCGCTCCCCTCTGCCTCTCCTTCCCCCCCCTCGGGACCCTCCGCTCCCCTGTCCCCGCGGGATCGCCCCGGACTTTTGTTTCCCTCTCGGGTGCCGGAGCTCGAGCGAGAGTGATGCGCATCTGCCTGCCGGAGCCGCCCCGAGCCTGGCGGGGGACGCGGAGCGGCCGCGGGTGCCCCGCGGAGGGCCCGGCCGTGCGCGCAGGCCGAGCCGCCGCAGCCGCTGCGCGGGCCCGGGCGGAGGTGGCTGTCGCGGGTGCGGGGCGGAGGGGCCGGGCACAGCCGACGCGGTCCGGCTGCCGTTGTGCGTCCCGGGGCCGCTGGTTGTGCCGAGTCCCGAACAACTGCAGCCCCGGGACCGAGCGGGCACTGGGCTCTGCCATGTAACCGCACATCCGGCGTCGAACTTTTCCGCCCGGGTGTTACTTGCAGAGGAAGAACCTCTTACAAGCAAATTTCACGATCTTGAAATAAAGTGCGCAGTGGCGGAGGGGCTACAGACACGGCTGGTTTTGATGTTTCGTACATCCAACAGCAGCGCCTACGCTGCGGATAAACGGCGGGGGTTCCCCTGCGCTCGCTGCTCTCCGCACCCCTCCGCGCGTCACTCTGCTCCGCGCACGGAAAGTTACTCCGTAAAATACGCTGAGCTGGGAGAAGCGGGAGCGCAGGCGATTTCTGTTCCTCCACCCTGACCCATCTAGTGCTCTCTCCTCCCACCCCCCCCGCTGGATTATTTACTCTTCTATAGAAGCTACTCCTTTTCCCCGTATTAATATTAACAAACTCCCTGTAAAAGCAAGAGCCTGATCAGATACAACTCATTTCAATTTCAAATGAGCCGGTAAAACCCAGAGACCGAGCGAGAGGAGACGGGAGAGAGGGAGAAACCTTCCCATTCGAGGAGCCGGCTCCCTCGCGTTTTCTTCTCATTATTAAACAAAAGAGACTGTAAAACATTTAGCAAGAAGGGTGAAAAAACAAACCAAAAACCAGGAGCCGCAGCAAACAAACGCACGCACACGAACCGACCAGGTGCCAGCCCGGTACTCAGCCAGCCTTGCGAAGCGGCCACTGCCGCTGCCTGTCACTTCTGCACAGGGAGAGCCCCCTCCCTCCCCGCACCACTTGGTACAGTAGATTTTGAGAAAAAGACAAACGAAGCTATCAGCGGGGATGATGTTGAAGAATGAAGATAATAATGTTGCTATAGGTGGTACTTCACACGACATTATTTTTCACTGAATATTTAAAGAGATGTTTCGGCAGAGATGGATACACTCAGCGCAGGCTGTCGCCCTCCTTACCCCGAGCCGGTGGGAAAGAAACCGAACCTGGACGTATAGAAACGCACACGTTCCCTATAGCTAGCCACACGTAGATGCACACAAAATACTCACGCGGATCTATTTACACATCTGTGTCCGTATTTCTAACTGTTTCAATCACTTCATTAGCTTCCCACGGTTTCTAATCTAGCTGCTCTCCCAAAATTATTCGCGTTTAAAATTTCATTATACATTTGTCGATTAAGCTTAAGACAAATTTCCCCAGATGCACGGTACCTTTGCTTCGTGGCTGGAAAAAGGCGGCCGTGGACTGGTAATTAAAAATCACCAACAGCTACAACAAGAAGAAAAACAGTGGTTTAAAGAAAAAGAAATTAACCTGGAGAAATTAAGTTTTATAACTTTTTTTTTTTTTTTTTCGTTTCTCCCTCGCTAGTGTATAAAGCGGTGCCTGGTATTTCATCCAGGACCGCTTGATTATTTATTGTTTGTTTTCCTCTCCTTTGCTGGGGGCCGAGAGGGGTGGGGAAAGGGTGGGGGCAGAGCAGCATTGCCAGGGCTACAGAAAAATCAGTCTTTATTGTTGTTGATAGCAATACATCAATTAAACGTCATTGTCTCTAATAGAAGTTGTGAGAGTTCACAAGCGTAAATACTCTGATCTTGGGTTTTCCCTCTCGAAGCTCCAAATGACAGTGACAGATATTTTTCCCTCCCCGCCACACCTTGGACTTTTTTTTTTTCCCTTGGGATTATTCTTTATAATAGAGGTGGGAGGCTTGCTAATGCGCCTCAATGCAAATCAGCCTGGCTGGAAGACACCGGTGGTGGGGATCGATCTCCAGTTCATTGAGATGAGCACTGAAGGGAGATGGTGAACAGGGGATAATTTGCAGTTCATTCTGCTGGGAGGCGATTTCCAGGAGATGCAACACACCCGACTGGATTATTGTTAAGAAGGTTGGCGATCTGACCCAGCATCCGTATCACGCAGGGGGTTAAAACCTACACGAGCACCACACAGTTATAAGACATCGTTAATAACGATCGGGGTGGGGGGAATTCCGATTGATTTCATATTTTCTGCAGATTCCCAGCCCCGGAGCAGCTCGGGGGCGAACGGTGCGCGGAGGGAACGGCGGGACAGCCCGACCTGCGGCTCCGCGCTGCCCCGCGCACACACCAAAGCACCGGCAAGAAAACGCTTTCTCTCTCTCACCGAGCCCCTCACACTGCCAAACTGCACAAATACCTGCTTTTCAGTTAGCAGGGCAGTTGTTCTTCCCACCCCCCTCTTCCTCGTCTCCTATGTTCTCCTTTTCCCTTCCCTGAGAAGGACACGCCGCACAGGAGTTTCCAGCGTCGCTACCGCTGACCTCTCAAGTAAGCCGTTTTGTAGCTAACACAGGTTACAGATATTTTAGAAATGTGTGTAATTAGGGGCTTCCAGATGCTGCAGTCAGCTGGGCACTTGGCTTTGTGCTCCGGTGTATAATAAACTTTGGAGACAGTCCTGGGGCGCAGCTCCCCAGGGGCAGCCAGCACCAGCTCTCGGGGATTGTTTTATTGTCAATAGCCTGGATCACGCTATTCAAGATGGACATTGCAAGTCCTGTGACCGCGTGGGTTTAGGTATGACAACTTTTATGGGCATGATGTCAGCTCCCCCACACCCCTTGCTCTCTTTTTTTTCTTAAAAAAAAAAATATTTTCTAATGATAATTCCACAGGGGAAAAAAAAAAAGAAGAAGAAGAAGAAGGAGGGGCACGCACCAGAATTAAATCCTTCTCCATTATTACTGACAACTAATAATTGATCATTGCTCACAAACACAAGCTTTTAGCTGCATAATTGAATCGTGAGCAATACGGGTTGAGCCAAAGGAAAAAGGGAAAGAAAATAGAGGGAAAGAGCCTCCCCCTTTCTCCCCCAAATCCCAGAGAATCGCAGCGATAGGGAACTCTCCTGCCTCCGAGGTAAAAAAGAACATAACTAATGGCATAACCGGCCAAGGTGGGATTATTTAATTAAATTCTTCCTTTACACATTTGCTGCCTTTTGTTTGACCTGATGGTCGGCAAATTTTTACACCTAGCTGTCCCTTTCGAGTTTATTGATGAAGGTGCTTCTGAAATGATTATCAAGAGATTTACAGCCATCGCCACTCACCTACGGGAAAAGTAGTAAAATCAATCCCTCAATCAATCAGATCCCTCTGTGCATATCTTTTTAATCTGCTCTTTTAGCTGTTTTATTACAACACGAGCATTAAATATGTTTGTTTCAAATTTAACACGAATGCCTCCGAAGGACTCTGTCAATTTAGACATAAATCATGAAGTAAACAAGCTAGATGGAAAAAATTCTCTTTCTCGGACAAGAGAGTTAAAAAAATACCAGCAATATCCCACAAGAGTGTATAGGCAACTATTCCGTACGTACAGCTTACAAGGCAGAAAAAAACCCATACAGATGATAAATATGCAGCACTGTAAAAGACTTTCATGCACTTTTACATGACTACATAGAGAATTTAGCGTGTTAGTAATTAAAAATACTCTCACATCCTATCATTATTTCCTGTATTTGATATATTTTTTTATAGCAGAAAGTCTTATTTCCCATGTTAAAAAAGAAGCTTGTTTTTTTTATTAAATACCATACACTTGAGACAATTTCTTGATTTCAATATCATTATTGATCCCAAGGTACCACTCTATCCTCTATATACCTTTTATTTAGGTTAAAGAAATAAATTAAAGGGTATTTCATGTAGGCTGCTTAGGTCAGAAATCTTTCCCACTGATTTGTTACACAGTGGTCATCATGTATGGACAGAATGAGTCTATTAGTTCTATAGAGAACCAAGAATTTTATTTGATGCCGCAGGGGAAGTTTTCTCTGCAAGCCACATGCCTTTACATCCCGGTTTAATTTTTTTTTTATATCCTTGTGTATCACAGCCATATAAAGCCGGTGTGTGCTGGAAAAACAGAAGTTTAGAAATGAAGTGACACAGCTTTCTCCAGCCTTAGATACAAAATTATAAAAACCATTCTGGGCTGCAAAGACATCTTCCAAAGACATATTGTGATATCTCTCCTCACAGAAATAACTCTGGGTAGACCAAGAAAAAAAAAAAAAGACACTGAAATATGTACATGTCAAAAGGAGAGTAATGAAAAAATACATCTGATATCAGATGATGAAATTTAACTAGCTATCAGTCAAGATTTCCTTAAGAAAAGTGCCTTTATACAGTAGGAAAAATTCACAGTTACAATTGCTGTGCACCCAGGTATCTATTCACAAGAGTTTGTGTCATTTAAAAAAAAAAATTATCATTGCTATCATCTCTTTATCAAAGCATTATTTAAAATAGTATAAAATATGGAGGTGGGAGCCATTTAAAAGCAAATGAAAGAGTAGGACTAAAGGATGTATTTGTCAGGATATTTAAGGAAAAAAAGTGTTCTTAAAAAAGTGTTCCCTTAGGATTTGCTTACCTCTGAAACAAAAACACACAAACATTCTGTAGCCTGTCAAAATACAAATACAAGGCCAAAATTTCACATGGCGTTTGTCTGTGACATAGAATGTACAGATGATTTTCTACAAGGTAATAATCTAACAAAGTAAGACCTGTTGTTGTCACAAAAAGACTTTCACTGTCAAATCAGATTTACAGAGTGTATATTTTTATTTACATTTTAAGGTTTCATTTATAATCTGGAGAGTACGCAGCGATTAGAGGATAAAGATGTCTCAAATCCCAGGGGAAATGTTGCCTGTAGAGTCCTACATTTCTTAAGCAACGAAATGAACCTGACAACCCCTCTCGTTTTGATGACCTATTTTTGATTCAAATACAGTGGAAGCATTTGTAAGTACATACATTTTGTTTGCATAATATTGGAGTGCCCTGATTAATGCACGGTGTTTACAATGTGAAAATTGTCATACTCTCTGCGTCAGTGCAAGAAGCTGGCTTGGCAGCCGCTAGCTGCAATAAAGTAAATGCCTCATGAATAATGTTCTGCTTTCCATACCTGAGCTAAGTAGAGTCCTCACGATCCACCTTTTGCCCCTGGTTTGGGCCAATGTGTTAACAGACTTGGTTTGCAATGGCAGCGTGCAAAACTTATCCCTCTGAACGTAAATGCGTTTGCTCACAGACTTACACATGCATTATCTGCATCTTGTGGGGAACCCATTTCCTCGTGGAGCAATCTGATCCCTCAGCTGCATTTCCACAGTTCTCTTTTCTTCCCATGAGTGATCATTTAATATTCAGATGGCAACAATAGCCATCACCTACCTCAAAAGGTAACTTAATGAGCTTCTGATTTCCAGAAATCAGAACTCTGCAGCAGGAAAGAGGGGGAAGAGTTGAGCACTGAGCTGCCAGCCAGCTCTTACTGAACTATCAGCAGATACTAATCAGTGACCCAGAGACAGCCTTGAAAACTACTGCTCCATAAACCCAAGATCATACTGTTGCCACATAGAAGATGAAACTCACAATTTCCTTTCCTTCCCTGAGAAAAGCTCATATCACAAGAGTGGTCCACAAAAAGAGACTTAAAATAGACCCTCCCTCACAAATCCAGAAACCAGATTTGGGTTTAGAATAGTTGTTCACAACCTTTACATGCTTTCTATGCTAAGCTTGGACTTTCAAGCTGGATGTACAAATTATTTCTTGAATCTCACTCTGAGTTACATATTTGGAGTTACTGTCCTTCTTCACACAATTTCAAATCCCTTCTCAAACGGAGTGTCCAGGATTGCAGAACAGGTTTATTTGCACATTGTATGCAGCTTTCTGCAATCTAGGTGGCTTTCCCCACGTCTGTACACAATCATCAGCTCATCTGAGCTCACTCCTAGCCACTGACACTCTAGAAGCACTGCCCAAATAAGAATTTAAAGCTGGAGTAAACTTTAGGTTATACTAAAAGGCACTTGGTGCAAAATCCTATGTGCAAGAAAAATGTAGCCCCAGTCTGTACCGGTTCAGCTATTCAACCATCATTATATCACATACATACTGCAACAGGCAGAGCAAAAGGGGGAGAATCATACTTGAATATAAGACAAGGCGGTAAATTTAGGAAGAGTTTACATCAAACACCAGTGCCTAATCTACATCCATTTGTAAAGCTGCAGGATACGTCATCTACTCACTTCCGAGACTAAGAAAAGCCACTTTTCTTGTCCTCAGAAGTTTGCAATGCAAGTGCCCAATCCTAAACACATTATTTAAAGTAATAATTGAAATTCACCCTTGAGCAGGAAGCAGAGCATTGACAGGGCAGCATGGGCACCATTTCAGTCAAGAACTGCACATGAGCAAATTTCCAGCAGGGGCTAACTGTAACGATCAAACACGTTGTTTCTGGCCACCGTCTGTCACTGCCCCATGCCTGGAAGACACTGTCCCACCAGCTGAGCTGGGGCAGTCAGCGGGTGGGCTCTCCCAGCCTGTGCTGGCATTAGCAAAAATGTTTGCATGACATGCTCCGCCAGCGAGGGATGGAAATCTCCTCATGGGGCAACAGTGCGTGGTACAGTAACGTCTTAAGCTGTTCCAGCTGTTTGCAAATAAAACATGCATCTAAGCCCCCAGTCTATACAAACTGATTTCTGAGCAGAGCTGTATTTGTGTGAGTGTGCCAGATCAGGCCCATTACTAACTTCAGACGAGAGTAAACAACCGTTACACAGAAAAAAAGATCTAGAGACGGCACCAGCAACAATGATTAGCATGGAAATAACATGTCTTAGTAAGATGTCTTTTGTTAATAAGTTTAGTTAATAGTTGCATACCTTTGTGCTCCCATACATTTTAGGGCTTGAAGTCACTTGCTCTGTCTCTAAAGTTTATTCAACCTGGCTTCTTTCGCAGTTGAAGCAGCTTCAATTTTTATGCTGCATGAAAGCACAAGCAAAGCTATAATATGTAAAGAATAACAGCTTCATGAAAACATAGAGCCAAATGCATTGTAAATGTACTGAATTAAGTGGAATCAAACAAAGAATAAATATGGTTCATTCCCTCCCCCCCCTTCAGTACCGTCCTCTCTGTCACTGTACATGTAATCTCACAACACAATAACATTGCCACACTCACTCTGTTCAAGCAGTATCATTCACTTACTCTTTGTTTCACTCCTAGAATTTTCTAATAGCAAAATTCAATTTCAGCCAGTGCTGCTCTCCAAGGGCTGCCAGACCTGCCGCTCCTTGGCCCCACTGGTAATGGATTGCTCTAAAGTAGGACAAGACCTGCCCGTGTTCAGCAAGAGGAGTCACACTGAGCAGAAGCAATTAGGGAAACTCAGTGCAAAGGTAAAAAGTGAGATGGACGTGAGCCTAATGGGGGAGAGACAGGTAAATCTACATTCAGGGCCAGCCCTGCCACCACCAGCCATGCAGAGCGTGCAGCTGCCTAGGGCTGCAAAACGTTTAGTAACACTTTCTTGTGCTAGGGACTGTGCCTTGTGAGGGGCCTACGTTTAATGTTCTGCCTAGAGCAACAAAATCCTGTAACTGGTGCTGGTTGCCATATTCAAGAAGCCTGCAGGAATTCCTTACTGGTGACTGGGAAAGCACTCACTGCTTCTCTAAGCAAAACTACTGTGACATTTTAGGAGTACAGCTCCTTAAACCACCTGTTCGAATCTGTTCCTCGCCGATAATCTTGGCTCTTCAAGGGGATTACTCAAAGACAATATAAATCCTAAACAACCAGAGACAAAAACTGTTACTGGCAATTTGCATCCTTTTTTTTTTTTTGTGATAGCACACAGTTATTTTTGCCATAATTGTAACCAGTAACACACTACAGAAAGTTCCCAAGGGATTGACTCTCCTTTCAGAAATGAACTGTAGAATATGCTTTGCATTTCTTATTATTCTGCTTCCTTATTGTCATTCTCATAAAATCAATCAAAGCGATAACTGGAATGTCTAGAAACAGCCAGAATTTAATCTGGAAGAATTATACACAAGTATATCAGTGCTGGAAGTGTATCTGCTTAAAGAAGCTATGTATCACTACAGAGAATACAATGTTCTATGCTTGAAGTGTTGGCATGTATCTACAAGATTATACTAATTTCAGTGTAGAAAGATGGCATTATGGAATACTGCTTCGAAACTTGCATGTTATGAAACTAAAAAATAAATACAGGCTCCAAAATTTGAAATTAATTGAAAATAATTTCATTTTATGAAAAACCATATTGTAGATGTTTACATGATATTCAATAAATATTGGTCATAAACCCTAATCTAACTCCGGATTTCACTAGGCCCAGGACTTTGGGGAAATCCATGTGTCAGCCCAAATTTCACAGCTCAGGAACATGACCCAAGTTATTGAGCTACCAGTAAGGTAGCACAGACTTGCCCAGTGTTTCTAAACACAATCTTTTTATAAGTGCCTTTCCAACTGGTGTTTGAAGAGGCCTTTTTACGTGCAATATGCACTCTTTGCTAGCGGGGAAGAGAGATCAGTTCCCTTCTTTGAATGATTTCTTATTCTGAGCTGCAGAGACCATGCTGGAGGAGTTGAGGTATTGGCTCACCAAACAGGAGAGGATACAGGCGAGATACAGCTCTCTATAGCATACAAGACTCTTCCTACACTAAAGACACCCCTTGGACTGCCAGTCCTGGTCCCCATTTAGGTAGGTAAGTCCTCAGTGGTGGAGCCACACAGCCAAGGACCAGGGCAAAAGTGCCTTGGAAGCACTCGGCCTCAGTGCCCCAGTGGCCCTGTTTGCCTGTGGATCCTATGATTTCAAGAAAAATACAAAGGAAATTTTGTAAAGTTTCCCTTAAAGCATTTTTTCAAACCACATGGATGTTACTGGATAGTCTATCCCAGTAAGAACAGTTGCACTTTTCAATATATAGCACACAAACATATGAAGTGGCTCAACTGCGACATATTCTAGGTTCCTTGAAAATGAAAGGTTGGACCAGATGATTTTTGAGATCCCTTCCAGCTTCGGCTGTTCTATGATTCCATTGCAAGGCAACACAGTTTTACATTGCACTCATTTGCATATTTACTGCTTTATTATATTTTTCCAAATCAAATAATCAATATAATTTGTGGAAAGAATGGAACTGCTTGACTGACACATGATGGTGAACTAACTGCATTAGAAGCTCTGGTTCTTTCCTCTCTCCTTCACTCAGAAAAGGGCAAAAAAAATCTGGATTTGTTCTGTACAAAACTGCAATACTGCAGGCTAAAAACTTTCCCTTCTCAATTTAAAAACTTTCCTTCTCAATTTAAATTCATTTTAAATTGTTATGCTTTACAAACTTCCAAATGGGATTCTAATTGTTGACAGACATTTTATATTACATGTGTCTATCACTTTGATTTAATATGCATTTTCAATGAAATTTAAAAAAGGCCTCTAAGGTGACAATTTAACAGCAAGACATGCTGTGAATTTTAGATATAAAAAATATCTAGTTTTCAAGGGTTTTTTGTACATGTGAAAATGGCCCTCCAGGAAAAAAAAAAAAAGAAAAAAATCAGAGAATGTCTGTATGGCTGAATTATCAAAAGCTAAATATCTCCAAGAATATTACCTACTGTTTTAGTCAATCACAGTCATCAGAGGCAAACCAGGTTCTACATTTATGCAGCATTTCAGTAGTGCACTTCAAAAAGTATTAACCATGAAAGACAGAAAATATATTTGGAAATCCTATGTCTGGTTTATTACATCTCATGACCTGATTTAATTTTCCTCTACAGAAAACCCACATTGAAATGTCTGTAAGTAATAGGTACTTCTTGTCAACTTTGATAAGAGACATTTGAAAGGAATTCCAAATGTATTCTGAAAGATAAGAGCAAAGCTAGCTTGTCTGTGTCCCCAAAAGAGCGGAAACCAGACCTAGGAGAGCACACAAGCTACGGAAGAGACCTGTTCTATATCAAAGCTACTTTTGAAATCATCAGAATTGTAGTTAATGTATAGGCCCTAAACTATAGACACTGATAGCACAGTGGGAATAACTCTGCAGCTTTTGCTTAGAATTTGTTAAACAAAATATTAGCTACTTTTAGATACTTGCATTTTCTTCATAACTCTAATACAAACATCTTGGTGTTGGCTTATTTTATATAAATAGCTTTAGATCATCTTGTTTTAGTGGTCCTGCAGGGTGTCCCAGAACCTACACTTGATGGCAAGAATAAACATTCATTAAACTTCAAAGGCTGCCAAAAAGTCTAGTTATTTTGATTTAGGGGAATCATTTAAATTAATCCCTATGTTTGTGTAGGAAATATGTAATGTAATCCATTTCTCTGTCTCCAGCTTCAAGTCACTTACCATTTAAAAGAAAAAAAAGAAAAAAAAAAGAAAAAAAAAGAAAAAAAAGCTTTACTAATGTTTCCTGTCTTGAGAAACTAGGGGAAAAAATGAAGACTTTGTGTCTTTTTAAAGAATTCTGGCTTAGTGACACTGAGAAATAAACATTACAATACACAACTCTGTGCTTATATCGCTGCATAACTGCTGTTAAAAAACTAACACATGCAATAGAGTTCTTCAGTGGGAGCAGTAAAAACAGGTTTTATGTATGTGTGTGTATACATATATAATGTTATTTTTTTAAATTTTTTTTTTTTAGCAAAAAAGCCAATTACTTTTTGGAATGGCTTTCTGCCTAAGCATCACAACTCGGCTGAGTACTGTTGTGCTACAGAAAATTCATGGCCATCTTTGTAACATATCTTCCTTTTTGCTGAGCCCCTCTGAAAATTGGGCAGAAACTTCAGTAAGGTGAGTAGCTTAGTTTTTTAATTTAATTTATTTTTTACTTTAAAATTAATCTACTCCTCAGCTGAAAGTAGTATGTAGAGCATAGTCTGTCAGAGGTACTGAGGAAAAAAATAAAAGGAGTGAGAACCTCAGCCCTCATAAATCACTGTAAAGCCGCTGAAGCCAATAGGACTATGTCAACTTAGACGAGCTGAGGTTGTGGCCGAATATTTGTGCTGAAATGATGAGGCTATAGCTGTATCCCTGAGCTGTATAAATATTTGTTGAAAGGCGACTGTTGGGGTTCAGGGGGTGGATTGCTCAATCAGCAAATAGCTAGGACTCTTTTCACCTTTCTTAAGGAAACCCTTCAGTTTTTTGGGGGTGGGAATTCTGCCTGGGGATCCTTCTCACTTTGTACAGGCATTACACAGTGTGCAGTCAAACAGTAATTTTCATCTCGACTTTTGAGCTTGCACCCGTCTGACTGTCCTACAGTCCTACACTGATTCATGCAATGTATTGCACATGAATGACCAGTAATGTTTATAAAATGAATTAGTTTGACTCCAACTCTCTAGCCAGAAAGTAATCAAAGTGAAGAGCCAAGCTATTTCTGAAATTCCAGCTTCCCTAGCTAGAAACTGCATACTCTGTCTCGCTAATCTGTGTATTAATGTAAAATGTACATGTTCTATACTGGAGGACAATTAATAACAGCAGTGATTCTGAGCAGTGTACACACATTAACTATTAACTATTCCACCCCCATAGTGCTCTTTTGTGGTGGGCAAGTCTGACTGCAGGTTATGCTTCAGAGGAAAAAAAAAAAGTGAAAATGTCTCTCAGTAAGTGATTAATCCACAAGTTGTAGGTTGGTTTTTTTGTTTGTTTGGCTTTTTTTCCTCTAAATTAAGTTCCAGTTAACATTTTATTTCACTTCTTTCAAAGACAAAGTTCATACATGTTTATTCAGGAGTCTTCCTATGCAAATAGTTTTAGTAGTGTTATTCATAACTGGTATCCCTAAAGTCTTGGAGGCTCTGGTTTATTTCCTCATCAACCATCTTAAATTAAGAATTCAGCAATGTCAGAACTATCTTCAGAATAATCTCACCCTATAAAACCCATCAGCCTTTGTTGGATTTAACATAAAAATTACTATAAAAGAAAATAATGTTATTTAACCATTTTGTTTGGCATAGTCTGAAACTCAAAATGGATCACTGACATTTCCCTCAGAAAACCAGCCTCCTAATAAAAGCACCATTTCATAAAAAGCTGGAGATGTCTCAGAACCAAACTGTTTGCTCCTGTGAACAGTTAGAGCTCCACAGAGGGAGGATATGAAATCAGGCTCCGTTGATTTTCCAGCAGAGCACCTGAACTACTTCACCCACCCGAGCCAGTTATAGCAAAAACAAAGGAAAAATAAACCCTGATTAGTATGTGAGCTCTTCATTCAACAAAAATTAGTGTAACTCTACTTGATATCTGAGTTAAGCTGAGTTATAACAAGACGTATCACCAAGAAGATCTGGACCAGGGTATTTTAAGGGAGATTTCATGTGGGTGGGAGAGAACCTGATTCAAGCTGAAAACAAGGAATGCACTACAGAACTATAGATCAGCTAAAAAACTGATTTTCTCCAGGGAGGGAGGCTAAAGAGGCTCAGTTCTTCCAAAATTAGCAACGGCTAGTGTGTGGTGTATAGCTCAGGTCAAATGAGAAGTGACCACGATGCTGCCCAACACCTCCCCATCTATATCATAGCTGCATCCAGCCCCAGACAGCTTTAACTTCCAGACTAAACTTGCAAATCCAGAGGAGTGGTAAAAATGCATGACATCTGAATAAAATAGCTTAGTGGGATACCTTTAACATTACCTAAAAATCAGAGGTTAATAAATAGTTAAATTTAGCTGTAGCTTCTCTTAAGTAGTTTAAACATAAGTCAATATTTTTGTCTTTTGTTGTCTCAGGGTTTCTACAGGAGCACAGAGAATTCATCAATAATCTTTCCACACTTTATAGCATTATGCCTTTGTACTGTTATCCATCTGTACCCTTATCTAATGTGTTATCAGCTGTATGAAAATAACTGTCAGTCCCTTCACCCTAGAGCAAGTATCAATAGGAAGAATGACAGTGGCTAGTTTGCACACTTGAAATGGTTTATTTGTTGCAATCCTGCGCACAAGATGTTTATCAGTAAGCACCAGACAACCATGCAGAAGAAGGAGCCTTAATTCTGTCTGAAACAGCCTCTTATTGCTATTGATAGTTAGCATCAGTGTCCAGTCTGAGAAATGGAAGTGCTGCAGGCAACTTCAGTCAAGACACCCTATTGATCTACTGCTTCCTTTGCCTCCCTGAAGCTAGAGAAGAAAAATAAAAAAGGGAGGAAAAGCTTGCTGGATAAGGGGCAATGCAGCAGTCTATGACTTGCCATCATTCAGAAGGGGTGTGTATGTGCATGGATATTCCTGATATTCAGTACCTCAGACAACTGTAAATCACACACACAGCCGTGATAAATATAAATGTCAATGTGTTGGAAATGTCCTTTATATAAGAGGTGTCACTAGAACTACATTTTTAGTATTAAACATTTTTGCTGCTTTTTATTTTTCATTGACTTATTGTGCTTCTGCTATATCCTGTCTAACACAATCAATCTAAAGCATAATATCTGAGAGTCCTATTCATAAATAATACATATTTGGGTCATTTTCATTTGTATTCTACAATGAAGATTTACAAGTCAGAAACAAAACAAGAAGCAATGTGTGGAATGCTCTTATTCAGTGGATAAGAATATATTACTGTGATCAATTAATCTGCTTTTCTCTGCATTAGGTGGACATCTTTATGGTACATCCATAAGGGTTTATAACTTAGGAGAGGCAGAATCAGCTCTAAGGCTCTAACATAAAATGCCTGTACTCAGAAGAGAGAAACTTTTCCAAAGTTGGTTGGTTTTTTTTGTTTGTTTGTTTTTTTTTCCCAATCAGAAAAGTGTTAATTTTGGCAAACTCAACCACAGCAATACCCCATCCATCAACACAGCATGTTGCTCTGTCCTATATCCTACCTGTCACATTAAATCAAACAAATAATTGACTACATTATACCATAGCTAAAAGTAAAAATAATAATTCTGGGGATTTCTTTAGTGCCATTCATCCAAAGACAGCCACTTGCTACTACAAACCATGCAAATTCATTCTGCAGGAGGGCAAACTGACACATAGAAAGGTCCCAGCTCACTCTTTTTTCAGCCAAAAGTTAAAAAGTTAGTAGGGAAAATTAAGTTTAAAAAAAAAAAAAAAGGTCTGTGCATATAAATTGCAGGAGCACATCATAACAGGAAAGGTGAAAGAAAGACTTAAATTGATACTAGTATGGCAATATTTCGTATAAGAAACTACAGTCACCTGTGCAGCCACTAGGAGAGCTGGTATTCTGATGATGTGCTATGTCAGAGGAACTGCAGTAATGGCCCAGGTATTTACACATTTTGCCTGCAGAGAAGGAACAAAAGTTAGGGCTTGGTAAGCAAAAATCAGTCAGTGTTACTTTAGGAAGGAACGTCAGAATACACAAGGACCTTGCAGGCAATATACACTGAGGACAGAGTTGATGTGAATGGTGGGAGTGAGGCCAAGGCTGGCGCTGTGGTGGTTCCCCCTTTGCCTCAAGCACTGAGAGCCCAGGCTGTGTTGTGCTCAGTGCTCCAGCCTGTGGTCCTCAAAGTGGGTTGCTGTATTAGTTTTTCAACTCTGGAAATTTGCTACAAGCGCATCTCAGATAAAAAGTAAAATGAGTTTTGCAACTATGGCAAAAAAGCAATTTTATATTTCATAGGCCTTTTAAAACCTTTTTCAATACAAAATAAAAATAACAGTAAGGAAAAAATAAAGGATGCATTTCAATTCCTGTTTTTATAGTTCGACGTTGCAGATGTTTCTGGGTCGGAGGTGAACATGTCTTTAGGTGTCAAAAGATGCAATAACTCAAGTCAAAAATGGCCCAGTCCCCAGAACTGTGACTGTGTGCCAGAATATCCCCATCTCAGAAGCTTGCTGGCAGCAATGTGCTCCAGGTGTCTTACACTACACAGACCTGGTAGTCATTTTAATATTTTCCATGCTCATGTAAATGGACTTGATGTGTGTTCATCAAATGTGGGAAAATCCCACAGAATTATGTGCCATCTGTTTATAGGTAAAAGGTCTGCTTTGCTGACAATTTAGTGCAAAATCAGAAAACAGAATGAAAGCAAGCAAGCCTTTGTTTTGTTCTGTTTTGGTTTTATAAATCTGAGGCTTAACGCCATATCAAAAACCCAACAAAGTTCAAAGGTTCATTCTGTTTGGATAGCATTGACCTTTTCAGATGTATGATTACCTGAGCCCCATGGAACTCTTAAATCTGCACCACGTGGCTCCAACCTGCAACCTAGTGAAACCCTGAGCACACAGAGGATTCAGCAGGACATTGTGAGGGTGCAAGGGCCACATCTTGGGCACTGGATGTCTGCACTGGTGCCCTGGAGCAGAAGCCTCTGTGAAATACTAGCTGACAGCGTTTCAACAGTTCTGGTTGGCCTCAAGTGAGAAACTCAAGTTGAAAGAAAAACTAAAAGGCTCATTTAGAAAAGCATCATCTTATTTTATTTAACACCCAATACAGTGTTTGCTTTTTTGTTAGAATGAAAGCCAAGTTTAATTCAATTAATATGGCAGATGTCAAAGTGACCATCTTTATTGTTTTGGTCTGTTTTAAACAAGACTGCCAGACAAAAGGCAGTTACGTCTGAGGCCTTGGAAGCAGCTATGATATTATAATGAAGGCAGTGGTCACAATGATTTTCAGCATCAATTGATAGGCATCAACCAGTCATCAGAGGAGACCTTTCTTGTCCTTACATTCCATGTGGAACATGCACTTTTATGTTCTACTGAGAACTGATAACCACACCTGAACATGAGTCAGGTGTTGTCAGAAGATGATGTCAAAAAAGTGTTTCAAAAGTGTATTTTCATTATATTCTATCAAGGAGGGAGATGTTGTCTTGTGTGAAAGAAGAGTTAACTGGCAGAGAAGAAAAACATCAGAAGAAAACAAACTTGATAAATCTAAGCAATCTAAAATCTCAAATGGGATTCAAGGTAAGCTAAAAGGACACTACACCATCAAATGCTCTTAAACTATCCAATACAACCTGAAGAGAAGACAGAACAAAATCTCTGTAGAGACATGCGTCAGATGCTCAACAAGGCAGGTCAGTGTATCTCCACTGAGATAGGCTTTACTGCTTTATGTGGGCTTAACCCTGCACCTAATGGCCTAAACCAGATATTTTAACCTTGCCACCAGCATTATACCGGGGTATAAAAGTTGAGAATGAGAGTTTGAAAGTGTCTATGGTCAGTTAATTGGGAAAACAACCAGTTCCCCACAGTAAAATCTACCCCATTTGCCAAAAGAGACAAGTTTTATATGTTTCAATCAGAAAATTGCAACTCCTCCAGTAATGTGGCTGAGACATTTACTTTGAAAATGAGGAATCTTATTTCCAAGGTCAATCTGAGGTTTCCTGGGTTCAGACTAAAATACTTTGTGGGGCCAAAGAAATATTTACTGGGTTCTAGGGAGCAGGGAGTGGATGTGTAGTTTGAACATATTTCAAGTCAGCCTGGGAGGTCTTTTTGTTTTTATATATTTGTGTCTCCTCAGACAACCTTTTTTTTTTTCCTGAGAAATTGGAAATTAAGAAAATGATGACATTTTTGCCAGTATGTTTCAGTTGGGTCATTTCCTGCATTGAACCAGAGAACCTGCGTTATTGGCACCCTTTCCAGAACGTATTTCTTTCCAGTGCATCATATGAAACTATACAGTCAAATTTTGCCCAAGGGCTGCCATTCCTTCTGTGTTAAACTAGAAGGAGTTTCTGTATAAAGCAATGGTTTGCTTTATGTGACCTTTGACAGTGGAAGTGTTGAGAGAATGACATTATGTGTTGTAGGGCTAATGCTAGGTGGAGCTTCATAGGCAGTCATAAATTAAACAGCAGCATTTTATAAATGAGCTCCATAATGAGTAGGTGATTGGAAGATGTGCTACTGCATGCTGGAGATTAACGTCCGAATAGAGAAACTATCACCTAGCCCAGGAATGGCAGTAAAAGGTTAAAAGAAATATTCAATATTATCAATCATATTAAAAAAAAGAAAGAACTTCTTACAGCTGCCAAAGGAGCTTGGGGGAATTAATGTGTTTGTGTCAAAAAGACTGAGAACAAGTGAAATAGGACTACAGTGATTGCCAGAATCTCACTTGCCTGGAGAGATAACATTGGACATCCAGTTTAACTAGGCAGGTGCCAAGAATCCTCTTGCGGATGCTATGGAGCAGCTTTCAAATACAAGAATGTACAACGACCCCCATCCTCTGGTCCTCTCTTTGGTTTCTGAATTGCTTATTAAAACAGGGAAACCTTCAGTGAGGTGTGATGACCTGAAAACAGACAGAAGCTAAATAATCAATGTTTTAAGTAAAACAGCAATTATAAAAAAGATCTACAGCTCCTTCCATGTAATCAGGTAAATTACCAGGAGTGGCATAAAGCACCTAAATTGGAGAAAGAGTGGAGGAAGAGGGAGTGGGGGGAAAAGAAGGTCCCTTGGGAGATATCCAATAGGATGCTTAGTCTGTGTAGAGGGCAAAAGGTTAAGTGAAAATGAGATGAAGGAATGATCAGATACAGTCAGATCAGAGACAGTTAAATAAAGGAATGTGCTAACCTAAGATAAATGTGAAGAAGTGTGCCTGTGCTAAATGTGTTGGTGTAGCTGTTTTTCAGCAGTTCGGGAACCAGAGAGAAGGAATTCCCAGTTCCAATCCACATCAGTCGTAGCTGAAGCACTTCCCAGCAAAGAAGCAGAAGCGATAAGGACACAGGTGTAAGATTCCTCTCTGCTACTCCAATAGTGTAAAAGAATATTGTGTGCTTGTAATTACATCTACACTTTTTGCACATCCCTTTTTACTGCTGGTGTGATATAAATGATCCTTGGTGATGAGAAAGTCGGGCCTGTGCCATCTGTGCTTTTGGACAATGAGAAAGGTGCTGTTTAAAGAATATGAAAACAAAAGTACTGAGAATTATTTGAGAGCTGCAAACTTTGTTGGTTGGCAAACATTTTCATGGGTCAAAGAGCTCTCGTTAGAATGGGTTTCCATAACAACAAACAACATTTAGTTAAAAGACATGCATAATGTTGCAAATAAATGCTTGGGACACAGTCTGTATAAAACTTCATCAAATATTTTGGTAAATCTCCATTCTTAGCCTACTCAACAAAAATGGCCTGGGATAACAGACAGCACCAGTAAGCTCAAAAAATATCTGTACTGACCAAGTCTGGAAATTACCACAATAATTTTGTTCAAAAGCCTTTGGGGTTTAAAGCCTTTAAATGTTTCTAAGAACAGCCTTAAATTTCTAAACCCCAAGATGAAAATTCAAATTCTTAGAAGCATAATTTAGAGGTCAGTAGCTTTTGTGTTTCCTCAAGAGCTGAATTAACTTATACAATTAGACTTGGAAATTAGGAAGTTGGAGCTTTAACTCATCTGCTAGATGCCAGTACCTGGGGAATACCCAAACCGGATTTTTGAAAAGAAATGTTGGTGCCCTCAACAACTTTGGTGTTGCAGTTCTTTGAGGGCAGAAGTTGTGTGCTCTCCACAAAGAGTTTGATTAGTCACAAAATTCACTGAATCTAGCTGTACTTCTTAAGAGTAACACAGATCCCACATATACTTGTGTCAACCCTAAGCTACAATGAAAGACGTGCGAGTCTGTAAATGAGGAGTTTCAAATGAAAGAGGCGGTTGAAGCATTTTGACCCTATTCAATCAAGGTCAGTTTTCCTCTGAATTATACCTGTTTCCTTGTCTAGCATTTTAGATACCTTCCAGTGTCTATCGACAGAGTTTATAAGTGGCACTCAGCAACGAAGAAGAAAGCAAGCTGCTCACAAAACTCCCCCTTTACCCATGTGATAAAAAGCAGCGTTCCAGAGGAAGAGACAAAAGAGTGTTTGGGTCCCAGTCATGTGTGCCTATGGGAAAGGAGTGGTGAAAAGAGGCCAACAGCTCCGGGAAACAGGGGCAGGAGGGAAGAGCACAAATCAGCTTTATGAGCTAGCAAATGATGGATGGCTAAATAGCAACTGAGAGCAATACATACAATTGAGTTTGCATTGTTTCAGTTATTAAAGGTTATTTTACTTTTAATTTTTAGTGGTAGGTGATCTTACTCTTTCCTTACAGAAACCCTTGATTTTCCCTAGCTAGATACTTAGATGCATTTGTCATACCGAAAAGGTGATTTCAGTTCTTGGATGCCAGGAAACCTTTCCACTGATCAAAACACAGCTGCACAGGCTTGCTTGAGCTGTTAATGGGTGCCACAACTCTGGGGTATATCTGTCTATACCTGTGAAAATAGATATAATTAATATAACAGATATCATATGTATATGCAAATCCAGATGGTAAAAATGACTTATAGTAAGACAAGGTTTTCATTTGCCAAACCAAATCAGGATATCTGAATCCCTTTATCAAGTGTATACTATCTGCACCCAGACTACCGCTGCTGCAGTGACATCAGCATCCTCTTAATCTATTTTATGTTACTTTGACCTTGTTTTTAAATGAAAGATCTTAAGAAACACAATTTTTTAAACATACTTTAATTAGCTTTTTCCAGGCTGTCACTTCTCTGCAGCCTTTTAAAAGCTCTTTCCATTATTTCCCATGAGTTGCTTGGACATACAATGTCAGACTATAGGGCTACATGAATTGCCATTCAGTGAACACTGATCCTAGGTATTAAAACAATGAATGTGCAACTTTCTATCTGTTTTATATAAAATGCTTTCAGTGTAAGACAGAGAACAGAATATTTCCTTATAGATAACCTTTTTAGCCATTACAGAAATGCATACCATCCCCTTCACTAACAAATAACAGAGAGAGGCAGTATCTTCAGTATGCCTTATTATATTAATACATTTTATATTACAATTTTATCTTCCTCACTTTGACATTTATTTCCTCCTTTAATGAGTCAAAAAATGCCTAGCCAAGAGCTCTTGACTTTAAGCACGTTCTTAACATTAGCGTATTAACTGTCACATTCAGGCTAACAGGCTTAACTTGTGTGTTTGAGATCTTTGTCAAACAAGACCCAACCCCCCTGATTTTAAAAAATTGATGTAAATGGAAAAACTTTCACTTTAGTGGCACTGGGAAGACAATAATGCTGCTTCATCATCATGATATGAACATTCAGTCTCAAATATCTTTATCTGTGATAAGTGCCTCTTTTTGTAATAAAAGATATTGAACAAAAAGTAGTTCAAAAGAGATTTTGAAGTCTTGATTTGCAATAGTTAGTCCATTCTAAACCCTTCATGTTATTTCCTTTTGTATTGTAAGGGCAAACAATTGTTGTGGCTTTCATCATGAGCTCAAGCATTACATTTTAGCAGACTGAGCTTAAGTGCATGCAGATGGGTGTAATATCATTTTTTTAAAGGATACTACAAAGCCAACTGTAAGCAAATTAATGCAAAAATGAAATGACATTTTTTCATAATCTTGGGTAATTCTGAGCAAAGTTTCAAAGAACCTCATATTTATCTCAGGAATCCAGATGAAATAATTACAGGTTTTGAATATTTTTTTACTTCTGACTCTTAAATCGTAATAGCATGAATCACATTATCAGTGCAAGGGAAATAACAAATGAAAACACAGAGCTGATGTGATCTATTTTTAAGAACAATTTTAGAATCAGGTTGTTAATTAATTATGACTATTTTAACAGAAAGAAATAAAACAATCTACCTGTGATTTAGACAAGAGTCTCATCTTTTTCCTCCCTCTTAATCCAAAAAACTCTGCAGGATTTGGAGTTTCTGAAAAAAACCAATGGTGATGGATTTTTCATATATACCCTTATTTTTTGCTGCTAGAATAGCAGCACATACAGTGGTTGAAATTCCCGATGGATTCCATCTTTGCTCATTGTTGACCAAAGGGCTATTTCTACCTTTCTCTGTGACACTGGGTCAGAGCTCAATGCTCATGTGAGCATGTCTCCGTAGGTCAAAAGTACCTCTCACTGTCAGAGAAACCAAATGCGCCCTTCTTGAAGATTGGGTCCACCAAAGTGTTTCTATATTCAAGCTTTTTTTCAGTGGTTATGGTATTTCTGACTTCTTACTATTTTCTTGTGAAATTGAGAGATAGTGTTCATTTGCTTCCTTGTTTGCATGTATGAGGAAGTGAGAGGAAAAAAAATTCTTGTAAGAGTGTATGCCACATGAGATAATTCCATCTGCATGCCTTATTTGGCATTTGCAACTCAATTTCTCAGTTTCTCCTGATGAATAATCCAACTCTTCCCAGTAATACACACTGTTTGAGTTCTGGACATATGCTACAATAATAAAAATTACAAATAATTACTCTAATGGGGTGAACAAATACCACCAATTAGTTGGTGTGATGATGTTTCCACGACAAACTCTAGTTTTATGGAGGAGTTAATTTTTAAGCCTAAAATCTTTCTGATATCCTTTGTCAGGCAACAGTGTGACCTGACCAACTCAATTATTAAATCTCTCTTGCTAGATGCATATAGCCATGGACCATGCTCCTTCTGAAGTCAATTTTTTGATCAACACCTAGTGCAGAACTAAGTTTAGGCTTAACTGAAGAGACTTAGTCATAATAAAGCAGATTTCCTGATGAATACTTATGAAAAAAAATTAATTGCTTATTTCCTGAGGAAACTTAAAAGTAAAGAAGTGTTGGTGTGCACATGCACTCTGTTACATGTTGTCAAATCAAACCCTAGTTCAGAGCACCACTTCAGCCTGTTAACTCCAGGCTTATTAACCTCAGTCATCAAATACAATGGACTTAAAGACATTTCTAAACTTAAGCTTAAGTAATATTCTGAATAGAAATGTTTTACTGAACTGAGAGTTAAACTGAAGCATGCTCTTGTTCAACCACAGAGGGCAGAGCTTGTTGCTGAAGGAGGTCTGTGCAAGAGACTAAAATATTTGTTGTCATATAGTACTTCTGGAATTGAATATCTATGAACTTAATTCTCAATGCTTTCGCATTAAGCAGTTCCTCCAAGCACTGTGCTAGGTATTATGGTAATATTGAACAACAGAAATTATTAATTAACATGATTTTAAAAACCTTCACCTGTTTAAAATTTAAACCATATCACACAAATGATAGTGGTGATTTTGAAGTCCCTTTGTGCTTCTCACCTTTCCCCTGCTAATACCAACAGTTCAATCAACAAAACTATTTTTTTAAATTTTATGTGAGATTTTCTTCCTTTCTGCACCACATCTTGACTGTAGAGAGAAATACATTTAAAAAAATCATGCAGCAGATCATCAGTAAACTTTTCACATCTGCTGAAACAAAATCCACAGGTCCACTGAAACATACAACAGAGTTCCTGATGATTCATACATATCTACACCATATTCTGTTGGAAGGGATAGATGCTCTTCATCCACTCTGGTACAAAAATCAGACACATCAATACAAAATCTGGGCTTACCCCACAATTTACTGACACACTTTCTGTTCTGCACCTGACCTGTGATAACCCCTTGTTCGCAGACAGGGAGAGGAAGCTGCAGGCAGTAAAGATCCAGAAGTCTTCCAGACCTCCTGAGCAGTGCTTCCATGGTCAAAGACTTTCAGAGAGGGACAGATCAGTGCTTTGTTAAATTAGGGACTTAAATACAGGGAAATGACTGGGGAAGTCACAAGTCAAAAGGATGGTGAATTTTTTTTAGTAAAACTCCTAACTGGTTCAACAAACACAATCAGCAATTGACCAAAGCTCTTTACGGGACATCAACTCACCAAGATGTTTTTCCATGCACATTTAATGCTTCTTGTAACCAGTGAATTGTTTTCTCAAAGAGCACCCTTTTCAGCCATCAGCACACTTGGTCAGAGTTGGAGGCCTGGCAGTAAAAAAGTGCTTCCACAATGCTGTACAGTTGTTCCTCCTGCCTGATGTCTCTGTAAGAGGCAGTTCAGCGCAGCTGCTAGAGCTTACAACTTTCTCCTTTGCTTGTATAGCTTCTTCACTGAAGTTTAAGCAATAATGATATCACTCCTACAGTATGTCAGTCACTAACATCTTGGAAACAGAGAAGGAAAAGAGACAGACTTTAAATGCCCACATGAAATAATAATGATATGAATATTCTTATCACCTTTTGACACAAGGCTGTAGCAGTTCAGAAATGAAGAGGGTCTTACAGCTCCATTGATTCGGTACTTCAGTGGAGTCATGCTAGTGTATAAGGTGTCTTGGAGCACTATAAAAAGGAATCAGACTGGTAACTTCTAGTTAAGTAGTGATAGTTAGGTGAGAGAAGACAATCCTGTATGTACTTCAGCAAATCAAAATTTTACCTGGTTACCCTGTATAAAATACCATTTTAAAAAGTTTTTTTGTTTGTTTGTTTTCAGACTCAAATTTCAAAATATTTTACAAGTTCCCAAACCTGCTTGCAAAAATCCCCAACTCACAAGCCAGTCGGATAAAAATCTGTTCATTGTAAAAAGGGAAGGGATAGGGTGGGGGAAGGAAAGGTTTGCTGATAAGTTTGCTACACTATTAAAATGTTTAACCACAGCCTAGAGCTCAAATCAGCATTCAGGTGGAGTTCCTATTTATTAGAGTATATGAAAAGTATTCAGCAAAATGGCAGAAGGAGATGAAGGAGATGCACCGCAGTGATTAAGGTGGAAGACTAGATCCATTTCTTAGGAATACAGAAATGCAAGTGATAAAAACAGTCCAAAACTATACTTCATCCCATTTCAAGTTTCTTGAGAACATACACCTATTTGAAACAAGAAATAACACAGGAGGAAATGGACGAGGGAGAAATCACAAAGGCATTTATCAAGATGAATCTAGGACCACACTGACTTGTCTAAATCTATATAAAGAAAATAGCCTGCAAGTCACTCTGAAAGTGATGGGAACCCATGCTTCAAACACATGTCTTGAAAGAATGTCAGAAATCTCGTTCCTCTTTTGGCTGCGGTTACAGATGCTTTCTCCAGACAGTGGACTCACTAGTTTCAATTGTCTGGAGTACTCAAAAATACATTTTTCCCTGGAAGATAGTCTGCATATGCTCACAATAAACATTAACAAAATCAAATGACTTTGACTTCAGGATAAATACTTTCAAGTAAGTCTGTTAGAGACACTTATAGTAAATTGCTATTAATTAGTTTTTCCAATCTACTTAGGTTGTACTAATGAATACCACCACTTCTAACATATTTATATGCAGGATAAATCCTGCCTCTCTCTAGACGCCTGTGAAAGGCCCAAAGTAAAATGGAGATATTCTGCTGCAGGAGCACATGGGAGCCACTTTAGGACAGGTGAACGATCCTGCTATTTTCCTTTGCCTCTGAACTCTGCTGGTTGAGGAACAAGCAGGAGAAGCTGTCTGCACTCACTGCCGGACAGCTGCCCCGGCGCCTAGGATGGAGTGGGGCACATTCTGTAGCTTTCTGGCCACAAAATGTGTAAGTTACATAACATGGAAACTCTCAGCTCTGCAAAGCCAATGAAACCACATTTTCCTATAACCGTTACTTCCCCTTTTTGCAAGTTACCCACTTGTAATGGCTTGTTGTAAATTATATGATAGTATCTCTGGAGGCAGGAACTTCTTTTCTTATGCTTGTGAACATAACCCAACACCAAGAGCTCCCCAGCCCTGACAGGACATTTCAGGGCATTACTGGGAGGACAGCAGCCATACTAATACCTCTCAGCTCCCTTCTGCTAAGTCAAAATATGGAACAGAAGCTAAGAATTAGAATTATGTCTGTATCACAATTGATAAATAATAATGTTACCTTCAGCAAATTGAAGTTGGTTACTGGAGAGTCCCTAGATACAGCAGAGCAAAGCTCCTGGTAATTTGCTTCACCAAGTCCTAAACAGTACTGAAATGCAATGCAATTATTTTTAGAAATTATATTCTCTATTTTTGTGTAATTTTTCTTAACAGCTCTGAATACCTAACGAAGTACTGCAGCAAACCATAAGGCCTGGATCTAGCTGAGAAACATGCACGCATCACATAAAGCGTATGATTCCACAACTCATTAAGTCTAATTTATGGCATATGTAATTAAGCACCTTTGAATTGAACCCAGGTCTCTAGAGATAATAACACTTAGAACTTATATAGGGCTTTTCATCTTCAAAGTGCTTTACAAACATTAACTAATTAACAACATAATAAGACATGAAAGGCCAATGTACTTACCCATAGTGCTGCATAGCCTCTGTATAATTCAGATTTTGATGTTTTTCAATGCAAGACCCAGTCTGGGTGCACAGGGAGGATTTACTTGTGGTCCCCTTCACAATCAGAAAGCATGACTTTGTACAAATTATATCTCTGAATTCCCAGAGTACTTCCCTTCTCTGCTATTTATTGCTGAGTCAGAAGAAACACCTCTCAAAAGTGATGGCAGGTATGGAAAAGAGCAGCTCACAGCAGCCTAGGAGAGTGTTTGAATTTTCTGGGCTTTGGAGCCAGAGTATGAGGCCTAAATGCAGGAAAGAGTTCCTGGAGAATTCACTGCACAAGATTTCTGCTACCACCTAAGTCCATATCCTTCCCAAGGTAAATCTAATAATAATTACACAAAGTCTTCAGGGACTGGCTAAACTATCAGCGAGAAGACCTTATTTCAGCTCATATACATTTTCCTGGTAAAACCTACAATGTTTTTTCACTTCTCTCTGGTCTTCTGAAAAGCCTGAAGTATCTAGCCAGCTTGTTAGTTTTGGGGTTTTTTTATTGCTTGGTCTAATTTACTCATAAGCCTCTTGAGACAGTGTACATCTGCCTTATTATCTCAATGAATGCTTTGGTGATAGCAATGTTGCAAATGTTGTATCAGGTTACTTGAATCCCTCCTGAACATTACTAATACAGAAAGATGAAGGATAAAATAAAAGGGGAGCAAATAATACGGACAGTTTTAGAGACTACCTCTTCAGACATCAGCCTGTGTCAGTGATCATTTTCATGAGCTCAGAATGTTGACCATTGTCTGTGCATATGCTGTGTTTAAGCATCACCTGTCCAACGGCTACAAAGATAATGGATATCACAGCGGCATCTCTTGTCTCTCTCCAGACAATGTCTGCCTCTGTCCCCTTGGGGATTCTACTGTGCACCAGAAATTGAGAATTTGGAGACCAGCAGAAAAATATACCAAGCATGTAATCTATGCATATGTACCTTCCTAATTCTGCACATTAAAAACCCTCAGAAACAAACACAAATGACTCAGCAGTAGTGGTACAGGTAGAGCCCCATGAGAAATTAAAGAAAAAGACATACCATGGACCAGAAAACGAAATGTGTGTGGAACCAGCAGGCTTTTGTGCTTCCCCACAGACAGACAGTCCAGAACAAATCCTGAAAGGTAACAATCTCGCAGTAGTAATGCCTACAAGAGATTCTATGATAAACATAGGGTCTAATTAAAAGCGCTGCAATTTTTAAATGCAAATGTAGAATAGAACTGTCAAAATGTTTTATCCCTAAAGTGTGAATGCTAACCTTCCCTTACTTATTACATAGCAGTACATTTTAATTTGCCTGGAGCAGAGTCGAATAAAGCAGGCATCACAAACACAATCAAACGGATATTTGAAAGTACTGCTCTTCACGATAACTGTGTGTCTGAGCAAAGCTTCAAATGTTGATCAATTGATTACCAAAATCAAAGAATACATTTCCCAAATGAGCTTCTACAAAGCACTCAGCAGCACCAGAGAAAACTGCATATAGCTCCACAGAACAGCAGTCTTCTCTAAAATATTTACAAATGCAATTTTTTACCGCTTTCCTTGTTTATAGCTTAGATCTGCACAGATCTACAGTGAATAATAAAGCACTTATGATAAATTAATGGTTTGATTCAGCTTCAGTGTGGAAAATTCAGTTAAACAGAGATGAAAAACAGTTTGAAATGATCCATAAGACTAAGCCTTATGGCAAATCACAGTCTATCTGGCACAACTGCTCAAATGGCTTTTGAACCTTTAATATTAAAACAAAATTATGGCAATGTATGTCTGTTCTTTAGTTGCAAACCATGTGTGAATATTCTTATTTCATAAGGCACAGCTCTTTATTTTTTTTCCTTAGAAATAAGACAGATCTAGTCACACTTACCTGTCCCTTTCAAATTTCTTCCCTCCCAACATTGCCTGTGAGAGGGTTACTGTATGGGCCTTACAAGGGTACAAAATGGTGAGATGCTTGGCCTGGTTTTGAGCTTGTCTCGGACAGTTACTATTTGCTCAGCAGAGGCCTCTGTTGAGCTAACCACAGTTCACAAGAGCTCTCATGGGTATTCTCCAGTTCCTGCCCACACTGGGACAGCTATTATCAAGAATGGCTAAATATTAACCATAACTAGTGTTCTGTCTATCTGCCATCTCCAATGAATTGGTTTCTGCTGCTGTCATGATGCTGTACTTCTACTATTTCCTTTTCCATAAAAGGGTTTCTCTCTCAGTGGACTTTGGAGAATAACTGCTCACCAAACACGCCTGGTTTTCATTTAGTGACTTTAACCTGAAAAAAACAGGATGAAAAAAGGAAAATTAACTTTCAAGCTGAAATGAACTTGTTACTTATGTTAGCTTCCTTACATTTTATCCATCCTTCTACATGCAGGTCATTCACAGAGGTCATTCTCTTGTACCATCTCTTGCAGTAGCGTCATCTGTTGTACAGCACATGAATGTGAAAACTTTTTATGCACATGAAAAAACCTGAGCTGGAGTACAGATATGGCAATATGCTCCATCTAAAGAACAAAATCCAGAGTTGTTCAGGAGCAAGTAAATTCTGGGCACCCTTGCCTTTACTCCTCCATCTCAGTAAGAAGCATTTGTCCTGAAGAACACAATGGGATTTTGACCCCAGGTGACTGCTGTTCTAGTTAGGAAATTTTAAGGGAAAAGTCTGAAGGATCAAAACCATTTTATTGATTTCAACAAAAAGTTTGCTCAGCAACAACGTAAAATACCAGCTGAAAAGCCTCTACCTTCAGGGCTTCTGACATTTGATATTGAGGTTCTGACCTATTAGGATGCAGATTTTATAGCCCTTAATCTTTCCCATAAGACATTGCTTTGTTAAAAGGGAAAAAAATAAACAGCAACCCACACCGCATTACACTCAGTAATTCTTAGAGTAACAGAGATTACACTGACCCACAGAATTTCTCTCTTTTCTACACAAACACCTTTCTGGAGCATGCCTCTATGCTGACATCCTCTTGTGTAAGCAGAGAGCTCTCCAGGATTTTTTACATCTTAACCAAATGAACAAATATTTAGCCTTATGACAATTAGGTAATTGACTCCTCACCTGTAACTTTCATCTCCAATTTGGAGAAGAAGCATGGTTGAAGAAACTTGTTGGGGCGGGGTGGGGGGAATAAAAGGAGAAAAGGACAGAAATGGTGACTGGCCAAGGTTGACAGAGGAGCCAGTAACATGGGAACTCAACAAGATATAGGGAAGGGATATTTTCATTCTCCTCACTTTTTTGCAGTTCATTTCAGCTGAGCTACATTTCACTAGAACAAAACAGGATTTATCCCTATTGCTCTGTGCATTACGGCAAGAACTTTCAGTGATCACACCGATTATCCAGGAAACTTCTCACCATTTTGCAAGTCCTCAGGGTGCCAAGGGAGATGTCACAATTTCTGTCTCTCACTGGTATTTGCTGGTTTTCCCTGACACACAGCAGGAACACCCAGTCTTTCAGCAACAGCTGGGTGGGATAAGGCACATTTTACACTGTCCTCGCTTTGTCAGTTAATGAGAGAATTTGGTGGTAAAGCCACAGACGTTTTTCTTCTGGTGCTGTTATTCCCATACTGCACATGGACCTGCCTTCCCCTCCTTTTGATCCTGCACTACTGTATCATATCTTTCTTCTGTATCTCAGTCAGCTCTTAAGCTCGGGAGGAAATAGCAGCAATTCTGCCTCTGGATCTTGTTTTTATATAGGTCTGCTAATCACATTAATATCCTTAGTCTTACAACAGGTCATTTAATGGTACTGTTAATCCCATTTTAAATCTACAGAATTGAGGCACACAGTAATTGCTTGGACAGGAGGCTGGGCACTAAATCCCGATTTCCTTTTAAACTGTTCAATGTTCATTCATTTTCTGATACTTCAATTTTTTCTTTTTCCTCTCAAGTATTTGCATAACAGGTACAAAAAAGGCGTTGGAGCCAAAAACAAGGTGATGAAAGCAATTAAATGAAAGTATTAACAGATAGTGGTGTTTCTTCTTCCATATGACTGTCTTTGCACACAATATGGCACGATGAGGTTCTTCCTGTGTTAGCAGATAGCTGCAGCTCTGCAAAGAGCTACTGAAGTGGTCATATTGATCGGACAAGATGGAACATGTTACTGAGGCAATTGGTCAGGCTAACGCAGTGATGGCAGCACATGGGATATTATGGATGGCTGAAGCAGCTGAGGATATCTATCTTTCTGTCTATCTACCTGTTTTCCAAGATGTCTATCATCATTGAACTTAGCTACCGAAGAACAATGGCAGCACTTAATCATCAATAGATAAATACTGTTTATGCTGTTAATTAGGAATTGTGTTAGATTTTCAGTTTTGTACCTTTGCTGCTCTTTTTTTTCCTCCACAGTTGTGAGACAGTAGCATTTTCTCACAGCCTGTATGTGTTGTTTTGGGACTCGGGTCAGTGGCAACAGCATAGCTCTGTGTGTCTGCCAGAGCTTATTCAATTGAGCTCCTTTCCAGGAAAATAAAATAGCCAGCTGATGAGAGTTGTTCTAAAATATCAAACCCAGCACATTTTCGTAATATCTGGAATATGATTTGGAAGCAGCAGCAGTATGAACAGTCTCTGCACCTGCAGTCAGCAGTAGCTGAATAGCAGAGGGAGTTTCCCAAATAATACCTGCTGTAAACTCACAACTTCCATGGCTGCATTTTCTCTATAGTTAGTATTCAGCAAAGAGACTGCAAAAGTGCAGAGCTGTGTGTTTGCTGGTATTTTTCTTGCTCAGAGCTTTTGAGAACACTTTACTGAAGCATATAATACTCCCTTGAAATTGGCCTCTAAACTACATTTTGAGAATAAGAAAGAGGCACTTGGCTGGGTGTTTTTGCCCTGTGCTATGGCTTTCTTGAGTCAGAAAAGCACCCGTCTCCCCCTTCCACACCTTCTCTCATCTTAGTTCTCACCAGTCTGTCTCCGATTACGAGATTCCTCTTTAATACAGCAGCTTCCTTCTTTTTTTATATATATATTTTTTATTTTTACATTATGTTTCCCCTTTCACTCTGAGATTAAGACCCTTACATAGTTTTAAACTCTTAGGAGAATTCATTTATCATTAGAGTCCTACATTAAAACCAGACTTCCAGGGGTAATGTTAGGAGCAATCATGGTGCCTCCTGTTTTTATCTGAAGTATTCTAAAAGGAGAGTTAGATAGTCTAAATTAGGCAATGGAGTTTTTGCCTTGACATTTGGGAGGTTAAATTTTGCCTGTGACTGTCAACCTCTCAGAAGAGGAGATGGCATTTGGAGTAATCCAAAACTCCCGCAGAGTTACATTACTGTGGCAGCCAGACTGGAGTAAATCTAGTCTGAAGATCTATTGGTTCAATTACTGCTTGGGGTCAGGACACGCCATAAATTATTAGATATGCAAATGGAAAACTCTGACTGTTGATGAAAGAGAGATGGATGGATTTCTTAAATACTCATAATCAGTTCTAAGACTGATGTACAGTCGTTTGCTTGTAAAAGATTTCTGTTCTTCAATTTTACCTGTGTGAAGGTAAAAATAAATTATTTTGTGTTTTACATGTGTGTCATTTAAAAAATAAACTTAAGCAGTAATTTGAAGGTATGTTTTAAACTGCTTCTGCAAGGCCCCATCATTTTTAGAAATACGTTCAGAAAGAAGTTCAGAAAATGCCAATTCTCATTCTGCCCTCGCTTACCATAGTGTAAATCCGAAGCACTGCTCTGTATTCGGTGAAGACACACTGATAGTGTACTTGGATGGAGAATCAGTTCCTTCAATCTAAGGAAGCAGAGCGTGCAAAGAATGCCACAAAGCTAAGTCAGAGTTGTGAATCTGCTGCAGAGCGAACAAGGGCTGGTACATTATAAACATGACCTCATCACAACATGAACTCTGTGGTGCTTCAAGAGATTTTTGTCAATTAAAAAAAAAAGTAATTAAGATATTATTGTATCACACCTATTTTTGCTGTTCCTTAAATATATTATTTATAGCCTTATTTCTCAGTGAGATTGAAGTTGGAAGAATATGACCTCTACTTTTGTCATGTAAAAAATCTGCTACATCTATAAAAACTTGTTGAATTTCTCTTGCGGATTCTGTCTTTTGGGAGAGCTTTTACTACATGTAGGACAAAATGAGTATGAGTGTGAGAATAACGTGAGCTATTCAACGCCACCTGCTGCTGCAAGGGGAAATATATTCCCAGATGCACCTTGACTGAGCAGAAACAGATGCAGAACCATAGGAAAACTTGTTCTGCTTGATAGTAAGTTTGCTTTGCAGAAATATATCACAACACATGAGGGAATATATTTCCCCAAAACTGCCGCTAACTTTTTCCAAGCAGTCTGTGAAAGCCAACAGTTTCTAAAGGACACGCAGCATTCCTGCCCTGCATGGCAGCTTTGGAGCAGTTTTCACTTCTGTCACCCCAGACAGAACATTTTTCAAAACAGCCACAGGCTTTCTCAAGGCTCCTGTCCACCACCTACATATAAATCTCTGGGCCATTGTTGCTACTCTTATCGTTATTATTTTAATAAAACAGTTTACATGGTAAGGGATGACAACTAGACAGTAAACTGATATTTACTTAGGTATTCTCCAAGTAGAGATCAGAGATTAGTTCAGATCATGTAGTTTCTGTAAGAGAAAAATATTAGGAAATACATTTTAGCTAGTTATAATATATAATACTTTGAGATAAAAATATTGCTTATATATGCAGGTATAGAACCACCAGAGGCAACAGAGTAAAATCTGTTTCCTTGAACCTGCAGATAAGACATTGCAGCTTGCCACTTGTACCTTTTAATTTTTAAAGCCAGTGATGACATGTGGGCAGGAGTGGAGTGTGTGTGGTGTCTGAACTGTAACTATTTGATTCTAGCCTGATAATTTGGAAGCAGCTCCTTAAAGCCAATGAAACTGTGCATGAAGAATCAAATAAATGAGATCAAAGAATCAGATTTTAAGTTTTTCCTATGCAATTCCTATGCAATTTTAAGTTTGTGAGGAGAGTACAAGAAACAACCCAATATGCATAATTCATAATTGCAGTGTGGAAACATTAATAATAATGGAAAGGAGTATAATTTCTTAAGTCTTTTAAAGATATTTCATTTCAAATTTTATCTAATTGAATTTTTTTCATAATCATTTTGATCTTATTAGTTCTGCTCTGAATCAATCATGAAAGCATCAAAGTCAAAATTCAACCAACCCTCCATTAATCAGACAAGATACTCCAAAGTGGATGAAATTTGAGGAAAACATCTGAAACACAGTAGAGAAACAAGCAAACCACAAACAATAATGAATACCATCTCTTAGTTTATGTTGTTAAAAAAAAAAATCATATATGTGCATGAACTTGACATAATTCCACCTTGGGGAAGTGAAGAACTGCATAAACAATATTTCTGTTTGACTTCTAGACAAAAACCAAGTGCAAATGACACTTAATATTGTTCAAATCTTCATTGTTCTAAGGAGCATGGTCACTTGGTATCGACTTTGGGTCTATTTCTATAGGTAGGCAGGTTTTAGGAAAGAATAATGCACAGAAACATTGGTATAAAAGTTACAAGAAAGATGCTGTTAGTTTAACATTATATTGGTATATTCTTTTAGATTTTTTATTTCTATGCCCCCAGCTCCCTCTTGTGCCACTCATTTAATAAATATGATTTAGATTTACTATGTATAACTTACTTTGCAACATAACAATTCAATGCAAGGGGAAAAAAACATTTTTTTTCAGCAGATATAATAATCTGTGGCAAAAACCACTCTCCACTAAACCTTCTGGACTTGCATAAAAATCTGGTTTATTGATCAGCTGTAAGTATTTTAAAATTATGTTATTATTTTATTTCCATAAAATAGTAAAACGGGCCTATTCACCCAACTTTTGTCTCATCCTTGTACAGAGGTATTTTTAGATTGTGCTCAGTAATGGGAATTTTTTTACAGCTAACTCAAAGTACATTTTATTATCTGCCCCCCTCACCTCAGTTTGCTTACAGCCAATGACAAAGTAATTATAATATATTGTACGTACCGTCACTTGTTTTATTGCTTGTTTCTTTACTGCCTTCCCAGAAAGTTTGTAGTTAAAACAATTTTTATAGCTTTAAAGAACTGAAGCAAATTCATATTTCTAGAACTTAAGCCAGAAGTAACTATATTTTCAGCAGTTGAATTTTCATTAAAATTTACAAAACATCTCTGCCTTCACTGATTTATTATTGCATTAGGTAAAACTACACACAGCGTATAAAATACTGTGTTACTCCACTTGTAGTCTGATCTAACACGTTATCAGTGATTGTAAGTACATTTTATAACCCCAGCAGCTGAATCGAAAAAAAGGTGATACAAGCATCAATCTCCAGGATAAAATCAGAGCACTTTCTACCACAGTTTGACCTTAGTGATGCCTTTGGATAGTCTTACTTGTCTAAGTCCTTGCAACAATTACCAAGGGACAGTTAGAAAATGCAGCTTTAATGGTGCAGACTGGAATTACTAGCAGCATCAAAGACTTCAACGCTAACCCTGGAGATTTCCAAGCACAGGAAGAATTTGAGGAAACTCTGTTGCCACTGCAGGAGTGAAATGGAACAGGGCTGCAGACACCAGCCACAGATTTTATTTGTCCTCTTTATGTCTGCATCCCTGAACTCTGCAGTGTCATTAGCAAATACAAAAAGCTATAAATAAAAAACCAGCTACAGATAACTAGACCTCAAGATACAGTGGACTCCAGGTATAGCTGCCAAATCTTATTTATAGCATGAGGAGACACAATTAATTGCAGGTCACAAAAATGTTAATTTGTGTCATAACACAAGTTATAATCTAAGAATGAAAAAGCTTATTTTTGGGCTGAAACAATTTCTCCTAATACAACTCTGTTAATTTGAAATCCCATCCCATGTTAGTAGACTACAGAATAGGCAAAGAAATGATAAATGTGCCTTATCAATCTATTTCATGGTCCCAAATAGAATAATATTCAAATTCAAGTAATGAAACCAATCCATTTCTGGCAAGGGGAAGCACTGAAGGTAACAGAGAATTAGAGAAGATGATCATAAAAGACTATTTTGAACAGTGACAGTTGTATCTACTTAGAATTAACAGGAAATAATTTTTTAATCAGTACAACAGATTTTAGAAACATTCAGTCTTGGTGTCCCAGAAAGCAAATTAAAACATACACCTTAGAAAGCAAACCTAACTGCTCCCCCACGAGGAAAAAATTGCCAATCATTTAAACTATTCTAAAGTAGATTGGATAATTATTAAAACAAACATTATGCAAAGGATGGAGTTAATTGTATTACATATAACCAGACACTGGCCACTCCACAACTTGTAATTTATTTTCCCCTAATTTGCATTTAACTTCAAAGGTATTTCAGGAAACGTAAAATAACATGATCTAAGCAGTTACTGATATGCCTTTAACTTCAACACTATGTTTCAAGCTCTTAGTACAATTTCAGGAAATAACACACCATTCTTGTGCAACCTGTAATTGCTACCACAAAAATGGTAAATTCCTTTTTGGAAGGAAAATATCACAATTTGGGGCAACAGAATTCATTTGGCAGGTCTTAGAGAGGTACATGAAAACAGTAGGATAATTTGCATTGATATGCTAATCTATATTTATATAAGGAGTCTACTCAGTTAAAAAAAAATCATACAACTGTAACTTTATATGGACAGATTAGCAGACTGGTTTGAATTCATATCCAGCTCCTCCTGCAGATCAGACAGTCTCTAAAGTAAATGGGAAGGGCTGCACCCTTCTATAGCTTGTGTTTATCTTCATAACTTTTATTTTTTTTTTCATTTTTGGAGCAGGGGGAACTTCTTGTGAGTTTAATTTTCCTTAGTACAGGTTTGCAAACCCTGTGTATACAGACATATCTAAAATTCCAGCATCTAGGTCAGTACTGAGCTTTCTAAATCCTTAACAAACATCTTTTTGTGTCCCTTCATGTCAGATTTAATTGTCCATGGTGAAAGGAAACCCTCATCAGAATTCAAGAGAAGTACTCTAAGACATGTATCTTTCCAACCTGAACTATCCTATGATCCTGTGAAAGCATATAAGGAAAAATGAAGCTTTTATCTTATTTGACACATCAAAACAAATTAAAATTTAGAATTCTCATTCTTAACTATCGTATGGCTTTTGCACAACAGCTGTACAACAGTGAGGTGCAGTGGGGCACTCGGAGGGAACAACTCAGTTCACAAATACCCCATTCCTTTCAGAATCTGGCCCTGGGGTGGTAAATACAACCTGGCCCTAGAGGATGGTATTTGAAACACAGTATTAAATCATACACTGCTTTTACAAAATGATTTTAAAACGTAACAAAAAGATCTGTTTTCTATTCTCTGTTCCATTGTTTCCCCACATATTCCTAGTACTTGTTCATTCTACTTAGTTGCCCACCACAGTCAGTGAGGAACAGTTGTGGGGGCTAAGAGAGAAATAAATTAAGCATACAGACCTGCTGTGCACCGACTTGCGCCGACCGCTTCTTCTAAGTAGAAACCCAACCAGTGTAACTCCAGTTTTAGTAGTTCACTACATTAATACCAAGCTCAGCTGGACACCTTACTGAAAAAGACCTAAAGCAAAGATCAAGACAAACAGCTGAAAAGCTACTTGCAGTTACCAAGCCCTTCTGGCTGACTTAGGTCAGGACAAACCACAACAGTCACAGCCCTTAATTCTTTGAAAGCTGATGTCTTCCCTGGGACTGCTTCCCTCTGGGCACCATTCATGGTTCTACGGGAAGTGGCACTGAGGTCCAAGTTGTGTATAAACATCTCTCTATGTCTTTCACCGGATGCAAGGAGGAAAGCCTGGGCCCATGCAAGTCAACAGAAGCTTTCCAATTGTTTTCAAAGATGCTCTAATGTCACCCAGAGGGAACAGTTCTGTGCACGCTTCTCAGATCAGATCTTCACAGATGTTCTGTGCAGATCACGTCTGATCTGCATAACAGATCCTTCACAAGTGAGATCACTCTTAATTTGCTCTTGTGAGACCCTATCTAAACAATGATAATACAATTCAGATGGAATATTATTTGTTAGAAAGTCTTTATCCATCATATGAAAAACATTAAAAGAAACTTTATTTTCACAGATAATATGTTTTCATCTAAAAGTAACTAGATATATTTAAGAATATTTCTGTATTTCTACACAGAATGGATTAGAATCTTTGAACAAAAAATTTTATGAAAATGTAGATGCACTCTACAAAAATTACAGTGACAGCAGACTTTGTTTACAGCAGTCTTGCAAGCATGCAGGCTTACAGCACTGCAGTTGTAGCAGTGGTGGTTACAGAGCCATGCTGGTTTGCACAGCCGTTTAAAGACAAACAGGAAAGCAAGGTCTTTGACCAGCGAAGCTGACAATTTCAATAAGGCTGACAATCTAACAAAAAGTGACAATGATGTTCAGTGGGTGGGAAGGGCAACAGCAAACAAAGAGAAGGGGAAAAGTGATCTTGCCAGAGCATTATTTTGAAGGAATCCAGATGAGCACACTGTTGCAATATCTTAGGGTTGGTTTGTTTACTTTTCAATTTTAGGAGTGCCAAATTCAGGCATGACTGGCCAGAAATCAGCAAGCTGATGCAAAATGGATGAATTTTGGCTTGGAATGGATAACGAAAGAGCAGAGGGAGGACAGGAAGAGCACCTGCTAGAAAATACAGAGAAGAACCTAAAATAGCAGCATTTTCTCCCAGGTTTGGGTACATCTGTAAAATATCAAAACACCTTAAACAAAGAGCTGTTGGGCGAGTGCTTGGGAGTGACAGGGATGGTCAGAAATTGCAGCAGTTCAAGTGAATACCTACCTTAATGAAGTCTCATACAATTTTTGCAACAGCCTTTTAAGAGAGATCACAGCACGTAGTTCTTAGGGAGCTGGTTTGGCACAGCTGCTGCTGATGTAGGAAATCATTCCCATAATTTCCTGCAGGTCTAGGAGTGAAATTACCTGCTGCAGTAAATTCGCAAGTTTAGCATTTGTTGCTACTGTGACTAAAGGTTAATGCTTCATTGGTTGACTGACTCAAGATCACCAGCTGCCCATTAAATATTTTTGTGGTCTTGCTTATATGTTTGATTTCAGCAGATTTTGAGTAAACTTAATTCTCTGAATGTTAAAGGAAAGCCATCTACGTAAGAGATTAAGTTTTGTTACAGCAGAACAAAGCAATTTCACAAATAATTTTCTTCTGCAGCTGATTGGGTCACTGAGGGTACATCCAGCCCAGCACAGGCAGTTTCTGGCTGTAAACACACTGAGTGGCCATCCTCCCAGTGAAAACACAGCTAAGGAGGGAACACAGCAGTCCTGCAGTAGTGAGCAAACACCCGACATCGGGGCTACAGCTCCTTTTGGCACAGATGGCTGTGGGCAGTGGATCTGATAAAGCATGGTGGGTGATAGCCATCCCTCACGCAGATGAACACAGACTAAGAACATTGAAGACTTTCAGGGAGAAGAGGGAAAGGGTTTGGATTACTATCTTGCTTGAATCCAGATCCAAAAGCTAGATTTTTTAAAAGAATTTTCTAATTCAGATGCTCAGTAATGCCCCAGGAAACTTTGCTTTACTACAAATACTCCACAGGATTTGAATAAAGCCCTCTTTTATGCATTTGTCCAAAAACAAGAGTAAAAAGCTGAATTTCTTTAAATTAACATGTCACTGTGTGACTGTGCTCCTATTCAGAGTAACTAATTGGATAATTTAACCATAAAACCGCCCTAAAGAATTTTACTCTGTTTACAAAATTCACCTTTCTGTCAAATTGGCAGTGAGTTAATTCAAATGTCTTGAACCTGTGCTTGCAAAGTTGTGCCTGAGCAGGGTCAGGGAAAGCAGCTGTGTGGGATGGGGTGAAAGCATTAACCAGGGATGTTCCATTTGGGAGCACAGGTCTGCCAGCTTCCCACTGAACTATAAACTTGCTATGTGAATGCCCAAATAAAGTCCTAAACTTTTCTCCCGAAAATAGGGTTAGGCTGTGTTAGTTCCAGCAGGCAAAGAATGGGAGCCACTGAGGATGAGGAGGTGCAGTGCAAGAGCCAGAAAGCGAGCCTGAAAGGTAGAGGGAGCAGGCTATTTCTCTTTGTTATCGAGTGAAATGACTCCACAAATATGACAATAAATCACTGCAGGAATCAATCTGAGTGGAGGCAACTGCTCCATGCTGATAATGCATCAATCAATATTTAATGTTTACACTTTAATTAATCTGCACGTAGGAAGCATTCTTTCAGTGACAAAAAAGTGATGAGAAATAGAACACCTTTTATATCAAACAGCGACGAATGGCTGCCTATCTGCTGGGCTTTGATTGGGCCCTCAATTGATCATTGCGGCCTTTTTCGATTGCACCCATGTGCAATGTCACATTTGGGTATAAAACAAACACAGTCTCTGTGAAGGAAGGAGGGGAGCTTCTGAATCTGCTTTTGAGTGATTACAACTTAATCAGAACAAAGAAGGACTGATAGTAAAGTATGAGTTCTTTGAAAAGACTGGGCAGAAGCAAATAAAATTTTCCACATCTGCATCAATGACACCTATCTGAACAGATTTTTAATGTGTATCACAATTATTGATACCTGTGAAGGCTTTGTATAGAAAAGCAATTCAGATGTTGACTGGCAAAACTGCCTTCCCTTATCGGAGCTACCAGCAGAGACTGACGATCGGTTTATTTTGTCGCTATTCTGGATGGCAGCGAAGTGCCAGGTGCTGTATGGACACAGGAGTCACAATTCCTGCTTCAGAGTGTTTTTCCTCAGTGCTGTTTAACCCTTGTAAACTCTAGTTTCTTCTTTTTAAAGGGCCTGATTCATTGTTCATTGATGTCAACTGAATGACTTCTATTGACTTCAGCGGGCATTGCATTAGTCCATAGATGAATGGTATTGAAAGGCATAGTGATGAAAGACAAATGAAAAGACAGTGATACTAAACCAGTAATGTTCAATTATTCCTTTAAAAAGAGAAAACTACAGTAGTACATTCTCCATACATGACAAACTCTCCTAAACTTATTTCTAAAATAATTGTTTGAAATTTGCTGACTTTTCACATAATGAATGCAATAGTATTTATTTTAAAACTACAGAGAGCTTAGCTTTCTAGAGTTTAGCTCAACTTAAATTATGAGAGATCTGAATCCAGATACAAAATTGCCATAAACTTACAGAGGGTGGAACCCAGGGAGATTTTACAGTATTTGTATGCCACATAGAAGTTATTTTGCAAAGACTGTAATGAAGTTAGGATCATGCAAAGGACCTATGCAAATGTCAAATCATTTTAAGCTTTTAAGTAGACTTGATACTAATTAAAAAAAATAATTACAAATTTGGGTTTTTTTCCACTGAAGAACTTTTGTTGTTTTACTACTCAAGAAATAGGAGGATTCTAGTTAGGATCCAGTAACAACATGTTGCTGAAATGCCTGCACAGATTTGGAGTTGCCTAGTTTAGGGTGCTCTTACTGCTGGCTTAGGCAATGCTTGAACAAAACCTGAAATAATATTAAGTCATGTACTAGAAGGCATTTGAAAATATTAATCCTCAATCCTACAAACAAGTTTTTGTTTCACTGAGACTGGATGATCTTTTCCTGTGATTCACAAAATTTTTCAGGCTATTCCAAAAGTCTAAGGCACTCAGAAACACATAAGACTGCTGGCATTTTTGGATATCAAAAGCAGCAAAATATTTAAAGCATGAATGACATCAGAAGACTTCCATTCATTGGTCAAAAAATTTTGAAATACAGTAGCATACAAAAATTGGAGGAAGTGTTCACAGAGGAAATGAAAGAAGAGGAATGTGACATTTAAAATGCAATAAAATAATTTAATCTAACTTTTACTTATGATGTTTACTTGTCATTCCCACTTACATTTTTTTTCCACAGAACTTTGTATGTAGATAAACAAAACCTCAAAGATTTCATTAGCTCCATAAAAATGGAGACAATGCCTTCTCACTAAAATCCATAAATAGCTTTGCAGCAGAATTTACTAACATACACACACACATCCACACAAAGAGTTGAGTCTGCACTTTATCTTTTCCATAAAAACTTCTTCCCCCTTCTGCACAAATCAGATGAACAAGCTTAAAAAATGAGGGCAAAGTCAAAAGAGAGGAATGCTCTATTGTAATGCATGATCAACTATAAATATTTATTGAAAAGCTGAAAACACTAGTGTGCACATCCGGATTGCCCTAGGACAGCTTCTAACACTCATAGTTAATGGTCATGGAACAAAACCAACTTACTGAATATGAAATCTTCATTGCCCTCATATGCACCCAAAGTAAAAATAAATTCACACAAAAAACCCCCCAAAAACCCCAAACCAAAAACCCCACCAACCCTCAACTTTCTTGATAAAATCCTGAGGGGACAATGTAAAACACTTAATGTTGTCACTGGTAGGCATAAAAAGTCACAGTTGCATTTTCTGATTTTTTTCTTCTTCAGGTAAACACAGCTTGCTGCACACAACTGGAATAACAGCCCAACCCAGAAAGCCAAATCCTGGCCCCACTGAACTTCAGTTTCTTTGGAGCTCCAGAGAGCTGCATGGTTTAGTTTGCAGCAACAATCCTGACAAGCAGGAAGACAGGTCCTGTACTGTGGTGTTAAAGCCCTGTTAGCTGACCTTCTGAGAACACAACTCCATAAGGTTCAACACAGTCAAAACATTTCAGCTGGCAAAGGATATGTTTCCCCGCCCTGGACACTCCTACCAGAGCTACCGTGAGTTCCCAGGTCTAATCACTGGGTCAAACTGTCAAGCCCAAGCACTAGGGCACTCTCCTGGCACCACTTCTGGCTACAGTGGTTGGCATTAGCCTCAGCACTTCCACCTTAGGTATATAAGGAGCACCCAGTGAGACCTAGGAGTACCAATCCCTATTCAGCACCAGGACTCAGGCTACTTTTCCACCTCAGCCTTGTCACAGCTGTCTGCTGCATAAAAAGAGACTGAAATGTACTAAAAAAAAACCTGGAAGACTTGTAATTCATTAACCTGACAAATGAAATGTAAGTCCTATCGATCAAGAGTAGAACTTCTTGGTTATAAAGGAAGCATATATTATTCTGACAGTATTTTCACAAGATAAACTGAAGTTACAAAGAAGGCAACCAATTTGATTCAAATAACTGTCTCTCCTCAGAAACATTCATGATTATAGTCATCAAGCACAAGTTGGTGGGGTGGTGTAACTAGTCCCATTTTACAGACTTGGGTAACTATAATATCAAGGAAACGGGACTGTATCACTCTCACAGCTTTTCTGACTGCTGATCCTATGGCAAATGCTAAGCAAAAGACTGACTCCTGGCACCACTGAATCATGACACTGCTAAGTGCCAGCATGGGAAGATGTGCAACGACACCCAGACACACAAAAGAAGCTCTTCTCTTTTCCATCACTAGCACTGGAAAGCTCAGGGCTTGTTGTACAGCTAATGAGAATAAACACACTTGCAGCTGGCTTTCCACCACCTGTAGAAGGTGAAAGTCGGCCAAAAACCTACAAGACTCTCCAGTTGCAATGAATGGATGGAAATCAAGAGTGTGGCTCAGATTCAAGTCCCAGACTAGTTATAGCAGTGTAATACTGATGCCAATAGACCCACTTAGGAGTGGAAGGCTCAGAGTGAGAGGCTGTCTCTGGAATTCTGTGATGGTAAAATGTATTAGGGCAGGCATCAATTTACCTCAGTTAGTTATGTTTTTAGTTATGCTGTATTTTGGTGCCCAGGGGCTTAATTTATAATTCTAATAATAAAATGTATTATGAAGTATAAGCCAAGCACATGCAGGTTCTAATTCTATTTCCTCTCAAAGGAAAGAGCTAAGCTGTTAAGCTCCAGGTTCTTTCAGTATTTCCTATTTGCGACAAACACAAAAATCTGAAATCAGCAATGAATCACTGCAAGACTTTTTTTTTTTTAAATATCATAGACTGGTTTGGGCTGGAAGGGATCTTAAAGATTATCCAGTTCCAACCCCCCTGCCATCAGCAGGGACACCTTCCACTAGACCAGGTTGCTCAAAGCCTCATCCAACCTGGCCTTGAACACTTCCAGGGAGGAGCGGCCACAGCTTCTCTAGGCAACCTGGGCCAGTGTCTCACCACCCTCACAGTGAAGAATTTCTTCCTAATATCTAATCTCCTCCCCTCTTCCAGTTTAAAGCCATTTCCCCTTGTTCTATCACTACCTGCCTTTGTAAAAAGTCCCTCCCCAGCTTTCCTGGAGCCCCTTCAGGTACTGGAAGGCCGCTGTAAGATCTCCCCTAGGCCTTCTGTTTTCCAGACTGAACAGCCCCAAGTCTCTCAGCCAAACAATGTTCCTGGTACCTCAGTATCACAGCTCTCACAATGCCTGGTTTTACAGGTAGACTGAAATCACAGAGAAGCAAATCGATCCGGTTCAGACATCCTCCCCACCTCAGAAAAATCACCGTCCCTGAGCTCGCAGGGTAGTACTCCCACCTACCTTCTTACAGAGAGAACGTGCAGGGCAGCTAAGGGATCTCCCAGTCCCTGAGGATGGGGAAAATCCTAATCCACTCAGGAGAGAGGCTCTCACTCTGGTTTGGTTGTAGAAGCTAACTGAACAGCCCAGCTGTTACTGTTTATCTGTATTTGCCCTTGTTTGTACATAAGAACTGAGGGAGAATGGGCCACCATTGCCTCCCCTCCCGACTGAAGGACACGGCCTGCGCCAGGCCCGAGCCAGCGGCTGGGCCCAGCTCTCTACGTCCCCTTGCTGAGGGCCAACTAGGACACATCTAGTACAGCCGAAAAACAACTTGTATGTGCGTGGGACCGAGTTAATGTTAATAGAAGATTATGTTTATTGATTCAGATTGTCAGCAACTTATTTTAAAAATATAATTTCAAAAAGAAAGACTAGCAATCGTATCATTAATAGTTTTTACACTATACAGTACTTATGCTACAAACATAAGTCTTAAAAAAAAACCAACCAAAACCAAAACACTGCAGTCATTTTCACTCTACTTTCCACTGATTAATGTTGATATTGACAAGGTAATACTGTGCATTTTATTTAAGTTGAATAAATAATCAAAAAGAACTAATAAGAATACAGCTCCCAAACATAATAATGGTCCTTAATCTTACAAAATTGTTCTTTACTCACACGAGCAGTCAGTCTCACTAATGTCAGTGGCCCAAATTCTGCTGTCCCTAATCACATACTGTTGCCTTCAGTAGCTGTTGTTCTCAATTTAGGATCAAAGACCACAGTTTGCTGGGGCCACACTTTCCAGGGAGGATTGGGCCCAGGCTTTTAATAAGGGGTTTGGTGGCCTACAAAGAGGTGATTAAGATCTTCCTTTGAAAAACACAAAACGCAGAGTTCTTCTTTTGGATTATAACAGCACAGATAGCCATAGCTTGTGGATTTCAGAGTATTAACTGCTAATCCACAAGTGAACTGAAAGGTTTTTGTTTGTTTGTTTTGCTATTACAGTATTCAGTTAAACTTGTCAACCTTTAGTTCTCAGTAAGTCATATTTAAGTTTCTTAGCAAAATATTTCATTTAAGGAATGTAAAATTTCTGCAAGTTCTTGTTCTTCTTCATATATTCCTCCACATTACCCTGAACACCTCTGTGAATATGTCCAAGAGTTTGAGATTTCCTGGTTCTATGCAAAACCTAGGGTAATTTTTTTTTTGTTTGATTTTATTAAATGGAAAGCTTGCACTTACTCCTGAGAACTCAAACCATGAAGTTCTGGAAACTAACCCACAATATAAAAGTTTCTACTTTCCTTAAGTTACATTCAAGGATTGCTGTTTGTCAGTGACAAACAGAAAGTACTTAGTATAATTATTATAGCACCTCAGTAAAAATCAGATTCTAGCCGTAGGTGATTGCAGCTATAAAGTTTCCAGAATAGGAACAATGAGCCCTATGAAACTAATGAAAAAAATCACCAACTTCCTTACTCCAAAGTCTGATTTTTACAAGGACTCCATTTCTTCCTGGTTGCCAAAAATGAACAGTTTATTTGAATCTAGCTTGGGTCTCCAGGAAAACAATTTTAATGTAAAATTGAATAATGTTGCACCAATGACAGGATAATTAAGTGGTTTCAAAATTGAGCAATATTTAGGTGCACTACTGTAGCATGCCCCAATAATGAAAATAAAGAAATCATAATCTAATGATAGCATAGCTAAAGATTATAAATATCCAGACATACCCCTTGCTGTATCACTGTACTGTAATCAAATGAATTAGAAATCTAATGACTACTTTGACACAAACAGGTATTTAATATGCTGAAAATGTACCAGATTTTCCCCCTCAAGCATTAGTAAAATCCCCAAGAAAATTAAAATCCAGGTCATAGTTAAATTCCTTTGAAACTAGGATTTAAATAAAAAAACAGTTTAGTAACTGTAAGAATTCTTTGTGCTGTTACATTTTTATAAGGTTAAAGCTAAAAATAAGATCAAAATCTTTTTGGAGGTTACATTAAAAAATAGACCAGGTGTGTTCAGAAACCCATCACACAGATGCCTGTTTAACAGATGCCGACCAATAAATTAATTAAAGCAACTCTCCTTTCGAATCAGAAAAGAGGAAAGAGCTGTTAGGGACATTTATGGGGTGACGTTCTCTTGACTGACAAGTTTTTAATGCTTGGCCTCTATTGAACAAGTCATTGATACTTCTCAAACATTTTCCAAAAGGAAAATTAAATCACTGTCTGTCTGTAAAGCAGAGATTTTAGTAACCTGTTTCTAGGTAGCTGCATTGATGCTAAAGAGAGATGGCATGGCTGTTTATCAGGCATGAAAAGTGAACAAGGAAACAAGGTTTTGACATTGACCTGATGAAAATCCTTGTTAGTAATTCCTGCCATCACACTCAGAAAATCAGAATCTGCATGTGAAATATCTCACTCTCCTAAGTATGCTATACTTCATAGTGACAATTAGCATCTGAGCTGATCAAGTGAAAAAGTGTCTTGTGCTGACCTTAAATCCTACTATACTTATAGGACTTGGAAAAATAAATAGAAAGGAATTTGAGGAACAGTAAATGGTCCTGAAAGGGCTACATGACTCCTTGAAATATAAGCTTCTCTAGCACTTTAAGGACAAACATTCATTTCTACATTTCTTCTTTCAATTATACAAATTTAATTTTTTTTTGAAACCACACAATTGCTGGAAAAAGGAATTAGTCAGTGTAAGGGGTTATTAAACATAGCATTCACCCACTGCTCTTACACAGAAAAGGCAGCCCTGAAAAAAACAAAGCTGATTAATATGAAAGGCAGCTAACCTAAAAACTAAAACTTGAACTGAATGGTGTGTGCTAATCTTTCTCAAATACACTTATGAAAGCTAAATTTGCTGGTATTTGTCATTGCTATGCAGGCTAAATGTTCATGTGAATGATATGTCCTCAGTTCTGAGCACACCAGTAAAAAACAAGGAATTTTGTCCTCACTAGTAATGTTCTGAATATCCCGTCCATCCACAGCTGCTTGAATAGCAAACACTTCACAATCCAGGGTCATTTGTGATAAACTTTGTTTAAAAGCTGCCATTCATTACTGGTAATTTCCTTAATCCCCAAATTGCTTGTAAGAAAAAGATTGAAATTCTGTGTTATATATTTGCTCTGTTTGGTCTACAATCAAAATAACATGTTAGCCACATTAATAAAATACTTGCCAGATCAAAATCTTAATAGCCAGCCTTAGACTTGTCATTGTTTATTGATGTTTGTTTGCCAACCTAACTGGAGACATAAGGAAAATCGTAATAGCTCTGGCCACTCATTAGCGAAGTACCATGGAGTCCTAATCCCATAAAGATATTAAACTATTTTTCCTTACAACAGCAACAAATGGAGGGAATTCTCATTACTTATTAAGATGTGGTACATTCTTTGCATATTGAGTTTCTTCTACTTTGAACTCTTATCCCTCATCATTCTGTTTCTGAGGCTAAGATCAAAGTAGGTTGGCCTTACAGAGCTACAGATGAGTGGCCTCCTTTCAGAGAATATTAATGCCCTCTTGAAGAGCAAAGCTGGGAAGGAGGTGTAATCCCCTGAAGAGCGAGCCCTGTGAGCCCAGTCCTACTGAACATCTGTAGCATGCTTGCCGGACCCGCTGCTAAAGAGCGCAGCCTCGCTGGGGTGGAGCTGCTTCTCCCAGTTTAACAATGTGGCCCAAATCTCAAAGCAATAGCGAGACCAAGTCTTTTTTGGAACGAGAGAATCGCGTAAATGTGGATTCTGGCAGACTGGCATAGAGCAATGTGTTTTATAGCAGGAAAATATGTGACCAATTTTGTATTTTGCATTGCAAAATGTTCTGGTCTTTCTGATTCAGACTGGTGACTTCTCCAGTTTTAGTTTTTATTTCTGGCTACCTCACCTACTCAGGGATTGGTGCTATTGATGAGCTTGCTGGCAGTAGGCATGATAGTGTCCCACTTCAATCTTCCAGCAGCAATCCTGCAATATAGGGTTTCTTTCTTGCCTTCAGATTGCTTGCAAGCCTTTTAAAGGGGAATTACTTTAGACCCTTGTTAAAGCTAAGAGTAAACATGCTAAGTACCAAGACATTCAGTGGGTATCATTATATGAAAAGAAGAAATGTTATATTCATTACAGAGGAAAATCTAGTAATAAAAAGTATTACCTGCATTTATAGCCCTTGTAACCTAATTTTTGTGACAAAGCAAAGAAGTAAAAACATTCCTTTCTGCCTTTCAGTGACCCCTATAAGAAACCCCCCATGGAGTCATTTAGGATAGTAATTTGAGTGAAAATATATGCAGACTTTACTTTGCTTGGTCTTCTTAAATTAATAAGCCTTACCAATGGTAAATCTGTAAGTTTCTAAAGACATTTGCAAAAATACCCTCAAATTAGTAAGCAATTAAAAGAAATAAAAACTTAAAAGACATTTTCCACAACATAAAAGAGTGACAGAACATGGAGCTGTGTTGTTCAAATGTTAAAACTGTACATAAAATACCCCTTCAATATATGCTGCCAGTAAAAACCAAGGCAAAGCAGGTCATTAAAATGTCAGACTCGGGGCAGAGTGGAAAAAATGCTGTGTTTAAAAGTAAACATGTAGACCTTTTATAATTATTTCCCCTTAAAGTTAACTGTTAAAAAAAACCCAACAAACCAAAACACAAAACAAAACAACCAAAACAAACTAAAACTAACCCCCAAATAAACAGTTCAGCATCATCAGGATGAGGAGCCACACTCTAGTCCTGATCTCATTCCTAAGTGAACCTAGGGAGATTTTTTGGGTCTTTATGCAGTCTCTGGATGTCAGCTTTGTGTATGAAATGTCATTTTCCTTTATCTAGTTTTGCTAAAGCAAAACCAAAGTGGTGTGCCCATGCCATTAATATCAATGTCATGTTTATGAGCATTAGGAATCTTGGGGGCCCCGTGTGCAGCAGGGGAACCCTTGGGAAGAGACTGAGGTGCTACACACAGCCTTGTGCTGGCAGAGCTCCCCTGACCAACAGACTTTCACATTCGCCGTTGTGATGATGCTAGTGTCCAAATGCAGGATTTTAGCACTGCTGTAAAGAGCTCAGGCTAGAAAACTGTGCTCAATCCCTTCTCCTCACATGAACTAAAACTGCCCATTGAAACTGGCAGAAGCTAGCATAAAGGAGATGCTATGCGAGGAATGGGGGAGCTGAAACCCATACTCATGCTGCTTAGCTGAATTCATGTGTTTTGCAGACCAAGGCAGATGAACCAAGACAGTAAAAGGAAAACCAAAGTCTGTATCTTCAGATATTAAGTATGATGTTGCACTGAAAACTGAAAGGTTGTGTTGTGGTAATAAAGACTGATATCCTTCTGACTCATCCATCACATTCCAGTTTTGTTTCCCTCCTACTGGCAAAAAGTGTATTATGGCCCTGAATAAAAAATTTTCCATCTCATTAATTTTGTGTACTTTAAGCAAAATGTCTGCATATGAAGTCAGTACAATATCTGCACTGTGTCTTTTACTGAGCTGAATTTCTAAACTGTCAAAAAGGTGTCAATGCCCTAGCAACAACTCTGTCCTGCAAGCACAATTCCACAATGATTGGGCTAGTGTATATCTGAACAACACCACTGATGCACACAAAGTTATTCCAGATTAACTTTGGTTTAACCAAAAAAACCTAGTTGGCACATAAAATGCAGATAAATTTAATGATTAGAAAATAAAAATGTTGTACCCTCAGGCGGTTTCTAGGACTCCCACTGAAGCCCATGCCAGCATATAGGCATCTGATTTTGTCCTCTAACATCTCAATTTCTCTGTTCTCTAAAACTAACAAATACCATCACTGAAAGTACAAGTTGTCACATTTATAGTCAGGGATTTAAAACAACATTCTTCTGGTTTCCATCTGATAAGTGCAGAGCTCAAAGTGGAGAGACAATGGAGAAACACAAAATAGCACTATGAGACTCAACTTTTATTTAACTAGTTTTCCTTTAAACTAGCTTCTACAATGCAAATATTTTTAAGATGGCAGAGAAGCCTGTAATCATGGTCTGAGATGCATTATACTCAAAATACACAGACCATATGAGAATATTAATCTTCATACTTATGCTCTTCTTTTTCTACTTTATGGTATTTTGCATAGGATAATCAGATTTGTCAGGAGGAGACAGAGCAGTGGGGCAAGTTTTAGACTGATATAATTGACTCAACAGAAAAACAAAGACTTACACCTTTTGACAGCTGTGGTTCCATGACTATTAATAACACAACTGTTATGATCAATATTTCCTCAGTATGTATGATCAGTATTTCTTAGCCATAGGCTTACAATGGCAACTCTATGAACACAGACAAAGCTTACCAGATACGTATTTTTTTGCCAGCTCTACAGCTTTTGTTCTATGATAAAAATGATGAGTAATACTTAAATGGGATGAAAATCAGATGGAAAGGTGGCTTCTAGTCAGGCATAAAGCCTGCAAGTAAAAAGTCAAAAATTTTCTAAACAAATTTTGAACCAACAGGGTGGCTTTAGTCCACTTCAATACTTTGTATAATTGCATTGCACCATCTTGATCCAGTAACTGGCACTTAAAGCCAGGCTTAATGTATCATGGAACCCATGGCTTGTGACCTATGGCTTTAATGAAGGCAGAACACCATGAACCCGAGGGGCTGGCACTTAATTAAAATGATAGGTTTGAACTCCATTTCTTTTCCTATTATCTACAAGTATTCAGGAAGATGATCTCAGTTTAATAACATTTACTGGTCTTACAACACGCCTGGAGATTCTTATTTCCTTAAAGGTAAGAAAAATATTATTTTTTACCTGTGTTCTTTATGCAAAATCATCTTCTGTCAACAGTGGGAAATCCAGAACTGGGAAATATGTCTAATGTTGGCTTCTTCAAACTAGATGAATAGAATAACTTTCTCAGGAAATACTAGCTTGCTTGCAGTTCATTGTGAGAATGTCAAAAGCTGGTTCTTCGCTGATTTATTGTATAACTGCTGTTACTCTCTTCCTGGCCACAGGCTAAAACCAGCAGCCAATTCTCCATTACCAAACTACCAAAAAAAATGCAGTTTGAAAGTACACATTCAATACTTCATAGATTTTAAGATCTTCTATCATAGATCTTCCAAGGAAAGATGCTTTTCACAAGTATTTGGCTTTGACTGCTCAGGTCTTTAAGAAAATTTGGCTTCCTGCTATATTTCCAGAGCACAGACTGAACTGACACACAAATGGAAGCAACCTGCTGAGTCCTCGGGTCTCTATGTACCTAATTTCTAGACATTTGGCAGCAAAAACTTATCTCCCTAAACACCACCTGTATACACATTTTGAGATTTAAGAGCACATGATAAACGTAACATCAAATACCACCCGACCTCCACCATCAACTGTCAATCTTCAGGGTTCTCAGCTCCTCTAACTTAGTGATATAAGCAGCTCATAGCCTAACTATGAACTATAAGAGGTCATGAACATCGAGCTACTTTGTTGTCTTATAATGTCAGCTGATTTCTTTAGAGAGCTAATCAGCAAGGTCTCTAGGACTCTTCTCCTACAACTCCCATTTCCTAGAAGTTCCCTTTATGTTCTCAATTCTGGTCAACTCCAGAGACTGTGGGCCTGGGTTTTTTTTTAAGTGATGGTTTGCCTTGTACTCAAACTGGCATTGTCACTGGGGAAAAGAATCATGCCTACCTTGCCAGCAGGTTTTCGTTTCCCCAGTGTTGCCACCTGTGCTGCAGAAGGGTAGGCATTCCTGTGGTAATGTGGTGACCTCAAACAGCAGGATAATCCAGTTTTGGAAGAAAATTTAAAAAAAAAAAATAAAAAAGGAGATGACTAAATATCAGCTGTTTGACCGGAGACTGGACAGTCAGCAGACTCTCTGGACAGGAAAAGCTGCAGTATGGGAAGACAATGAGACAATGCAAGACACTTGGGTCACTAACCTTATAACCCAGCACAGCAACTCCAGAGCAGCCTGTCTGCCCACAGCCATAAGCAATGTGGCTGATTTTCCCCAATTACAGAAAGGGATAGATTAGGAATACTGCAAATGAACTGGTCAGCCAGCACAACTGGCAGAGTTGCAAGCTTTTACCAATGAATGGTGATAAAACATTTTCAGTCAGAACAGCTGCTTATAGATGTAACATTTGGCATTAAGAAAAGATGACTTGAGCAAACCCAGGCTGCTGGCAGTGTTTTCAAACATGCGTACATGGTCATTTGTGCCAGAGGACATGTGGCATTGTATCTCTACTGTCAGTGGCATGAGCTGTTCATGGAAACATCTTTAACTGGCACAGCTATACCTGGAAAAGTGGGTGATCCACATCTTTACTTTCTCTTCCATGTTAACTTGGTTATTCTGTTGCTATGCGCTGGAGTCAACAGACCTTACAAAGCAGCCCTGTGTCCTGCAAGCTGCTCAACAACTTTAAATGCTGTGCTGAGGAGGTGTAGATCTATAGATGCCTTCCACTTTTTTCTTGCCTTCAGATTGGGATAACACTTTCTAAGAAACAGAAGGATCTGATTTACCTTTATTTATGTTGTCATTACAGTGCTGAAGTTTGAAATCAGTATTTCGAGGCAACGGTTAGAAATCTAGCAGTGTTCCTGTATGAGCTGTCATCACAATCTGCACTGCTATTGACTTTTTCTTAACTAATCCAGTTGAAAAACAACCCAGTTGAAAAAGAAAAAATTCAAATTCTTAGATTAGAGTCCAGTTCACTGTGCCTGTGCAAACGCTTCTGTTGGAACAAGGCACGATGAGCAGCAGGGGCCGAAGCTGCTGCAGAAATGCAAGTGTAGCCACATTCCTTGATATTTGAGTATACAGCCAGACTGACTTACAGTGAAATGTTTTTAGGTGGATTCTAATCTTTTTTTATAATCATCAATTTTTTCACATTCCCAATAGAACTCATTCACAGAAATGGTGTTTTTCCGGTGGATCTGTTCACACAATACTTTATGTTGGCAGCTCATTTCTGTCTTAGTCATGTTTTCGTTTTTTCTTTAGCAGATGTTTACAATTACTCCTTAAAATGTTTCCATTTTCTGTGATCACTGAATGTGAATGAGGTGACATTTTTAAAAATAATTGTAGCTTTTTCTGGCGAGAAACCATGTTGTTAGACTGAAATATTCTTTGTCTTTTAAACTGTGGTAAAGGTCTTATATCTTTGTAACAGCAGCATCTGCACTAGTTTGCCTATTCTTTTTTTGCCAAAATCAAAGTGTTTTTTGTCATTATCTGACTATATCTTGTATCTGGTAATCAGATGTGTATATGTCTTTTTATTTAACCTTAAAGACACAAGGCCTATTCTCCTGATTTTGTGCTTGAGGATTTCTTGAAGGACTGCAGAACAAATGGTATAACAGCAGCCCAAGCTTCTGAAATGCGAGAGAAGGTTTCTTTGCTTTTCATTCAATTAGTTTTTTCATTTGTTTTTATTGACCTCAATTTAGATCAAAGTTCTCACAAATAATTGCCATGTTGCCAACACCTGCAATTACGTTGCAATGTTTGTAATGCTTCAAATATTCTTCAAAAACCCATTTCTGGGAGTCATGTAAATCTTTGAGAAAGCTCATCTGTTTCTTCTTTTTCCTTCTTTTGTTTTGAAAAAATAAGATTTCCATTTGTAGAAAAAGTAAAAAAATATGCCATACACTTACCATAAAGGCTCAAAAAAGAGTGTCACATATATATTTTAAAAGATCACTTTTTTTTTCTAATGCAGTCTCGTGACTTTTGGAGTGCTGACTCACGATTTTTGCATGCTTGACATCAGCAATACCACAACTGAGAGAAAATCTTTGTGAAAGATTCCTTTCTAGTTCTCTTGAGACAAAGGGATCCTCCAGGAAAAAAAACAGAAACAACTGTTTCTTATTCATTATAGTTCTCAGTTAAAAACAAGCACAAAAACCAACTTTAAAGCAAACAATCTAAAATATCTGCCAAATCATTCCTGCTTTTTTTCTTCATCATAAAGACTCAAAAAAGGTACAAACACATTTTTTTCTTTTATTGGTAGGATGGTACTAAATCATATAATATATGAAAATGAAACTTCTAGTATAATTTAATATTTTTCAATAAACAGCTTCTTTTATTATGCCAGATTCTTCTCTCTTTCTTGTCAAGCAAGAAGTCTGGCACTAGGGACAGACAATGACTTTTTCATTAATGATCATATGTTATTTTTAATTGAACTGTGTTTTGTTTTTTTTTTTTTTTTAAAGCTTCCAGAAAAGAAATGTAACAATTTTATGGTTACATTCCTTCTGCTTAATTAAAAAATGCTTTCCTTTCCTATTCCTAGGAATAAAGTACTCTGAGAGAAACATGGAAATTTCACTGGAAAAAAAAAAATTACAGCCTTTCTGCTACTAAATTAGAATTTTAGCCCAGAAGTTAACACATTTTCATTTCAGTACACCAGTTGATCCGTGACCTCAAGTGTCTACGTGTTGAAAACAAATACAAATATATTCCCTGTTCCTAATACAGAAAGCAATCAGTAGTTATCATTAACACTGATGACAGTAGTAGAAGAGGGAAAATAGTAATATATTTATACTAACAGTAAAAATTTGATTCTGGATCTGACTGGTTTAGCAGTCAAAACGAGACTCCTTTATCATGCAAAACTTCCAATTAATTCCAAATAGTTTTGCTACATTAAGATTCGAGCATAAATTGCTTGTGGGTGGGATAAAAATGGTTGGTATGTGCCTGTATTAGAATAAATATTTTTGGCATAAATTCTTTCAGAGGCAAACCAGGTCAAAGGATGATTTACAAAACTGTCATGTCATGTGGCATTAATTCGATAGCTCATTTCAACTGACATCTGTGAGAAACAGTTGGATGCGCTGTTTCCCTTGCATTAACCAGACTTTTTAATTAATTATGCAGAGCTGAAAGCAAACAAACAAAATTAGACTGAGAAGTAAAACTATACTCAAGTAAAGGTACACGTTATCCAGCTAAATTCACTCTATAACTGAGTCTAAACCTGTACAGGGCTATGAATTACCTTTGAACAGCAAACACCATCAGAATCATCATTCACAGACTGCTGCTCAGCACATAACGTGACATCTTCTCCAGCACCATAGACCACTCCTTTTTTTCCACCCATTTGTTCTACATACAAATATGAATAAATATACTATTATTACTTTTAAATACTTCTAATATTTCTAATACTATTACTACTACAAAAGTATTTCCTCACCATTGGTCTTTCAGAAGAATATTGAAATCAGAGACAATTTAACATCTTGTTCACAAAGTGGAATCTACTGAATACCAGACTATAAATTATGTTATTTGATCTCTATGCTGCACCAGCTCTTCAGCTGGTCACAAAACCCATGCTGGGTCTTTCTAGACATCAGTAAGCATAACACTAATTTAAGAATTCCAGAGTATCACTTCATAACTGCTCCTTAATAATATTATCCTATATCTGTAGTAACTCTTTGTAACCCGTGATTTACCCAGAAATTCAATTTTTCTGTTAAATTCAGTCTTTTTAGAATGATACAGTATTTTCATGCTATTTCAGCAGAAATACATCTGAAGAGAAAATATTTCCTTTTTTTTTTTTATGCCCTCACTTGGCAAAGTGGCATTAGGACAATGAAAGCTTCAAATGCATCAATACAAAGGGCTTTTTTTTTTTTTCCTCAGAGATGCACATATCCAAGATGATGCTGTGTTACTTGACCAAGATGAGGGGAAAAAAATCCCTTAGAAGACAATGTCTAGAGCATTTAAATGCTCTCACTGTGGCTTGAGCTTGCCTATATGAGATCTTTTCTTTTGAGACTGCTCTCTCCCAGAATCAAAATCCTATTGTAAGATCTCAAACCATTAGTCTTTCCCTTCTTCCAGATTAAAAAAAAAAACAAAACAAAAATCTTTCAAGTCTTCAGCTCAGCTTGTGCTGGTGCTATAAAATGCACCTCTCAATTAATGTATACAATCTCATAGAGAGGAGCAATTATTTCTGCACACATCCCACTTGGTTAAAAAAAATGTAAATATTATTTACAAGTTTATTATGGTTTCTGGAAAGGACTCTCTGCTTGAAATCAGAGTAATCCTGGAATTTAAAAAATATATTTGTAATATGAGTTCTTGGCTATACAGATTGTTGCAGAAATGGGGTGGTGTAGAGTGAAAGGACTGTTTGTTGACTGTTTCTTTCTGACACAGTATATGAATCCCATTCTGAGGTGGTCTGCTGGTTGCCTGCAGTGCAGGAGAAGAAACTGTTTCCCTTTTGATGTATAATTTGGCTTCTGGTTTTTGTTTTGCTTTCCTTAGAGCACTGAGGACTGACCATGACTGGAACTGGTAGAAAACGTCAGACTGATACACAGTTGCTCTTACTCTACCAGAGTGTCTTCCTTATATTAAATCAAGCTTCAGATGTGAGTTTAATGAAGAATTTCCCCCAGATCAGATTGGTATGAACTATTAGAATTTTTTTCAGTGTTACTTTCCTCAGGAGGTTTCAATTACATAAAATAACTTGAGAATTTTAACTCCCCTCCCCCTCAACTATAAGTGAAAGAGTCCAAAAGCAAAATATTTAGGAAATGAGTTTTGTTTACAAAGATGAAGTAAAAAAGTTCTCTTTCTGTCCTCATAAAAGCTGTCAAAGTACCACATGCAGAGCTATTTATGCCATTATGCTTTTAAATAAAAGCTGTGCAAAGTTCCAAAGCATGTACTGTGTTCAATCATTGCATTATGTTATCAGAGCTGCCAAACTATCAAAATAAATTTCCAGAAGTCCTGTATTTATAATACTAAAATTCTAAGCAAGTATCATCTGAACAAATGTCTCTGTAAATATGCACATGTATATAATTACAAGGACTTATAGGAGTAACTCCATCACTTGGTGACTGAAAACAGCATACCTCAACTTGTTATTTACAGCCAGGCCTGTTTGTCCAGCACCTGGCTGGGTAAGTCCCCAGCCTTGCCAAAAGATGTCCAAACTTGGACTACCTCTCATTGGAAAAAGCAATGTTAAATTGATAGACTAACATAGATATAACTGTTTTGACAAGCCAAAGAAGAGCAAGAAAATAAGTGACCTGAATATGTTTTCCATAGAATCATATTATCCATAAATATCAACAATTTAAAGAGAATACAATGGCAGTACAGTAGGAAGGTAGGCTTGCACAGTCCAACTTTGCATTATTGACTCCATATGTTGAAATACAGTCCCTCAGAAGGAGGATGGAAATATTTCAAACACTCCCCTTTTTGTTATGTTTTAATGTGCAGGTATTCATGTTAGAAGTAGAAAACAAAAATATACAGGATTTTCTTGGCACATATTGTACCACACTGCAACAACTTAATACTGTTAGCTGGCAATTAACTTAAGTACATGCATCCTGTAATTATCATATAACTTACAGTACCATGTAGTCTGGGGAATAGATTTAAACATGTGTTTATCCTATAGCCAGAGGTTTGTTTTCTCTAATATAATAAACAGCTGTTTACAGATAAAGATAATAAGCTGTGTTGAACCTCTCGCTTTGATTCTGGCCACGTCACGTATCACTGAAATTACCGGGACTCAACATAAGATTAAATGTACAAATTCTGGCCCATCTACTTTATTAGCATTCTTTTACCAGGGATTTAGCAACCAGCCACTACCTACAGACCCCTGCAATGAATCCAGCTACAAAACACTTCAGTCTTGCAGTATAACAGCTTGCCAACAAACTGGCATTTCACAGGTTATTTTCTCATGTTCTCAAGAAACAAGTGATGAAATATCAATAGAAATATTGGCAGATCAGAGCCAAGTGAGTGAATAGGCAAGAAATTATATTGGTATTAATCAGCACTAACACTTCAGAAATCCAGTTATCCCTTTCATCTACCATTGGGAAGACTAAAAGAAAGATTTTATTAATGACATGTTATCTGAGAGGTTAAGTAAAAAAGTATTTTCATGTACCTAAAACATAGATACCAATTTAAAAGTTTGGACAAAGCAGCATCTACATAGGAATGATGCAAACTGGCCTCCACTTTCTGCATAAAGTTATGTCCTTATCTTTATTAGAAAAAAAATGCTAAGTGAGGATAAGTACATACATTTGATGTGTCTCAGACATTCTAAGAGCTTGTCTTTCAAAAACTGATGGCAATCTCTTGTGCTATCTAATTTAGATTTCCTGTTTCACTCAAAGGTTAACATACAAAAAAAAAAAAAAAAGGATTACAGAGGCAATACAAGGCTCTATGGTCCAGACTCTACCTTGCTGAACGTTCCCTTCCAGTATCTTCCCAACAGTAACTCTGGGATTGCAGGTTACACAGGCAGCCCTTATGGACAAAACTCCCCACAACTGGAAAAAAGACATGACACTACTGCTGCTCCAAGAACTTGTAATAGGTTTCTTATTGCTACATTTTTAGGGGGTTCTACAAAAGCACTGCGGTAAAAAATGTACCACAGCCTACAGCATGGTACAGTTTGTTTCTGGTCAGCTGGGCCAGATCAGGTGAAAATGTCTAAAATTGTAGTCCCTGTTTCCTGCTTGCTGCCTTTTGAGCATTATACTGGTATGTCAAATTAGTGTAGCTCTTGAGCTCACTGAAGCTGGAATCACTGGCTTTTCATGCAGGGAGGGCCAAAAAAACCTCATCACTACTTCTTTTCCTCACAGAGGGGAAGGCTGGTTCCCACCCAACACACTTATTTTACACCCATCTCTCTTTATATTTAAGGTAATGAACAAAAAACACTGGAACTAGGAAGAGCTGAACATACTAGCATGAGTTTGTCTGGATTTTTCATCTGTGTTGATTTTCTTAGCACAGATTTAGTGATTAACAATAATGTTTTATGAACCTGCCTTACTGAGACCCAACAGATAGCATACCTATTTGCTGGCTGTTTTGAAACAGACTTGACTGAATGTTTTAACAGACTAAGTTAAAATCTTCTTAAAACTGCTTAAGATTTTTATCTGAGAAGACTTGATTTGGTCAGGGACTTTTGCTTTCCCATCATAAGTACACCAATTAGTATGAAATAAGTTACATATACAGCTGCTTTTTTCTGTGTAGCTAAGGTGGCAAACAGTCCTGTGAAGAACGGTGTCTGTGAGGCTCTGGCAGACAGGACTTCATGTAACTTTCATGACTGCATTTACTTTTAATTGATCCTGCAGTACTATGCCCCTTATGGAGTGTTTTAAATCAATGTCAACCATAAAGGGGTACTAAACTGTACAAGATCCTTTTTTGGTTTGCAGTTAAAGATAACTTATTCATGAGGACATGAATAAAACTCTAAGTGTGTGAATGTAAATATGGCCAAAACTTTCAGAAATCTTTTCCTTTATTTCACAGATGGGAGAATGTCAGGCATCAAAGCATGGATTTTTTTTTTCCCCATTTTCCATCATGAAAGATTCAACAGAGCCCTTTGAATGTTTTCCCTCCTCTTATGTTTTTCCACAGCCCTTTATCAGCTGGATACAACACTGATTTTCTCATTAGAGAACAGAACTTCCAAAGTAAGTGGAAGAGAGGCTCCTCCAAAATTTGCAGTGTTCTGGCATTTACCCAGCACTTTCATGTTACCAAAACATGCACTCTGCTGGATAAGACACGCATGATTCTCACCAGAGTAAGCAGGTCTTCTCAGTCCATAAGCTCCAGCATAGACACTACTAGTAGCTCCTGAAACCAATTGCTTCAGAAGTGCTATTCCTTAGTAACTTAATTTATGAATGCTTTTAGTCTACTTGCACTGTACAGTAAGAATGACAACCCTGGGAGTGACTGAATCACTCCATCAATCAGATCCCTTTATTTTGGGATAGCCTGCTCAAACATATTTCACAGCCTAAAGTAGCTCCAAAGTATCACTCTAAACAAAAGGTTTGTTCTTAACACAGAACTGAGGAAGGGAATAGTCCAAAATCCTGGTTAAACCTGTCATGGTCACTGTATTTGGGTTAGTTATACAAAATTAATTTCTCAGTAACCTGTCAAAGGAAGAGAACACATGGAGGAATTGGTGAAGTCATGCTATACGGCTTCTGAAAACTTAAACATCTCATACTGCTCAAGTACTGCTAACATAGAACTGATGAATGAAGAGTGATGAAGAGCAGAATAAAAATGCCATTCGGTTTCTATATATCATGTTTTTCATTTCAGAAAATTAGGAGAGAGTCAGTCAGTAAGGGAGACATCTGAAATTTCATCAAAATCAATATGAAAGAAAATAAAGATGGTGAACTAACTACAAAGACTATTAGTGCTCATGAGTTACAAATCAAAGTAAAAGATCACACTGAAACGGAAACTAGAGAGAGAGACAAAGAGCTCACTACCTTACTTGATTTTATCTTTTGTGGATTAGATTTTACACTTTTAGGAGTTCAGGGTTGTTTGTTGTTTGTTTGTTTTTTTTCCCCAGTCAGAGAGCAAGTTTTATAACTCACCTAAACCCACAATTTTTAATCTGTGGAAATCTCCAAACTTCCACACATTAAATACATGACATATTATTCCACTGGCACGGAGCAGTTTGCCTCTGAGAATGTAGCAGAGAATAAAGAGCTCAGAACTAATATATTCCTCAGTTTGAGGAAGATGCTCAATTGCACCTGCTCAGAATTCAAAGTCAATTGTAATGTCTTTAAAACCTCCATCCTGTATTTGACAGTACAGCTCCATATGCTTGGAGATTTTTCTACAACTGTTCTTTGAAGGGTAAATTCCACTGAATAGGCAACCTGTGAAGGAAAGTTAATATAACCGCAGTACTTGTCTGGCCTTGCAAGAGATGATGCATAGGGGTCCTGCTGTGTTTACAGCAGCAACAGAGCCAAAAACCCCACTGTGTTTGCAAAAATAACTAGCTTATTTTTTAACCAGAGCTGGTTCTTTTATATCCCAACTTAAAATACGACTATCTTTAAAACAGTTTGGCTTTTTTTTTTTTTAATAGCAGTAAAAGTTTTTGTAAACTATTCAGAAGAATGATACCAGGTTTGGCCCCAACCCAGCAAAGCACATGTTTAACCTTCTGCATGTCACTAGTTTCTGAAATCAATGGGACTGCTTGCAGCCTGAGAGTAAATCATGTGCTTCAGTGCTCTATCACAATAGGACCTTTACAATTGTTTTCTTCTGTACAGATAACAGGAACCCTCACAGAGCCTCAGTGACTTTCATATATGATGAAGAATCTCTACCATAGCTAGGAGGAACCCTTACTAAACACTTATTTTTAGAACTTTATAACCTTATGTCTCATTTCTTTGTCAACTTGATGATACCAGAATTTAGATCTTGTTGGAGATGTAGATTAGTTATAAGCAGAGGGAGCTAGATGCATGTACAAAAGGGAAGACTTTCTTAGCAAACAAAAAAAGGAGAATAGACATATATAATAAAATAATTGTAGATATACAAGTTATATGTGCAACAAATAAAGGACTCATTTAGCTCTGATACTGAAAAAAGGTTTGGTTGATTTTTCTTCCCCCTGCCCCAAGAACAAAAGATGCGTACCTCGCACAACTGTCTTCAAAGAGACTAGGGTACAGAATTTCATTAATGAAAATTGCATTAAACACCTTTTTTGCTCTGCAAACCATAAGCATACATTTTAGAGATCCAAACCTGCTGAAAGCTTAGAGCAAGGTGTGGCCTGACTGTTTGCATGAGGGCTGGTTATTAACGTTTGCACTTGGAATACTGCAAGTGCCCGAAATTACTGTAAACACCTTTGGAACACCAGGAGCTATACTACCAAGGTTGACAGTTTTACAAAATAATTGTGCCTATTCTCTCTTGGAGAATGCTATTGAAATCTGGATAGACTTAATCTAAAAAGCACAAACTTGTAAGTAACTTTTAAACAAGAAGCAAAAAATAAATTTGCATTTTTTGCCTCTATATCTTTTGTGATTTTCCCAGGCACCATCTAATAGATGGTAACATTTTAGTAAGAAAAATTAGCCCTAGCCTTCTGAACACCAATCCAATTTTTTTTTTGTGCAATAAAAAAAATAAAGATTCAGCTCACCTACTTGTTGCTGGCTGAAGAGCTCTCTCTAAACAACCAGAGTTTCTGATGAAATCTACTACATGCCTTTAAGGTGAGAAACTACCACCTTCACCTTGGATGAAAACCAACCTTTACCTCAGGATGCTAAAATGTTTTGTGAAATAATGCTTATCCTCTCAGCCTGAAAAAGAAAACTTAAAAAACCCCAAACAAACAAAAGTACCCCCCCACACACTTAGACATACAACAAAATTTCATAAGGCTTTACAGGAAAGAAGTGTGAGCAGACTTCTGCTCAGCATTGCCTGAATTTATACCCACTATCTAATTTTTTTTTTCAGTCACACCTGCATCCACACATTAGTTCCTACACTTCTCCCATCAAGCTGTGATTAATACTTGCATCAGGTGAAAGCCCTGACTCCTCTTTACATACAATATCATTACACAGGTGGCAAAATGGCAAATCTTTAACAATGCTGATCTTAATTAATTTACCTGAATCTGGGGGCAGGGCTGCTGCTTCTTTAGCATGGCCTAAATACCTCCCTACCCTTGCATCTGCAGCTGGAAAACACACTGCTCTGCTGCCAGCATGAGGAAGTATTTGTGAAGATAATTCTGCCTGAATATGCTGATTAAAATGAAACCAGTGTTCAGGGTATTTTACCTAGCTGGTGTTTGATTTGTCAGCTTCACTCTGCATCCTTTCTTGGGCAACAACACTAGAGGTTCATACACGCTAACCTGTTCATACACACTAACTTCTTCACCCACACAGCTTTTTAAAAGAGAGATGCTTTGAATTCACTGTGAGACCTAAAAAAAATAATTCCTAGCACCCACACCTACCTCTGAGTTTAGTGATGTATTTCAGCCCTGCACATCTGACATGCAGTAAAATACCAGCATCTTACAGTACCAGATACTAATTAGAAAAAGAAATGTGTTGGATGTCAGGCCTCAAGAAAGCAAACTTAACACTCTGACAGCAGCTGGAGACTGATAGCCATAATCAAGCATTGTCCCTGCTCAGATCTGTGCCAAACAACCTCGCTTACTTCCAGCTAATTCTCCATCAGAGACAATCTTTCTTTACGATTCCAAAGAAACATGTTGTCAGTTCCCACCTGCTGGCATTGCTAGAAATAAACCCACAGCTGATCGGATGCAATAGGTCAGCAGAACAGTGCATTGAACTGTTGTTTGTGCTTCCAAGCTGCATTACAGGGGATTCACTAACATTTATTAACCCCTTCTCAAATCGTGGCCTTTGTTACGCTTTTACAAAGCAGTAAAGTTTCAAGGATGAAAACATGTCCTTTTAGGAATTTCAAAGGAAGCAAAATTTGGGCTTGCTGCCAGGCTAAAAGTTCGATATCATTTGAAAAACAAAATATATTAGAGAAGAAAGAAAATGCAGATGTCAGCCTAGTGACACAGAGTAATCTATTTGCTCAGTGCTTGTATTTTCCTACCAATTTTGTATTTTTCAAAAAGGACAATAAAAGAATTGTGCTCACTGCTAATTAATGACAAGCTGGTAAAAGCATCTATCCATTGTTCCATTTATTTCTTCATTTCCAGCAGTTAACAGCCCTGTTCTGAAATGAATCAATGTCGTTTACACAATGCTGTCACCCCTATTGTTTCTTTATCATCCTTGCATTTTCATAAATCGGAGGTGTTAATCCCTTAATGGCTTCTCTTAGAGCTCTAAAATGTATGCAAAATGGTAATCCATCCCCTAAACAATTCACATTTACACAGGCACCCTCTTAAATATGTTTACTATTAAAATGAATCCTTTGTTTGGATCTAACCCTATCTGTTTGTTTTCTAAACACTGAATCATAGCAGGTATGTCGAGTCTAATTTTAACTAGCGACTATCAAGTAACCCTGGCCTTTTAGAAACGTGGCTCTTTGTCTTCAGAGGTGAAAGACTTTTTTTTTTTTTTTAAGGAGTCATATTGTGTACATATGAAATTGAGTACATGCCTGTCAGGTTTCGAAGGAACAATAAAAGGCTTGATGCAAAGATAAATGATGTAAGGAAGAGAGATATACTGGGCCTAAGTGGCATGATATGCTCTCTCAAAGACTGGAAAGGAAAAGCATCACGTTTAACTACAGTATTTTAAAAGTAACAAACTATGCTTCCTGATAGATTGAATACCTTGGTGTTCAGTACAGTAGATTCTGTGGATAAATCTTCAGAGGATTGGGACAGTAAACTGTCTGGGACGGAGAGCACCTTCCTGTGTCCGCAGAAAACTGTGTAGGCACTTGGAGACCTGATCTGTTTGCAATCCTTTGTAGTTAGGATCGGCAGAAATGTTCTTACTCTCTAATACATTTTATAAGTTTTAAAAGTAAATTCTACGCAGCTTAACAGCTTCATCCTCCTTGAATAATTTATTTTTTTCTATTCAGGTTTTTAAAATGTCACTATCAACATTAATACTTCACGTGTACTTCCCTGAGCCTGATTCAAAGTCATTTAAATCAATGAGTTTCATTTAATTGATACTGCATGCCTTTGGGCTAGCACCAAAATTAACTGCATTGAAAAAAAAACTTTCTAGGAATTACATGCAGACAAGCATAGGATAATTTTGCTTTTACAGAATCAAAATGCAATTCTTCTAAAGTGAGATTTCAAACATTCTGATTTAAGGAAGGTGTAGCTTGATATATGCTGGCATTAGGATCAAGATAAAAATTTTTTAAAAATTAAAACTGAAAAGTCTGACAAAAGGCAGACAAGCATTTCAGTAACCTAGGGGTGGGAAAAGTACTTTGGTGGTAATAGAAGCAGCAGTACGAGTAAAAAATAACCCCCAAACAATACTAAAAACATCGTTTGTGTATTTCTGTTTAATTCACTTTTGTTTCAAGTTGCAGAATCTGTATTGCTTAGAAGTGATACTGAAGTTCTCCAACAATGTATAATTGTGTGATTTGCGCTGCTTAAAGGACGGATCCTTGGAGTACTGACACAGAGAGAGAGAAGATCAAGGCTTGGCAGTGACCGTAACATGCTGCTACACAGCAGGCAAACACTGGAGTTGAGCAGCTGCACCAAGGAGGGTTGTGCTGCCTTTTTCCTTTATGCTCTTGTTTTGACTTGTGTTAATCACCCATTGTTCTAGGTGGGAGAGCTAAATTAAAGGACAGGGTGATCGAATAGAGCTCCCATTCAATTAGAGGAAGCAGGTCACTTCAAATTCCACCGCACAAGTAGGTGATAAGAAGGAATGAGAAGTATACCTGGAGAGGTGTACCATTTAGAAGTAGGCAAAACAGCCTGATTTTAACTAAGACTAAATGAAAATACTTTGTAGTCTTCCTAAAGGTTCAACATCTGCCAGCACTGAACAGTGGAGTTCTCTCAAAATCTCCTTTTGCCATGAATTTACAGCACCAACTTTCAGGGACAGAAGTGTAGCACAGTGGCAGGATGAAAATTGATAGATGAGATCAAATGAAAAAAAATCACCTTGAACATATTTTGTGTGCTGTTTTGGGATAATCTCCAGGATGCTCATGACACTGCCAAATTAGATTGCCATTTCATAAATACTTTTAAGCATGGAGAGAAGTTTGACTTTGTAGAATTTTCAGCCTATCATGTATGCTGGGATCTTTCCCAAAGAGGGATATCACTAAGAATCAGTTACTTGGTTGTATTTGGGTGCATTTCCTATCAAATAAAAAATAGTAGATTCTGCTAATTTTATAAGAATGACCACTGTAATAAGATTTCAAGCCAAATTTCCTTGGGCACAGAGGTTTTGAATAAACTTTGCATGTGAATCCAAAAGCGTCACATACCATGATCCACAGAGCTCTTGAGAGTTTGCCAGGCATTCTTCATTAGCTTTCCCTAAACTCTTTGGCATCTAGGGATAGTAGCATATGCTCATCTTCTAGGCACGTGAGGGGAGGATACACTTTGGCTCATGAACTACGTAGTTATGTGAGGTCCTGAGTTAAATTAGTGGTTACACCTTTCATGGAAGCTTCTGGACCACTGAGCTATGCCAATACATCTTGTGCAGTCTGGTGATTTCCCTCAGGGTTTTTATTTGACGTAGGTACTAAGAAATCCCTCTACAGTGTGTGGAGTGGACCTTTCCTTGATAGAACAGCACATATTGAAGAATAAAAGGTTGTTATCATGTCTATGTCACAGTTAATTTCTCTTGACGTGATGATATCAAAGTACATCAATGGGACATTCAACAAGATGTGATTTGAAAACAGAGATCAGCAGTTCTCCAAAGACAGACAACGCAATTGTTTCAGGGATAAAAGGGTGGCATTTCTACCTATAGTTGGAGAGTGACACTTCAAATTCATCTGCAACCCTTTTATCCCTGAAATAATTGCATAAAACCATTCTCTTCCTGTGGCACAATGCAATTTCTGAGGCTTTCACGGTCCTACACTGGTATGTCCTCTATTTGTGATACACTGTCCTGGGATGGATCACTGTGTTTTCTGTGCGGTCTGTGAGAGGAGTGGACATTTTTGATCAAAGTGTATGTGAATTAAAAAGGGAGAAAAGGTGACAAGATCTGGACCTGGTTTCTACTAACTTCAAGTGAAATATTTTCAGTTTATAGAAACTGTAATATGGCTTTATCTGTGTCCCTTTTTTATTCCACTGAACATAATCATCAAACATGACCTAAAAAATCATGATTTCCTATGAACTGACTTTAAACATGATGATATCTCCCTACGACAAAGCAAATAGCAGCCTTTCTGTGACTCTGTTGACTGTTCTAAATCATGGACAGAAGGGAAAACAAACAAACATACACTGTCATTTCCCAGAAGAGTCCTCCAAGTACTCTGCAATACATATTTTTTAAAGGTATCACCTGAAAAATTTATCCTTGAATAAGCTTGAACTGTAAGGTCTGGCAAAGTATTCTGAGTTTGGATTTAAAAAATCTAATTCTGTCACAAATGCAACTACTCTGATTGTTTTGATTTAATCAAAACTGGTTGTTAAATCTCTAATTCTAACGTCTTTTCAATCTTTCCTCAAAGTGACACATATGTACTCTGTGACTGTGCATTATGAAGTTAACAACTTGTTATTTGGCCTATCAGTTGTTGAATATTCAGCCCCTTGTTGGAATTGTTCAAAATGTAAAACTACTTCTGCCTTTATTACTCCTGTCTCTCAATTCATTCTTAGAGAACATAGTTTTTCCAGAAATCAATTAAGAAAAATACAGAGATGTTGTATTTTTAACTTTTGAGGCTGAAGGGTTCCAGACACTCTTTGCAGTTGAAGGAGGAAAAGAGTTAGGAGGAGGAAGAATAAAGTATGTATTTCATCTTCTAGTGATAACCCAACACAGAAATACACCTATTTTTAAAAACTTAAGTCAACAACCTAATACAGAATTAAAATAGTCCATGTATTATTTTAAGATAAATATGAGAGCTACCAATCAAATTTTTGTATGAGTATAGGATTTTCTTTGAAGACTGCAGATTAATTGAATGTCACATATATTAGTTCTTTTTGTTTTTAATAGCCATGGAAGCTTATGGTGTCTTTAGGCTTTAGCATTATCAGAGGAAATTATTTTAGCGGGTGAACATTGTTCAACCCATTGAGAAAAAAAACCTGTTTATACAACAAGCCAATTAAGGCTTATATTTAAAAGAATCTTCAAGAAATAAACATTAAAAATTCATAATAAACATTAAGATTTTTAAGTAAAGCTATCAAATACAAAATCAGACCACTGTAATTATGGCCATCCTAACAGTTTTTCAGAAATAACTGCCAAACCTCACATACATCACATCTAGCTATCTACATGCATACTTAGTGGCCAGAGTGAATTGGGACCCTGTCAGCTGATTATTTCTGTAATCAAATGCTCCTTTGATTAAATGAAGCATTGATTGAATATCACCGAACGGAATTAAAACAGCGAGTATTTATTAAATTGTTTCTAGCTTCCATCACTGTTGGGAACATTTTAAATAATTCTTGTTCATATTTATATTTCTTTTTATCAAGAGCAGCTGTCATGCATGCAGAAAGTCAGCATTTCTATATCGTTTCTGCCATGAAAAATACTTGTGCTCTCTGTTTAACAAATCCTTAACCCCTCACTGATGAATTATCTACAGAATTTAGCCACAGTTTGGACTGAGCTCTAGGTGCACATCAGCTATAGTGACTCATTATTTTGATGTTATTTTTGTGATCTCATACCACCTACCCAACAGGCTTGTTTGCTCCATCAACGCTAGCACTTGCTAGCCTAGGCTGGTCTATGTCTTCAATGAAAGGATAATGTCTACTCTTATTTAGCTTTGATTAACATCATTAACCTATCATACACTGAAGCAACTTGCAGAGCAAATTGGTAAGCCAATTTCAGCAAGCAACATAAAGCAAAGAACAGCTTGGATTGTCAGATAAACATACCCAGAGGTGCAGTTAGGATGCTGAAATTATTAGGTGAATGATAGGAAGCCAAAAAATCAGTGATCCACTTGAGCAGAGAGTATAAACATAAATATCCCAAAGCATGCCACAGTGCATGCGTATTTTATGTTGATGTGCTAATATATTATCTGCTAAGGGTTTATTTAAACCATTTTTGTATTCCCTGCAATTCATTTATCTGCATAAAGAAGAGCCACTAACAGGACAGTGCCTTATGAACAAGCAACCCTGTATGTTTTCCACTGCTGTTTATAATTCTTCATGCTCATATCTATAATTCATGAGCAAACTGGCTCGTGAATGTTTCCATAAAGGTCGAACAAAGTATGGTGCTGTTAACACTCGCACTGTCATGCACAGAATCGAAATGTGCCCACTCTCATTCTATTCATCACAGCTCAAAGACATTTTGGCAATGATATTATCCAAATATTATTAAAACTTTGAACCCTGTCCCCATAAATTATAGCAAAATGGCTTCAGAGCCATTAGGCAAGGAGGATGTATGGGCTCCAGTTGCTTTGGAGTAATTATGTGCTTAAAAGGAAGCGTGGCTAAGCATTCTACCAGTAAAAAGAGAAAAGCTATGATCATTTGTTACTGCTTCAGTGCTGTACACAGTATTGCTCACACAGGTCAAGCCAACCTTACAGCAGGACAATTATCTGCCTAGAGAGACCAAACATCTGTTATTAAGTACGCAGAGGCACCACTGCAGCATGCTAGAAATCTTGTCCACTTCATTGGTTTGGCTTACAGTAATGTACTTCAAACACTTGGCTAACTCTGCACAACATCCCCCCTTTCTTATTGTTACTGCAACAGTTCAGCTTTGAAATATGCAGTACCTTCACTCCCCCATTACTTCCTTTAATATGCACACAGCTGTTAAAGATGATGGTGTAACTTTAGATGAGTCGCTCTTTCTCTTCTCTTTTTTCTCTCTCTTGCTCTCTCCTTTCTTCAAAATGTGTTTTGAGACGTTCCTGTACATTTATAAGTTACCCACTGAGAGTCACTGTGGAGATTAAGTGGTGCAAAAGCACAAGGACACACAGTTTTTATACTGTAAAACAAATGTTGCTTGAGTTCAAACATTCCCTAAGCTAACCAAAGAGGCGAAGGATGCCTTTTCAAACAATAGTTATGAAATATGTATTTAAAACAAAAAACAGCAGGAGGACAGATATCACTCTTTTTCTTTCTTCTTTAAAATGAACTTTACAGTGGAAAGTTGATGAAAGAAAAGAACCAGGAAAGGAGAGATGACTTGATTAGTAACTAAGGAGATGGCTAAATGGATATGTGACTGTAACTGTGACACCAAGAACAGATGCAGCCAAAATCTATTCCAAGTGGATATTGCAAATCCATTCTGGGGTTTATTGATCCAAGGCTGATTGTTTTTCTGTGGTGAAAAATGTTACTTAACAAAGCCTGCACTCACTGACAAACAGGTAGAATGATTCTCTCCTGCCAGACTGATTATTCACCTGAAGTGAGAGGATTCTGAACTGTACACAATTTGCTCCACTTTTTAATAGCTCTGATGTTAATAGTCAACAATTTTTCCCCCTCTGATAGAAACTGCAAATGTAAGTGACACATTTGCTTTCACAGGGCATAGCAAGAACTCTAAAAAAGAGTAATGAACGGGTGGCAGAGATGTCAGGGGTAGAAATTAGATCTATCTTATCTGTCTTGGGTTTTTCTAAGGCGTCTATCACAGTGCAATAATCAAACCTCTGGAGGAGACATTAGGTGGGAGAGCTACAGAAATTAAAGATCCTAAGAATATTTTTTCTACAGGCTTTGATGAAAAATGTAAAACTTCTGTTATTTGCTTTATACACACTGTACTGTTGTAAGAGGGGCTGATATAACTGGCAGATTTACATCGTCCTGAGATTCTATCAGCATAAACTTCTCTTTAAAGAAACCCAGATTTCCTTATCTTAAAAGCAAATGAGAATAATACTCTGGGATGAAAAACACAAGTCCACAGTGCTGCATGCATAGGTTAAAAGTAACAAAACAAACAAAAAAAAACCACCCCCCAAAAAAACAGGATCACAGGAGGAAAAAACAATCCTGTGTTAAGGACAACGTTATTACGTAATCACCAGATGATTTTGCCCCTTAGCAGAAAAAAGGCTTCAGAGGAAAAGGCGTACCTCACCACTAGGATGGTAGCTCACTTCAGCCATTCCCACCTACATTATGCTCTCTTCTCAATATATGTGCTTGTCAATAAAAGACCAGTTAGGCACAGAGTTTGAAATTGGATCAGTGAAGAGGAGTGTGTTTTCCATCTGAACTTCATATTCACTCATGCCTAGCATCGACGGAATTACAGAATCAATTCAAAACATACCTACAAAGGAAAGATTTTAGTTAGCTTTTTAAATTTCAAATTTGTTTTTTTCTAAAGCCAAGCTTATGGGTTCCTCAGATACATTGTTCCTCTCGTAGTTATAGCAGACACTATCTACAAGGGATATGTTTGTCAACCAATAAGCAAAGAATTTAGCACTTAATTCAAGAGGAGGTACTTGGGGAAGTCTGAAAATGGGTGCACTAAGAGATTTGTTTCATTGTTCTAAGATGACACTCCTGGAAAGAACTGCAATTAAATGTGTACCTTCCCTTGAATCACCATCGACTCTGATCAGTGGCAAGCCTTACCACATTTTCAGTAGTCACAGCATTGCTCTGAGTGGAAGAAAGGAAACTGATCCTTTTGAATAGGCTCTTCCAGAGGGTACGTTTCAAAATGTTCAAATAGCCTTTCTAGATTTTTGGGGGTAAAGAAATACATTGCACAAAGTATCCCAAACTGGGAGAACTTAGCAATCCATTTGATTTAACTGGGACATACTTCACAAGTATTTGGAATCACAAAAGTTATCAACACTGAAATACTTGTAAAATATATGCTGATATTATCTAATGGCTAGATAACTTGAGCATTTGTTTACGCAGTGATGAAAAACTAGAAACTGTAAAAATATTTTCAAATATTGTCTAAATTCAGAATACAGATGAATAGTTCAGTAGAAGGAAAGAACAGATATTCTTTGATATGGGAGACTTTGATATGGAAGTGGTGTGGGAATGACTAAAGTTTAGAGACTGCAAACATTCTCCATTAAGGAAAGTGATTAGCACATGAAAATTATCACATTTGAATTGTAACAAGCTGTTATTTTTTCTGTTAGTGTAAAGAGAAAAATAACTGAAGTGTGCATATGTAAAAGATGCACTGATGTGGAGGTAAAATCGTTAGTATTTAAGATTGAGAGGTCTATCTAAGAAGTAATCTTTACTAGAACATTCCTTTTGACTAAAAGCTAAAAGTCTGTGATTGTTTCCAACTCCCAACTTCTGAGCTAGGATAACACTGGGTGTGTCACTTCTATAGGCTCCACCAAATGCTCTCTCTCCATATTGCCAAGTTATTTATTCATTCCTTAGTACTGAGGCAGTTAGCAAGCTACTTAAGGAGTCTGTCCCTACTGGCCTTGTGAACACCTAAATGATTGTTCTTCCTCACCTCTCTCCTTTTTTCTGAAACAGTATATATATAGGTTGAGTCTGTGTAATCACTTGGCAGAGCGCAGAGGAGCCAAGAGGCAGATGCTGTCCCCTTGTCTTCTCACTGTGCTCCTTGTTAACAAAGCTTCTGTCTGATCTGTCCTAAATTGTACTCACACTATTATGTGTGTGGAGTACCCAGATTCTCTGACACAGAACACAGAGATGTGATGTATAAGTGATGCCTTGGATATCCAATTAGTATCACCTGTGGAGATGCAAAAATCGCAAGGAGAAAAGCAGAAAAAGAAAGGCAAATTAGTGTAGCAATCCTCCAGACCTTTGAGTCTAAATTACGTTCCTTCACTTAGGCATGCATTTCTTTTTATTTACACTTAACTTTTCTGAATGTCTGTGTTGATAGAGGGACTTGATAACTTTTCTTTCCTTCTGAAACAATCTTGGCATGGATAGTACCCTTGGGATAAACAGGCCTTATTAGGCCCTACTGAATTTAGTAACTTCTTTTCTGTCAACTTAATTGTGAACAACTAATCAGTATACTTTCATCCTCACTACCATTTTCCAAATGTTCCACCTTCTTACATGTGATCACGGGGGTATTCCACATAGCATAATGGCTGTGACATTATTTCAGGACTCAGTTTACAAACATGTTCAATTATTGGCTCATTACCAGAGTAATGAAAAATTATGTCAGAATGGAGAACATTTTTACAGCATACCTGGCTTATGACAGCAAGACATGATGAAGATTATTACTTTCTAAGGGAAAAAGTCTTACTCTAGACATAACAACACATTATTTGGGTCTATACACACAGATAGTGAAATCACCTTTTATTGAGAAAGCCTATCCATTCAAACTTTATGCTCAATCATACCATTTTTTTTCTTACTCTCTTGTGGGAGGAAAATTACAGCACATCCAGTCACATTACAGTTTTTGTTCTGTGACCAAAGATTTTTCCAACAAGTATCACATTCTTTGTAAAGTAAAAAAAAGAACCTGGAGCATGAGAAATCACTAACAGCATTACAGAGTACAGCTCAGAGTTTATACAGCAATAGCTCATCAAAGACCCTCCTTCTCCTGACTGCCTCACCCAAAGCCAACTTCAACACTTTCCATGCTCCTGAACTTCCTTGACAGGCTAGTGGAACTTGCCATATTCCATCCACTAATATTTTTTTTAACTCCATTTCCATATTTCATTTAAATATTGATTGCTCAAGAGATATATAGCTACTGAAATAGATTTCAAGCAAAGTTTTCTTTATCTGAACAAGCCTCCAGGAAAAGAGGAGAAACCCAATAAAAAAAGCAGGTTAAAAAGGAGAAGCGTGGGAATGAGCTTGTCAAAGAGGGTTTCTGATCTGTCTCACAAAATATTTGACTATGTGAGGAGACAAGTACAAGTAGATGAAATTTTCTGTATAAGAAAACTCCTCCACAGTCTAGCTTCAAAACAAAGAAGTACACACATTAATGTCAACCATTCTGTGCCATCTGATTAATTTTTGTAATCTTGTTTTAGGTTTCCTCTTCAGTTGTCAGTTGTAGTTTCTTAAGAAATCTGCATGCAGCTGCATTTTTAAGCACTCTCTCTACTCAAATGAACTCATCCCTTATACTGTATTTGTAAAAAAAATCCCTTGCAATATTCTTTTCCCCTAGCATGGCATAATTGATGGAAAAGTACATTTTCCCAAGACCTTCCCTTACTGAGGGGAGATATGTGAAACTGGGCATAATTCTGGACTCTCTTTTGCCTTCTTGATAACAGACACTCCAGTCTGTGATTCTAAAGCACTTCTTTATGTAGGTGGATGGTAAAACCATCCTTCAATCTGAAAAATATTACTTTATGAAGGTATGATTGCACTTCCAAACAGGTGAGAAGAACAAATATTTTTGCAAACTTATTTTGAAGCTTTCTTACATTGTTATTACAAAGTTACTGCTTCCTGAGGGCAGCTGCCTTGTACTGGTCATAATGTAAATCCAGTTTCAGACCCCAGTTATAAACAAAGTGCCCCTCCATGAGTATGAGAAGAAAAAATACACTAGGTATCAAGTCAATTTCAAAGTTTCCATGACAAATTTGAGTATTCTTTTTTCCTGTGGTAGCTACTTTCTTTTGCTACTGGATTGTGGTGGAGTTGGGGAAAAAACCTAAACAGTTAACATGCAATGAAAACTCAGTAGCCTGTAGGGAAAAATCTTTCAGTCCATTTTCAAGAAGACAAACATCCAACCAAAACATTAACAGTTTCAGTCAGCCGTAATCACCCTGGTTAGCAATCTAAGCAGGGATTGTATAGACATGTCCACGAAGCTAAAATCGAATATTAGCATGGTCTTTCTAAGTTTAGTTGGTAGATTGAATCAGGAAAAATGCCCTGTCTAGACAGCCTCAGCTTTGTAAATAAAGGAAAGACCCCATTCCCTAACTGTTTATCCAGTCCTTTTATGTGTTCACCTGAAGACACAGACACACGCGTGTTCAAGTTCACTCCCAGGTTTAAGAAAAGCAGTATATTCCTTTTAGGAAATATATGGCACACTTGGATTCAAAATTCCAGAGAGTTTTTGTTGGGCCTTTCAGCAATTCTTGTAGTGTTTATATGAGAATGATTCTGCCACTAAATTATTTGCAAATGTTCTTCTTTTGGGGAGACTTGGAGTCAAATTATAATAAGCAAGAGCAGATTGACCCAGATTAAAAGATACAATTAGTCTGTCTGATTAGTAAACCTAAAAAGTACTACTTACACTAAGTTATTGTTTTTATGACAAAAGAAGGCATCCTGGCAGAACAATAAAGTCAGTGCCATGGATAAGAACCTTGCAATTTACTCCAAACAGTATGAAAAAAATCAGTTTAGAGATACAGCAATTCAAAATCAGTAGAAATGAAATATTATCATGCCAAAGGTAAGTCTGACAATACAAGTACATACAAATATGACTGTATATGCCTGATTTTTTTCATACAAAAGCCACTTTACGTTATGGCATGGGTGAAATTTTAATCCTATTAAAATCACATGTAAAATCCCACTGAATTACAATAAGCCTAGGCTCTCACATAAAATGGATCTTTTCCAGTAAGCATTCAGTCTGAAACCAACTTCACTTTACAGCTCCCGTGGGACCTATCTTAGTATAAGTTGAAATGAAAATTAGGTCTCCATATGTGTAAATATATACACATCTTTATTTTTATTTGCACAGAGACTGAAATACAAACTGATGCCTTTAGGGACCACACCTTAAAATAGCTTCTATTCACTAAATTTAGCAATAATGATAAACAATGCATCAGTCACTACTTGTGGAATAGGGGGAGAACAGAATTGAATCCATTTGCTATCTTATAAACCGTTATTCTTAATGTAATAAATACATTAAGAAAATTATACTCTGAAAGATTTTATTGTGATCTGTACCACTTCCATTCAAGCACCTCAAGGCAAAGTGGTGTGCTGCCATCATTCTCATCTCTCCTTAAAGCCTTAAACGCACGTTTTTTATGTGAGCCTGTTACATGGCTCAGCTGTGGCTGCACACAGCATTGCTAGTAAAGTGAGTTACGGTCATAAAGCATGGGCATCTGTGACGAGCAGCAAGGCATCCTCAGCATGAATTCTTCCCAACGTGGAAAAGTGTGTGGTCACTGGGACCTGAAAAGGTGCTACTCTAATGGATACCATTTCATGAAGCAACTCAAAGTTGGCAGTTCCACCGTTTGATGCTTCTAGGAAGTCTGCTGAGTCACATGCGTGCCAGTATTACTGGTTTTATACACCACTGGCTTCCCAAATTACTTATACAAAACAGGTCATGATGAGGAGCCATGTCCCGTTTTCCCTCACAGCAGATCTCTGAGTCCATCAAGAAAAAGAGGTGTTTTTTTCCAAGGTACACTATAGGATCTTTGAAGAAAGGCCATCACCTGATTTTGCAAGACTCTGGTAGCAGGATCTCCTGCACAGCTCTCTCAAGTGGCAAATGGCAATATTGTTTCCATGCCTCTTCCATATAGAAAATCTGCTGGTTTTCCCTCATTCTGGGAGGCAGTTTCCCATCTGCTGCTGAGTGCTATGATGCTATAAGCGTGATCATACCCTAAGCAGTTTCAGGATGATGGTGAAATGTGCATTTTTAAGACTAAAGGGAGAAGGAAAAGTCTGATGTCGAGACAGGAAGCTGATGAGTCTTGTAACAGCTGACTCTGCTATACACTGTCTTCGTGAGAACAGGAGATGAGCAAAAACTGCCTTGCAAGAGACAGGAAGAAGCTCTGGGAAAAGCTTGCTGAATATCTTCAGAACCAGAGATCTATACAAAACACTTTCTTTGAATTTTTATATTCATGCATCAAGTCTAGATTTATCTGTAACATGTACAGTTTCATAGGTACATATTATTCCACATCTTCATGTGTACAGGTAGCTATGAAAGGAATTAATCTTGCCTTGTGTGTCCACCTGATCACGCTTCATGTGGGTTTTTTTATTATAGAGTACACTTAGATTTACTAAGTGCATGTATGGATTTTATGGCAAATGATGTCAAGAATTACAATGAACTGCATGACTCAAAATCATGACTGCAAGGGTAACCTTAATGAGTTTAAAATAAGTAATAATACATTAAATTGAAGACTAGGAGCAGAAAAAGTTTTCACTGACCATACATAAAGATCTTGAGGGAAACTGAGCACTCTGCCATCCCTGGGGGACAAGGGCAATAAAACTTCAGCAAACTAAATGGGAGGCACTCCAACTTAGAAAACAGAGCAGATGAACCCTCTCCCAAGTTGGTACCTTAAAGGACAATGCCTGGTTGTATTCCTGCAGTTCAATGGGAAAAGTAGCACCCAGTCAGGATGGAAGGAGAATGTAAGACATCAGGGAGTGGAAAGTGAGGACTCTGCAGATACGCAACAGTTGCTTCAGACAAAGTGCATCAGCGTCTATTTCTCCCCAGATACAACTGCTTTTCAAAATGCTTTAATAATCACATATTAAAATCCTAGATGACAGACAAAATACATGTATAAGCTCTCTAAATAACTGAAGCTACCCTACAAGGCTTAGTATGCAGACATGGTAGAGTTACAGTTACCCGTGAGGGCCAAACTCTGGTTCCTTTCATACAGCCCTATCCACACACACATAGGCTTCCCCCCTGCCCCGATTCCAGACTGGCCATACAGAGCTCTTTGCCTGTTCATAAAGTTTATGATATGGGAGTACTCTCACAAGATTACTAAAGAAAGCATGATAGAAAGATGCAGGGAACAAATATCACAGTACACAGGTATTTCTGCCTGTCTAGTTTCTTGTGTCCAGCAAGGAATAATGATCACACAGCCTTTTGAAAACAAAAGTATTATTTATTAATAGTATGTAGATGTTTGCTCTCACCTAAGTCCAGTCATTTCTGGCAGTCTGAGCAGGGCTGCTTCTTCTGAGTCTTCCCAGACAGCAGCTCTGCCTCAGTCAGATTCTCCTGAACCACAAAATCCCATCTCTCAACAGATCATCTTTTGAAAACTACAACTTTTTTTTTTCCTCCCGTGTTTGTGCAACTTTTCTTGCCCCGGTTCAAATGGCTGAAGAGCAATGTTCAGAGCTGATAGAACTTTCCTAAATGGTTCTTAATGGTGTGCTGAGCAGTTTCAACTGAGGCCATTCTTTCTCCTTCTACTTCCTCCCTGACCTCCCAAACCTCCATTAAGTGAAACCAATGTATTTTTACAATAAACATTCCACTAAACACGTCCATATATAGACTGATTTGATTATTATTGCAGAGCAGCTCTGATTTTCCAAAACAACTTATCTTAGTCATCACTATACAACACAGAAAAAGCAATAAAACAAGAAAGTAAAAAAGAAACTCAACCCCTTTTTTTTAACATTCCTTATTGACAACCTCTTTATGTATTCCACTTTGTCCTCAGCGTCTCTCTAATGCTTTACTAACTTTATATACTCTGCCTACCACTGAAACTGAGCCAAACAGGGCAAGCGCTTAGCAGGGCACATTTTTTATGCAATAAAGGAAGTGAAATATCTCCTATGAAGTTAAACTGCAAAGCTTTGTGAGACTGGAGAGGATTCTGGGAAAGTGGAACCAGAATATGATCAAAACACAGAGTCAATAGCCATATTGCAAAATTACTACAGAATATATAATTACAAGTACTTAGGAGCTCAGTGTTTTATCTCATTCCCCTTAAAAGCTGCATTGTGACACAGGAGTCACTATCAACTCTAACTGTGTCACCAGTAACAATGACAGTTATTGTTACTTTTTATTATATGTAAATTCTCCATTTGTTCCTACAGCTAATATATCCCTTAATCTGGTAACAGTATGGCATAGGTGATTTCTGTTTTTACTGGCAACAACATATTCCCTGCTGGGAAAATATGACTAGTCATGGAAAAGGCATAATCTTGAAATTCAGCTATTTTTTTGTTTCTTGGTGGCCTCTAATTGCAAGCTCCAGGCAGTGCACAATAATTATCAGTCTGCAAGCATGAAAAGGAGTAAAATGCCAGTCAGGCTATATGGTTGCTTTGTGCACACAACAACATCTAAAGAACTCTGCCATGTCAGTGTTGGGCTGGCAGATTGCTTCTTCAGTGTAATGGCAGTGATTCAGCTGGTAACTGGATAAAAAATTGCAGCAGGTTTCCCTGTTATGATTCTTTCATGCATCTCTGTCAATGGCAGTTTACATTCTGGGATTGAGATCATTTGTTTCCTGTTTGCTCACAGCTTCAGGCTTTTCTTGTTTGCCACCACGGATTTACAGCCCTCCCCCTCACACCAAACCACATCTAAGGGGCTGAGGGATTATAAGGCTTAATACTTTACAGCTCAGCACATGTAGCAGAAAGTTAAAACTACTGTAAAAGAATCGATGACTAGATACTCCTGTGAAATAGATACATGCACGTGTGCAGATATGGGTATGTCTATGTAGAAAGAAGCCCAGAGAGCAGTCCACATAGTGGCGAGACGCTAGACTAAAAGCTTTAATAGCAGTCTGTCTTCTCATAAACTAACAGACAAAACCTCAGGGAAAAAAAATTACAAATAACCTTCCCCTAACCCTACTTGGAAAATGATAGCAAAGTAAAATACACACTTCAAAAGCCTTCCAATAGTCAAACCTTTTTATAGTTAGATGAAAAAGATGTTGCTGTATTCATACAGTCTTTAAACCTAAATGAGAGCATAAACAGAAGCATGCATGACCTGATCCAGTACTTATCATACATGCCTAGTAGGAGAGATGTTTATACCCCATCACGCCAGCCTATCTAGCCAGATATCTGAAATTTTTTACTCAGATGCTTTGCTACCATCAATACATGCACGCTCCCAATGCCTAATCCAAAGTAGAGAACTGCTACTACGTACATTAACAAATGTGTATATATAAGCAGACACAGGAATGCTAAGGCCTGCATTTAACTCCTGCTAAAATTAACTGGTGTTGATTTCAGCCCTGAAAAATGTGACCCTAAGTACTCAGAATAAAACATGAGGGTAAAGCAGTGAGACTAGAACAAAATGGTGAGCGTGTGATTAAATTGAGACCTGAATAAAAGTTGCCCAATCTACCATCTTTCTTATTCAGCTATCCTTTATCTATGAAAGGAAGTATTGTTTGTCTTTATCAGTCTTGTCATGGTCAGCAAAACTAGGTGAAAGACATAATTTATTTGGTAAATGACACCTGTTTTTTGTTTTTCTATTCACTAACTGCTCAGAAGCAGTTTAGCTTTTCCTTGAAAGTGTATTTGTATTCAGAGAATTATTTGTGGTTGCCAGCTTATTCACAAGCAGCTCATTACAGGCATTCACTCTTTAAGTACTTGGTTAATTTTGATTAGATAAATGGCTATAGGGAATGTTTCTGTCCCTGACTGGATCTCTAAGTGTTCAGTTTCTTGATTAAGCACTCATGTTTACAAATTTCTGACTCTCTAAGACCATTCTTCAATATTTATTTAATATACACTATTTCAAACATTCCTGCCATAAGAAAATAAGCTTTGTCACAGCAGTTCAAGCAACAGCCTCTGGTGACTGAAGTTTTAGAAGGTGCATTACTTGTTTGAGTGAATACAACTGAGGTCATCTTAATTGGAAATGCAAATATGATGTATTATATTGCTTAGCTGTAAGCAAACTATTCCTTAGAGGAGTTAAAGTGTATTATATGAATCTCTCCGAACGCACTCACTGGAATATTTAAAAATATAATGACATAATCAGATTGTTAGAAATGTTTCTGGATGAAGACCACAGAATCAAATCCACTGGCCTGCTCTCATTCTTTTTCACGGCTTCAGTGATACGAGTTGTAAAACTGTCTTCATCAGCCACTTTATTACTGCTTATGTCACCAGAATAGTGCAAAGAAGTCTTTTAAAGGTGATCTTAGGCACTTAAAATGAGGCAAAACATTGCCATATTAGCCCCTTGTTTCTATCATATTCACTCACATTTACTGTAGGTTGAATACATGAAGTGTAAGAATGGCAGAGGTGCCCTTTTCGGAAAACACCATTAAAGGATCTCAGGACCAAGTCCTGAATTTGGTTGGACTATAAATATCAGCTCTTTATGCCAGATGAAGTTGAGAGGAAGGGCCAAAGGAGGCAAAGGTCAACCTAGAGGCTAGCAGAGGTGGGCTAGCAGAGGTAGCCAAGCAATACAAACAACAAGAAGTTAACTGCCTTTGCAGCAACCATATTAGAGCCACTGTTTGAAACGATTACTATGAGCAGATTCTCCTGCAAAGAAAGGCAGGAAAAGGATAAACCACTTCTGCCAACTGAGTCAGGCCGCAGTCTCCATGCAAAATTGACACTAAGTATTTACTCTTTACAAATAGTCTTTATAATTGGGATTTTTAAATAATCCTTCTTAAAAGGGATTGCATCTGTAATCAATTTGTGGAGGGCTGTTTTAATAAGAAGCTGCTCGAATAGGATTAACTATGAGACCCTAGACCTCTTTCCTCCAGTCCTTAAACTCCTATTTGAAACATTTAGATACCCCATAAATTATTTATTGGTCTTACAAGGTGTCATCAAGCTACGAAAATGATGCTTGACAAGTTGAAAACCGTAACCATTTCCACCAATTTGTTAACAGCCTCTCCCACATGGCATGTAATGTCTCACTTCTGCCTTGTCTTCCAGGAACAGTAGTTATATTCAGCCATTGCACCAAAAGCACACTTGTAGAACTGGCAGATCTTATGCATTCTGTTTATTTCAGGAAATGTATCAGAAAATAATTTATAGATCACTTGAAAATAGAACATCAGAGTAGATTGCCTTTTCCTTGGAAGGTTCTAAAATAACAAGGGAACAGAAAACACAGAGTTTTTCACTTCTCTTGTCTTCCACCCCTGAAAAAATCTGAGTTGACTCTTTGATTTCTGAACTGCACAGATAAATACCCAAATAGGTATGCTATAAAAACGAATACAGGGAAAATCTATGTGGGCTTTCACCAAGAAAAGAGGAGTCACCCCTTCGTCTGAACTACGTCTCTCAACAGCTATACTTGTCAGCTAAGACTGGAAGTAAGGCTAGTGGAATTTTTTTTTTTTCAGGGCTCCAGCAATATGGGTTAGTGAAGATTTGTAAAAAGGTAGTGGGACAGGGGACATAACTTATCTGAAAGGAATCTAGCTAAAGGATCACTTCAAGCATGAGGCAATTTGTATTTAGCAAATATCACTGAAGTCAGTCGTTATACCTCTGATTCTCTGAGGACAGAAACTCACTGCACCTGAAAACAGGTTTTTGCTCATCAGTGCTTCTTGTGGGAATGTAACACAAGGTTTCATGCTTTCTTTCATCTGTAGAGTCTTAACACACTGACTCCCATACAGACAACGCTCCATCACTAATTACAGCAGTTTTGTGGGGGTTCTAGGCTGTGAGTTTGTTAGTTTGTTTTTGTTTGTTTCATTGGTTGTTTTTTCAAACAGCATGAGATTATAGATTTGATCCATGGTGCAACCAATCTTTCTACCTTGAAGCAGTCTGTGTTAGTGTATCACACAAAGCAATTTAAAAACTGGTTAAACAAAGACTTCAAAGTGTGAAGCTTTAATTTATTACATGCCATTTGTTTACCGTATTATTCTACTAATACCAGATCAGTCAGCCTTCAACAGCAATAATAAAACTGTCCATGGGACCAAAGCTCATGGGGGAGTGACCTCTAGTTTTGCAAGTGTACAGTTTCCACAGACAGAATATCTGAAACTAAATCCACTTAAAAGCAGAAAACTGGGGAAACTACTGATGCACCCAAGTAAGGTTTTGTCTGATCTACATCCTGATATAATTTCAAGTTCACTGATCTTCTTTGATGTTTGGTCATTTTAAGAGAAGGTGACTGCTGAAAACTTCTCTTCCATTCAGTCATAGTGCAAATGACACAAAGGAGAGCAACAACTACCCCTATAACTTATGAGCTATCATGTACCTCTGAGTTTATCAGACATTTAAAACATTGGGATCGGGTGTGGTTATAGTCAGCCATTAAGTTACTGTAATTCACAAAAGGAAAACACATCTTTTAGAAAGCTGCAGTTTACAGGTGAGAAACATTCAGCAAGAAATGCCTGAATAAGCTGAAACATCTATATATCAGTTTTACCTTGTTCCAGGTAATTTGCAGAGCTTATATGATAGTACAGATCTGGTCATTCATGAACAAAGACGTTCTGTGGTTTCAGGCATACACAGGGAAGTAAATGAGTTTAAAAGATGCAGAAGGCAATATAATTCAGTAGGGGGAAAATGAAGAAATTCTTGAGCTGCTAATAGAAGAGAAGCACATTGGCCTAGAAGCCTCTTTTTGTTTATAATTTCATAAACGGAGTCAGTAGCCTGAGACAAGCCTGTCACATCTTTGGCTTTGAACAAGGGTCAGTGATGGATAACTGACCTCCTTTCTCACTTTTATCAACAAATGTCAAAAAAGGCAAACAACAGCAATGACATCCTGCCCAAACAGCCAAGAGTGTTTCATTTTCTTTGCACTTCTGTTTCCTCTGTGCCTTTAATCAGGGCCGGGGGATGTAATTGCTCTGTCTGGGCACAGCTTAAGGCATGCTGTGCAACTAACAATTAGTTTAGAGACTGAGATCTATAAATTTTGAGAAAAGAGTAAGAGGATTTGGTGTGCTTGAGCTATCCTTTCTAATGAAGAAAAATATCACACCGGAAGGGACCCAGAGTGTTATCAAAGCAACTTAATATCATCTGGTAGTGATTTGTAGGCCCTGATAATCTATTGTGATCATGTTGAAGGGGGAGGAAAAAGTCCACGTGTTGCACTATTTATGAGATTTCCAAAATGATGGCCGCCATCTGTGCAAACGCCACTAATCTCAGCCACCGTCTTCATGGCAAATGGCTCCATGAGATTGTCCGAGGGAAAGGAAACACTGCAGGAATGTTGGGCTATTTATTGTTTATAAAAATAAACCAACTGGACTAAGACATATGCGAGGAATTTATATCAAACAGCTGCAAAAGCAAGTTGCCTCAATAGGGAGGGTGCATTGATGATGCAATCGGACCACACCGAAAGATTTTCCTATTAATCTCAGCATATACATGGCATGCTTGAGATACTGATTTGTCTTCATCTACACCCAAACTCACCTTACATGGATATTCTTAAAATAATTTTTGAGAACAGTTTATATGGACTGAAACTAATTTATTATGTGAGTCTATTAACTAAATAAATATAAACAAAGTCTAAGAACAGTCTGTCCTCATATCAGCTTACCTCTCAAACATTTCCTCCTTGCTGTCTTGGTTAAATAAGCACAATGCAGATACTAATACCCAGTGTCAGTGAACCCTCATCTCACGTACACCAAGTTTCTAGGATTTGAAAATTCCTTGGTTTATGGTTGGCAGTCTAATCCCATTAAGTTCCTTTCCTAATTTCTTAATGAAGATGACCAAATCCATCACATAAGAAACAATATTCACTGAGAACAAGGAGTCAAGGAATAACAAGATAACACCAAAATGACAAATGGTGTCACAGCAAAACCATATTGTGGGACAATATTTTAGTACTGGGCCTGCATAACAGCATCAGACAAAGGGAAAAAGAGACCTAAGAAGAAAGCTTCTTGCCTTTGCAAAGCCAGTTTACCAGACATACTTGACACCGGAGAGAATCTTACTCATTTAACTGTTAATGCATCGGTATATCTACAGCAACCTCTGGGAAATTCTCTTTCTAGGTCTATGTGCTTGAGAACAGCTATCTTCACTTTTCATTAAAACTGCATGCACTTTGAAACACCTGCCTTCAGGAAAACTCTCAAGCTGATTGACTCTAACATGAGAATTAATTCAGGCTGCTTTAGCGCGTGGACAAGGCTCCACAGAACAGCGTGTAGGTATTAGGCTTTTCCATAATACGAACTGGCAAGGATTGCTCTTTTGGGAATCCTGCTCAGCTGGAATACAAGCACTTTGTTTGACAACTGACTTTCAAGGTGTGTGTCCTTTTCTTTTAAACAAACACATGATGCTTGAAAGCCAAGGTACAACACACATACCTACATATAAATGAAAAAAGGACCGTTCCTAAGAAATCATTTGCTCTAGTTTGTGAAAGTTACTTATCCATGCTGATGCCAGAACTTTCTAGCCACAAGGGAGGAAAAATGCTTTATTTGCTTAATTTATTTTAAAACAGTGATCAAAAAAGCCCCTAGTATGTATCAATTGTGTTTTCTGATTTCTAGGAGACTCTAGGATTTGTGTCTTCCTTTTTATTAGAGAAAAAGTCATTGCACAGTCACAAGATACTTTATCTCAGACACATTAACAGTGAGGTACACACTCAAACTGGATGCTTGTTAGCAAAAGAACCCCACAAAGCCAATCCTTGACCCCAAACCAAAATCCTTAAAGCACTCACAGTATAGCTTATGTGTTACAGGCACACTTGTGCACTGGTCACACTGTTTTCAGCAAGTGATGTCTCTGAAGCACAGACCCCTAACACTTGCCCATGTATGACATCAAACACGCCACAAAGCTCCAAAATTGCTGAGGTTGCACTCAATCCCACTGTCCATGTCATCAACAAAGATGTTGAACAGCACTGGCCCCAATACCAACCCCTGAGGGACACCACTAGTCACCAGTCTCCACTCCGACACTGAGCTGTTGACCACAACATCCTTTGTCTCTAAATTGGAGACACGTGGGTCTGATGGATGGACCACTTGGTGGATAAGGAATTGGCTGGATAGTCGCACTCATTCTGGATTGGGCCCACAACTTCCCTAGTTTTCCTTTTCTCCCCAACATACCTATAGAAAATTTTTTTTGTCGCCTTGACATCTCTGGACAAATTTAATTCTGTCAGGGCCTTGGCTTTCCTAACCTGATCCCTGGCCACTTGGGCAATTTTTCTGTATTCCTCCCAAGTTACCTGTTTTTTCTTCCACCCTCTGTAGGCTTCCTTTTTGAGCTTAAGTTTGTTCAGGAGCTTCCTGTCCATCCATGCAGGCCTCCTGCTGTTTTTCCCCGCCTTCCTCTTTTTTGGGATGCACTGCTCCTGAGCCTGGAGGAGGAGAAGATTCTTGAGTATTAGCCAGCTGTCCTGAGCCCCTCTTCCCTCCAGGAATTTAGCCCGTGGTACCTGACAAAGCAGGTCCCTGAAGAGGTCAAAATCATCAAAAAAAAATCAACTAAAAATCAATGTGCATAAGATAAACCATGTTTAGCCTATAGGTAGGTGCTCTTATGCATCAACCCATGGTCAGATGCTGTCTGCAGAAACAGCTCCGCCATCCACCCCGCATTGTTTCTGCTGTCAGTGGAAGTTAACCAACAGGATGGGTGTGAGCACACCTCAGTTCAGTTTCCCCAAAGGAAGTCTCCTGCATTGATACACTTGTTCCCATCTCCTGCCCTGATTTATTTCATTCATCACTCTAACTGTTTACAAAGTCACACTATAAAGTAGGTTGTAAACTGATCTGGGTTCAAAAGCTGTTGTGAATTGCTGGCAGTGGGAGATGTGAGGTTGGCAACAGTCTCTTAAATCAGCTGTTCTACACAAGAAATACTGGAACCGGATCTAAGGTTATCTTTTCCCTGGCAACTTTTGTGTGTCTTATGTCACCGAATTCACAAACAGGTCACAGAACCTGATGGTTTCAGAGCTTGAGCCTCACCAGTGAATACCCTTTCCAAGAGGAAACCTTACACTGGCACTGGTTTGCAAAAATGTATGCAGAATGACTCAGGCAAAGCTAAGAAGCCCCTAGTTTTCAAACATAAAACCAAGAACAGATTGTGTTCTCCTGTACACACATGTCAGGAAAGTACAATGACGCTAGAGGATCTGAAATGATGCCTGGTTTTTGTTCCTATTACCTCAAGCACAAAACAATCACAACATAAAATTTGCTAGCCGATTGCTTTTTAGGCTTTATTTAAGAGCTCTTCATAACTCCAGTGTACTTCCTACTCCTACTTACTCCTGCATCATCAGTCACCCACAGCACTGTAAAATACCATGTTTGTCACTCTTCTGGAATGTAAAGGTATACACTACCTGTGATACGTTTTTTCAGGATTGCTGAGTGATTCATACTATCATGAATTCATATTATGATAGGGAACAACAGGCATTTCAGAGTATGCCAGTAAGTAACATTTTTCACAAGTTATTTATCAACCTTTCAACAGACTGCCATATTTATTCTATTAAAACACAGAGCTATCACCCAGGAGCTAGTGGAAATTGTGGTATTTTACTCCTGGTTCACAAAGTACAGGTGAAAGTACTGGCAACCTAGAAATAGATATTGCTTTTTATTGTATATAGTCAGCACAAAGGGTTGCATACTGCAAGATGCACAATTGCTTCATTACAAAACCAATAGAAATATTCCATTTCTGCAGAGCCTGGATATTATCTGCATGCTATCTAACATGAAACTTAAATAAATTTCCTTCTAATTAGCAAGTACCTATGTCCAAGACGACTGAGAAATAGGATTTTGCCTCAAAAATAATGTAGTATTTGCAGTGCTATTATTCCCACCATTTTGAACATGAAAAGATCAGGTTAATAAATACAGATACACAAAGGGGATCTTACCTTTTACTTCTGTGCACAGATGCATAATTTGAGAAGTTATCTGACCTTTAAAACAACAAGAAAATATCTGTTATTTTTTATGACAACTATTTTTATTTTAATCCTAGAGATCCTCTTCTGTCATCAGGTATCAAAGGACCTTCTGAGGAAGGTAAATGTTCCAATTTCACTCTTTGAGGTTGAATAGGAGCAGCTTCTCTGGAGGTGCAGCTTCCTGAGAGTTCAAAACACTAGTTGACATTTATCCCAAGCATGGTGAAGTGTGGCTAGAAGCTAAAGCTGCTGTTCACATCTGATAACGCCATTTTCTGTTGGTTTTCAGACTCGGTGTGGAAGGGATTGCCTCACAAAATCACCTTTTGCCTACACTGCTTTTCTAGTTGCTTTGCCTTTCCAAGGTTTTGTGGAGTAATATGGATTATGTAGTGTTGAGTTTACAATCAACAAGACCTGAATAAATACTCTGTATGACACTAGGAGGCAGGATGTGAGCTGATTTTTTAGGTTGTGCAAATAAAAAAATAGTAGACTTTTTGTTAATATTTTCCTATTCTTAAAAAATAAACCTGTTTTTCAGATTTCAGATATGAAGGAATAAAAATCAAAGTAAGGAATGTTCTCAGCATTTCTGGAACAAGTGATTCTTCATATTACTACTTTTTATGGGAGTGACTGTCAATCATCAATCTTCAAAAATGTCATAAACACCCACACATGCTATTTCAAAGATACCTAATGTAGGCTATATAATACCATATTTCAAACTGGATTCAAAGCTTTTCATCTATCTAATAGTTAAGAACAAGGAAAAACACAAACATCAAATGAAATGAAATATATTTGTTGATATGAACTGCAAATAATAATTTTATAAAAATTATTAGTCTATTACGTATGCATTTAAAATAACTTTTCATGTCTGAATTATGATAGTGACCCCAAAATGCCTGCATCCATAGAGAACCACTGATGCAGCACGTGATCTGCCAAGCAGGATCAATTTTAAAATGCATGTTTAGGCTTACTGATTTCTTAACTTCTGAAAGAAACCAATAACCTTTCACAGATTTCATCCCATTCTGACCTGATCTCAGTTATCCATCAAGAATTTACAATCCATAGAAGCAGAGAAGGGAAATTTCACAAATTCATATTTGTGGAAGGTACTCCTCTTCCAAAACAACACAAATATTCATCACAGCTTCTAGCCCTTTACACATTCAATTAGCAAGGTGTATTAAATACAGAAAAGATGCACCTGACATATTTCCACCCTGTCTGCAAATTATTAGGAGAAGTAATCAGCAACAGTGTATTTGGAGCTGTACAAGGCAACAAATTATAAGTTTTTTCTTGCTAGAATTGAACCAAGAGAGAAACACTGTCAAAAGGATCTACTGGGCAGTCAAGGGACAGCTGTAAGCAGGTCTACACAATCCCATATAGAGTGACTGTTAAGAAAGAACTGCAAAGGAAAATACACAGTGAAGTAAGGAGAAATTATTAGGAGAACAGATAACTTTAAAGTGCTTTGCCTTCTGATCATCTTTGATGTTTTAAGGGTCCAGGTAGTGTTCCATCTAATCCACAAAGTTTATGTATTACTGCAGTGACAGCACCATTTGTTGTCAACCAAATGGGCCAGAACTATCTATGCAGGGTTCATCAAACAGTCCAAGGACATGGTCACAGAGCACTGGAAGAAGTGGTTAGAGCTTGCCTAGAGGGACTCGTGATCCCTCACTGTGCTTCTTTTCCAGCAGGCCAAGGACCTGACAGGATACAGCCAAGCCTGAGTCTGCAGGCAAGTGGGTGTAGATGCTAAATAAAAAGAATCACAGACTCAAACAATATTTAACCTAACATTCTCTCTTTTTTCACATCCCTTAAGTGAGAAAAGCTCAACAACACATGAGGAACTTAGGCACTATCAGCAAAGACATGGCAGGAACATTGTGCTCTTTCCCCCCCACTGGGTGGGGTAGGTGGCAAGGCCACACTTGCACCACATGCAACTCTGCACAGCTCCTCTCTCCAGTCCAGTACATTAATGGAACTTCAGGGCCACTAAATAATACTGGATCTATTTCTCAATCTCAACTCCAGCTTTTAAATGAGTGCATTATTTATTCATTAGTACTCCATTCAAAGTGTGGTTTCCCTTGTTACTTGGTGAAATAAATGAAAGAACAGCAATATCACTCTAAATCCAAATTTACAGCTCTTGGAAGCCTCAGATGACTGTATCATAAAATTCTCCTTACCCTCCCCCTCTTCACTCTTCCTGCCTTGCATCTGATTGAGAGAATAACTGCCCACTGCAAGGAGCTAAAGGAGGTCCTGGCAGCCTTACCTAACCAGGGGAACCTATTATAATGGCAAACAGATTCCTAGTGGGAGGAAGGACAGTCTTGTACTTAACACCCTAAGCTTGGATCAGAAGATTGGACTCTACCTCTGAGGTGCACCTGCAAAAAAACTTTTGTCTGGAGAAACACTGGGTTGAGAAAGTAGGGAAAACTGAAGTGTCAGAAAGTACACCAGCACACACAGACACAGCTGACATAGGTGGAGAATTTTTGCACTTCCTTGTTTGTTTACCCATTATATGGGAAACAAAATATTTACCTAAAATAATTTAGACCTGATTATTTCCTGAATCTTGATTTTCATTTATCTTGGGAGACACACTACAACATCACTGCTGTTTCTGATACAGGCCAGGATGCTGTTGGCCTTCTTGGCCACCTGGGCACACTGCTGGCTCATGTTCAGCTGCTATCAACCAGCACCCCCAGGCCCTTTTCTGCCAGGCAGCTCCCCAGCCACTCTTCCCCAAGCCTGTAGTGTTGCATGGGGTTGTTGTGACCCAAGTGCAGGACCCGGCACTTGTTGAACCTCACACAGTTGGTCGCAGCCCACTGATCCAACCTGTCCAGGTCCCTCTGGAGGGCCTTCCTACCCTCAAGCAAATCAACACTTCCACCCAGTTCAGTGTCATCTGTGAATTTACTGAGGGTACACTCAATCCCTGCATCCAGAAATACATATATGTGCAAGAGTGTGGCAGCCAGCTAGGAGATGGCTCCTGCTGTTCACTGTTTAAACACACCCAGCTGTTTTCAAACGGGCAGTAACATACTAGCTGTTTAGGAGATGCAGACACATAAACTACTACTCAAGAGGCGGATCTAGAGTGACAAAAGCAAATTTAGCCTTTACTGTTCAAATAGGCAGCTCAAAGAGGCTAAAGTAGGCAGAGTTAAATTAAACCAAGGTCAGAATGTAACCATTGCTAAGACAGATTTAGGCAGCAAACCCCAAATTGCTTGAGGACACAAAAAATGGTAGTTTATCTTGAAATCTAACATGCACTATCTGGCAACGGCATTGTTTCAATTATGAAACAATTCACATCTTGGCTGACATGTAATGAAGCTTGCTACTTGCCTAGTACATAATTTAAGGTAAAATAAAAGAGCGTATGTTTTATCACAGTTTATCATATCTTTGTCTATTGTTCTGCAACCATTTGCATACCTAAAGGGAAATGGCCTTTTTAATTTCTTTCCCCTCTCCTAGTCATCTGAGGCCTATTAAGAAGTGTTCTGTATCCTGTAATCAGGCAATTTATACTGTGTGCACCCTTAGGCTACAGCCATTACAAACAAACTGAAAAACTCCTTTACAATAAATGATTAGCATGGGAAGACACCATTCATAATTATTTTTTTTCTGTTTGCATTGGCAGATGGTCCCAGACACAGCAGCATGGCCTACTGCCCACACCTTTATTCCAAAGAGACAAGGGTAGCCCTAGAAGAAAAAGCGAAGTGGCTGTAAGACGGCTTCACTTTGGGAATAAACATGCTCCCCGGCTTCTCATGAATTCGTGCATGTTAAAGACTGGATCCAACGACTGTGGAAGTTAAAGGAAAATAAATCCCATTAGCTTCTGACCAGGACCCGAGTTAAAACCACAGGAAAAATATTGACTTGAAGGACAGTATGACTGCTTTTTTTCATCATTTTCCATAAGAATTAATCCTGAGGCAGTTTAAGCAGACAAATTGTGCAGGTGGGTTTGAAAATGATCAGCTTTGTATTTCTGAAAGCTGAGTACTCACTGAGACAACAAATAAAAGAGAGTTCTGCTTTTAGCCACGTTTTGCAACAAGCATTTTCCTGCTTCCACAGAAGGACAGCTGATGACAACTTCATTCTCCATTTACTCATGTATTTGCTCACTGTTTACATGCTGCTTTTCAGTACTTTAAAACAACTTCTGATGCACTTCTGAGTTGCTGGCATCACTGCAAACTCCCACAGAATGAGATCCAGCCAAGCAGACTGTCATTTTACTGTCCTGTGCCAGCATTTTCTTGATGGTGACAGCATAGTCCTAACTACCACACAGCAAATTCCTAACTGAAGAGTAAATAGAGCTTTTTCTATCAATGACTCGGAATAGTCTGACCCTCCCTTCTGCTCTGTAAGAAAACAGCAAGCTGCATTTCCATATGTGATCTCTACAATGTGATCTAATCCAGTCTCCCTGAAGTCTACAGTGAATCTGGAGTGCTGGTACTGAAATCCAAAGGCAGTGACTGCTCATTTAAGATCATCTGTTTGGATTTACACACACAAAAAATGCGAAGTCCCTGGATGAACTCTGAGGCACAGCACAGGGATTAGAAGGTTTTATCTAAAAATTTAGTTAGCTTCAGCCACATCTCGTATCTGTTGTATCTAGTTATAGTTATACTTGCCAGGGAGACACATTTACCATAGCCTCCATCAGATAACCGAGGTATGCTGGACCTTCTCCAAGAAGGACCTGACATTGTATACTCCAGGTACTGACACTGCCACAGAGAGATCACACAAAATTTGAGGCCATACTAAGTTCTAGCCTGCTTTTGCCTCCACTCACCCAGTCTCCATAGGCTTTATGAAGTTCTTGCTATTGATTTCAGGTATTTTTCCTCTGAAAATGTAAGAGTCAGCTTGTACTAAAATCTACAAGGTATTATGTGCCATGTTATAGTTTCCAAAGAAAAATAAATTTGGAGCATTTAGTATTTTCCTGCCCACTGAAGCTCATCTTCAGCATTGTCCAATTTCAAATGGTGGAGTTAGACCTGAGAGCCAGGCGCAGGGGATCATCCCAGGGCAGTACAGCCACATACAAGTTACACACGCGTGGGGGAACGGAAACAAGGTACAGATTTTCTGCTGTGGTAAATCTTACTGACTTCTGCTTTAATAGGGGTTTGGAGTTCACCAGAGTTGCTTAATGTTGCTTCAGTATTCTCTTTTTCCCATTGTGCCAAAGACTAATTGCCTGAATGCTCTTTTGAAATACCAACAGGAAAGCTGTTTTCACTCTCATTTCAACCTGGTTTAAACCATCAAATTTTACCACCACACCACATGGGCTTCCATATGAAAGCCAAAGAGTTTCATCTGATTTGGAAAAAATAAAGCTTTTGAGTTTTCAGGTTTTGTGATTTATCATATGTGTCCTAATCCTATCAGTCCTATCCCAACAGAGAACTGATGAAAAAGCTCTCTGAAAATCTCCAATTCTGAAGAAATAATCAACTGTTTAAAAAATGGCATAGCTCTCCCTGCAACGCAGAACCATCTGGATACTAGCAGAGAACTAGGAGTCACCAGATATGCCACTGGACTAAGGAAATGTGCTTTCAGAAATACCTTCAAAAAACCAATCTGCTTCTTTCAGCTGAATACCTTACTTTCTCACTGTTTCTTGCAGTTGATGCAATACAGATGTATTCCTGCCTCTCTATGCAGTTTTAGCAATACCTGTAATAATAGTAATGGATTGCTATATACCTTCAGAATGAAAACTAGCCTATTTTATTAATATGACCAAATTCTGAGGCCACTAAAAGATTGGCATCTTAGCCCTTCATCGTATAATCAGTAGAGATGGTAGCCAAGGCTTCTAACTTTTTCCCTTTCCTTTCAGGCACAAAACAGTAGGTTTCTCTTCTCCCTCCCTCACTGCTACACACTTAAAATTCAAATTACAATTATACTAGACCATAACAATATACAGGTAAGGCAGATGTGGGGAGTGAGCTACTTGACAGAGCCTCTTTATTTGTTTGGATGACTTAATAAACTGCAGAAGCTGAGGTCATCAAAACCTCTCAATCATGTTGCAGGCTAGTGCCAACAGCTGTAACAGAAACTGGTGATGTAAAACATGCTAAACATGCCAAACCCAAGTTGCAGACAAGGCAGTCTGTTACAAGATTATTTTCTACTTGAACATTACACTGCAGCATTCTCAGGTTTATTTATGTTGTTCTTAATAGCAATAAGTTTCACTTTTTCAAGGACAAACGCAAAGACTGTTTTGTTATGACACTGTACGAGATCTATATTGCTTTCAGTTCCAGTTAGGCAGAAGGCAGGTATTCAAACTGGACTTTAGAATTTGAATTTCCTCTTTTGTAGGAAAAAAAAAAATCTTCTTATTAAAAAATTCTAATTATTACAAGATTAGGGGGAGAAAGAAAAAAAATAAATTTATGATCTTCACCATTTTCTGCCTCTTACTTAATTCTCTAAAACCCTAATTCTGTTTGTCAAGAATTCCATAAAAAGAAAGCATGAATGGTCCAAAATAAAAAAAAAGGAGCAGAACTGATTGATCAGATAAAATAAAAAGGCTTAGACAAGATTTCAGATCATGAAAAACAATCTACAAGCAGAACATACACAAACTGCTTTATAAGAAAACTATATTGCAGTATATCAAGGGAAAGAAAGTAAATAGAAAAGAGAGTGGAGGCAACTCTACATGGTTTTCCTGGGACACCACTGTGGCAAAGCCAAAGGGTCAGATTCCAACATCTAATGCACAGCACGTATTGCCACACAAGTCTAAAAAAATCTGCTGACACTCGTAAATTGCCACATGTTTGGATTTCCAACAAGATCTCACAACAAGCTGTGTTACTGCAAGTCATTCTTTCCTTTGGGGGGAAAAAACGTCTCCAGTGATGTTAAAACTCAAGGCAGGATGTACTATGGTTCAGGACAGCTCACCGGGGAGCATTCCTGCCTCAAGGCCAGGAGGCTGTACATAAACTCTGCACCTGGCTAGGGGCTGGGGCGAATGGGACTAAAGTTTGTCCAAAAAGCTGTATGGAGTCAGTGGTTGTGGACAATGCCATCCTGACAAATCCTGAGAGTAAAGGTAGATGGGAACAGTGCAAGCCTCCCATTGCTTATGCATTTCAGAACTCTCCTGTGTGGAAAGTGCATCTGAAAGATGCTTATGCCAGCACTTGCCTTTTCAAAGGTATAAACTAAGTTATAATGAGCTTTAGAGATTTTTCTGCCAGAGAGTGACCCACGTTAATTAGCTAGTCTGCATTCCTCCAAGATCACAGACTGAAGAACCACATCTAATATTTTCCCATACATATGTGGTATGTACTTGTTGGGTTTTTCTGGAATATGGAACCAGAAGAAAATGACCAGAAGCACTGAGTTAGATTGCTGACAGTGCTATCTTCAAACTGATTCACAAGATCCAAATTGATCTGAAATGGCTTAGAACTAAACATTAACAGCCTATACCTTGCCTGTTTTTTTATGCTATTGCTTTAAAAGCACATGGATTTTTGACTTATTGTTGGTCTTGGCCTCCTATTGATGTGTTGCTTCAATGGTCTGAAGTTAGGAGTTAGGATACAAAACTGTTACTGAATTTTCCCAAGTTTGGACTCACAGAATAGGGGAGAAGTTTAAGCATCAACTTATCAGTGCCCTTTGATATGTAAGAAGCAGCTGAATTACCCAGGTGAAGTGTTTTTAAGTTCCTCAGTAGGGTATAAATTAAACATCTTGCTATCATGAACTGATTTTTGTCTCCATGTTGTCTTGTCTCCATGTAACCCTGCTGAGAGACAGGGATGTGCTGCTGCACTCTTATGAGGGGAAGCTCACAGTCACTAAAGTGATCTGCCATGGACACACTGGATGATCCAGGAATCAAACCAAGGGGAACAGTCACAGCCTGGTCTCCTTCATAAAGCAGTCCAGGTGCTCCCAGCTCACACCAGGTCTGCGCTCACGACTGCATGCACGTAAGGACTGGCTCAAAGACTGACGAGAACAAGCATGGACAGGTTTCTCACAATATGCCACCTGCACTCATTTGGCTCAATTCATTTCTCACAAAGCAGTTGGCAACAGCCAGAAGCAGAGAGTGCACAAAGACCCATGGAAAACAGAATTTAAAACCCCCTCCAAAATAACACAGAGCCGGATGTCGAGGCAGGCCCTGAGCGTCGAGGCAGTTTTCAAGGACAAATCTATATCAGAGCAGAAACTGAGGTCTCTTTCTACCTTTTCAAATAATGCCCTTACACCAGCCGCCACAGACCGAACAACAAACGTGGCTTTTGGTGCAGCCCCATCAGCCCCAACACATCTTACTAAAATAAAGTCTAAAATTGGGTACGTGTGAACACTCCTGCTAATAGCAGGTCATTGGCTACTTTTACCAGTATGAGGTTTGGCCTACAGATGCTAGAAATCTTTCCACTGGTCTTAGCAGGCTTTGCACTACTGTAAGAGACAGCAATATCCAGTCAAATACTGAATAAAAAGCACTTTGATTAAATTAGGATAAGAAAATTCAGATCTTATTCATGCTTGTTATGACAATCTTTAGAATAAAAACTAAATATTTATTTTACATTATGTTTTGAAGCAAGAAAACCCCATGTACTTACATTTCTGACTACTGTTTAATTTAGTACTTTAAATTCTCCCAGTGACATGCATTTCACTCAAAAAAAAAAATCTTATACACTGACTTCTGACTTCAACTGAAAGAAGAAATACTATGAACGTAATACCATGCTCCTCGAGATATATCCTCATTTCAACAGTACTGATTTCAGTCATATGGTATTGTTCAAGTATATAAAAAAAAGTTTGTCACAAAACCCACTAAAAAGCAACTATCAATTTATTAGTGAAAAACGAGAAATATAAATTAATACTTGGCCTAGGAATCATATGTTATCTTCTCATAAATATCTTGTAATTGGGTCACATAATTTATGCATAATACTTACAATTAATACAAAATTGAGTTGAACAAAAACTGGTACTAGAAGTATAGACTTGACTTCATTTCTTAAAGAGGCATTTTATTTAATATACAAAAGTATATCTGTGTGTGCAAACTTAAGAAAATAAATTAAAGTCTCATGCATAAATGTGCTGAGTCAAGCGGGAAAAAGCTATGAAATCACTTACTGTATAAATCTCTCAATTTCAATTAAAACATCTGGATATTATAAATATACCAGCAAAGGACTTCAAACTGGGATCAGCTGGAGTTCCCCATTTGTTTTTATTAGACTGACCACTCATTAATTTTATATATATATACACACACACACACACACACATATATATATATATACACACACACACACACATATATATATACACACACACATATATATATATATATATATACACACACACATATATATATATATGCTGCCAGGAATCTAGTGTAACTTAAGAAAAGTGTATGAGCCACAATATATGCCCTGGATAGATATGTAAATATCTTACTGAGAAAACTAACTTAGTCTCTATGTTTATAGAGGGTGGGACTCAAAATTACAAGCCCATCTAAGCTCAAAAGGCACATCTAGTGACGTTTGAGAAGGGCTTAACTCAATTCCTGTGACAGTTCTCGGAGATACTAACCTAAATCTTCATGCCCCTAAATCTGACTCCCTGTTTGCATTACAGAAAGAGGTCAGAGTCTGAGCTTTAATTGTGTAACCTTGTAATAGAACATAATTTAACAGGATCATCTCAATACAAAAAAGGTCTCAGCTTTTGGCTGAATAAAACCCAGTTTTCCCTAAACATGTATTTAAAGGCCTGACCTTTAAGTATAGTGAAAGCAATCCGAAGTATTCTGAATTTATTGGACTTTGGAAGAGCAGTCAAGAGGTCCTGATTCAGAAGAGCCCATTTTTATCTTAGTCTGAACCATGCCATATATTTAAACTTTAATGAGGCACGTGTACAATGCTATCATCAACGGGGCTGAAAACAGGAGGATTTAGGTCTCTTAGCCCTATATGAGTGGTTAGCCCTGCTCTTCATGGCCTTATGCATCACAGTTACTCTGGTTTAGTTGTGTTCACACAGATTTTTTTTCAGCAGATGGAAATGATGAGAAGAAAAGACAAAGGGAACAGTCTAATGTTTTATGAAGTAACCTTATGAAAATCTTGAAGAACATTTTAGAAAATAAATATGCACTTTCTGTTTTCATAAAAGTGTCACCGTAACGTGCTTTGCAATGGAGGAGGTTTTTTTTAAACAGAATGGAAGGATATGGCAGATGGACAATATTATGAAATAATCTGTTGCCTACATATATTCCTCAGTTTTTATAAAGTCCATAATATTGATCTGCAACATTTTTGACTCACTATCTTCAGTTATGCAGTTGTAGATGACAACAATACTCTGAAGAAAGTTAAATAAGATTCTTAAAGCTGTTTCCTTATGCTCACAGGAACTAGTGACATGAAAGGTTTATACTATTGTTTGAATGGAGACTAATATAATTTCTTTAAGCTAAGTTTGCTTTTTTCTATCTTGTTCAATTGTGAGGTGGAAAGAATAGAAATGATGGCTTTTAACAATATATACTTGTACCTGCACACAAGCACACACAGAAATATATATAGCACAGATAGCATTATTTCTCAAAATGTACCAGACTTACAGTCCTAGAACTCAATCATACAGAAATTTACAGCATTAATTACCTTATGTTTATGAATATGTCATCTGAGTCAATCAAACTAGTTATGTGTCTTTAGATAAGCAGACGCACAACAGCATGTGAGGACTTACTCACTAAAGTTAGTGGGGAAAAAAGCAAACCCATTAGCATACCTATTTGTAATTTACCTAATATAAGTCAAAATATGAGTCAATTCCCTGCTTAGTATAAAACAGCACACCTTACTGGCATGAATGGAGCTATACTGATTTACACCTATTGAGACACTAACCTAATAGATATAAAAATAAATTCTTGTCCTTGACACATTCCAGCAACTTCTGTCAGTTCAAAAATGGAATCTTGTTACATTGTTATTTTTGAATAGTTAATCAACTGCAGAAGGAATGTGAAAATATGGATTACTTTTTCTTGTCAGATGTCTGGTTAAAAAACCCCAGAAATTAAGTAAGTTACAAAAAAATCTTCTCAAAAAAGAAAGTTTAATTTGTGGAAACGAAGAAAAAAAAAAAAGGGATAAAAATAATTACATATCCAAGGATCATTACTAAAAGATACTCCACATATAGCTTATGATTGATTCCTTTCCCTTCAGCAAATAACATTTAAATACTCTATACAAACAAGAAGACTAAGGATGTTTTATCCCAAAGCAGCTGATGCTGTGGGGGTAATACAGTTTCTTGAGACCTCAGAGTCCTTGGTTCAAGTTCAGTCTCTGCTGGATTCAGTGCCAGGCAGAAATTCAGGCTTTTCTGTCTTCCTAGCACACGTTAGAACTACTAGGATGTGAGAAGGATTCCTTCTCCACTCAGTGATACACAGGTTGACCATGCAAAGTGGATCATCATCAAGAACATGAGAATCAGAGTACACATTATCTTGTGGAAGGGTGTGGACACTCTCTTGGAAGGCAGGAAGACTGAGGTGTGCTTGAGCCAAGGCATCTCATGGCATTTATTTGGTAGGAGGACACAGCCCTCAAGCAGTTCTGTGAACTTAGCCTTTTATTTCCTTGACTTCCATTACAATGCACAAAAACAAAATGTTCTGAAACATCAAAACCAGTTCATTTTGACATTTTCAAAATGAAGCATTTCAACATTGTGTTGAAACGTTTTTGTCAGTTTTGTTTCTACTCAGACTATTTGACAAATAGTTTCAGCCACTCTGAAACTTCTTTGTTCAGAAATAAATGTTACCCTGATTCCCACCCCAGCCCCCTTAGCTTTGATTTTTAAATAGCTTAGCCACAGCCCTACTTATACTCAGTAAAATTTTTGTTCTATTTTATTTCAAACAGTAACTTTAAGTACAAGTTAAAGTTAATCTGCTATGCAACAAACTGCTTAGTCAACACCAACCCTGTGAATGTTTAGGAGACCCTATGGTGTTCAGAAGGAAACAGGATATGTAACATTCTGCTAATTGAGTAAGACAGCTTTTATTACTAAGCAGTGTCTTTCCATTTCCCACTGTAGTCAAGATATTTACATACACTTAATGCTTCAATTTACAGGCTATAAACAGCCAAGTCATTGCAATGCAATTAATAATTGCTAGTGTATTTGCATGGAAAATATTCAGCAATTAATATTTTACAGGAAAGAGTAACAGCTAATTTTGGCCTCACAAGGCAACCTAATGACATTTTCCTAGACCACAGAAACAAGAGTCATAAAAATCCAGGTTGACATTGGTATAAGATTATTAAAATTCAGAATTTTCAATAATTCATTTCTACACATTTAGATGTGTGCTTTATTTAGGACCCTTAGCTGTAGGTTTGAATCAACAATATAAAAGCATGCTGAAATGAAATGCCTGTATCATCTAGATCAACTGAAATGAACAACACAAGTTTCAAGGAATCTCTACAGGCTTTTAGCTGGTGTGTTTTCATTTAGAGAACAGAGCAGAAAAGCCAGAATTGTACCATCTCACAGTGGGGAAATTGCTTTAAAATGTCTATTTTGGGTTATTAATCTGTTTTGAATGTGTTGGGGATCCAGTGATATCAAAATATAACTTACAAGCGTTACTGAAATCTTAAGAGAATGTTATATAAAACATGTCAGACAATAAAAATGATGGCATGGAAGTGTATACACTCAGGCTATGCAACTAGCTGGAAAGACATTTTAAAGCTACCCCTGGATGAAATGTTCTCCTGACTTTAAGGGGAAAGTTTAAGCCACGCTCAAATATGAGCATGTACTTCTAGACACATAGCTGACTATTCCTTCCTTTCAACAAATGTAAATATTATACCGTGTATTAACTGTAGCAGGAATTAGACTGCATGTAATTTTGACTTATAAGCAGAAATAGAATTTGTACCTGTTTAAAGACGTAACCTATATAAGCCATGAAAATTTTAAACTAAAAGGGTTTTTTTAAGCAATAAACTACTGCAGTTTAAAATCAGCCTTATCAATGCTAGTATTAATAATCCTTTGCTGATTCTACAATTAATCATCATCAATATAACTTCCTTTGACACTTCAAAAAATAAAAAGGCAGAAGTTTTTTTGTACTGAATTAAAAAAAAAAAAAGTGGTTTTCATTACAGGTATGCTTTAAAGCTCGGTGAAGCCAACAAGCAATTTCAGAGTTTTCAAGGTACTGGGTATTTCCATTCCTAAATTAAACTTAAAGTAGCAATTTCCCTATCGTGCAACCAAGCCTGAGTGCTTCACAGGGATAAAGAAAATATATTTAATCATATTTACCTTATTAGAAATCATGTACTTTATCAACTTTTTTGTGCTCAACCAAATCTTACAATCTAACATGCAAGCAAATTTTGAAAATATGAGTTACACCTGGAAGTCACTGAAGGATATATGAGAAAGGTTCATAAAATATGATTCTACAAAGGCTCAGATCCAACTCACAGTCAACAGGCTTGGCGACGTCATCAGTGACTGCAAACAGCAAGGATGATGTTTGTATGACTGAACTGTAAAGAAATAATGTGTTTCTCAATGTGATTACTTGGGAACTTCAGTAAGGCACACATTCTTAACTGTTTGTGGGATCAGGATCCTATATTGGCACTGGTATTTTCTCCAGAAATGTACACTACTACGGTCCTCTAGAATCAATATTCTGAAGGTGCACTCTGACAATAAAATTAAATTTGTTAACAGAGTTTCAAAAGCCTCTCTTAAAACTTCTGTCTTCAAAGAACAGAGCAAGAAATTTCAAAGATTACAAAAGGAAACAGGCTATATTTCAAAATATCTGTGAAAAAAAATTAAAGCTTGTTGTTTTTAAGATTTTTTTGTGATCAATCATAAATTTATTCGCTCACTCAAATCCTCCAGAGAGTAAGACCCAAATCCTGACAAAGTCAGCACACTTAACATTATTTCTACTTTTGCATGTATTGCTCAAAGCTTTGTGCTCAAGAGTGTCTACTCTCAGAGCCAAACATGGTGCAGTTCCTTACATGGACTGGTAACTGTTAGCAATACAAGCAAAAGACATTGCACGGCTGGTGCCAAAGCTTTGAACAAAATTACTTCCTTTAACACACCACCACCTTAATTATGTGCTGGGGAACATAAAGCAGGTCAGACAATTTGTACCGGGACATCATAATTCCATCAGTATAATGCTGACACTGCTAAAGATTTATGAATGGAATGTCGTAATTATTTTTTTAGTAAACATATCAAGTTTCACTAATGGGGGGGCTGGAAGTACTAATTAGCTTTTTTTTTTTTTGTATGTGTGTTGTATCATATAAGATGTGGGGAGCAGAGGGTGGAGGGGAAGGATCTGTGACAAAAGCAAGCACACACACAATTTATGTATGGCCAGTAATTCAAGCAGATGTTCTTATATAAGGGCTACAGGGATTAAAGCCTTTCTGCACATAATTCCATTTGCCAACTTCCTTCTGTCTGCACAAACTTTCCAGGCTATGACAGACTTTAGCTAAGCTACGCTTCTTTAAAAGCAAAAAGGAACAGGAGAATCTTAAAAATTTCTGCTGTTAAGGACCAGAGTTTGGTAGCTTGGCTGAGGCTCTTTAACCAGCTGAGTGATTCCACTGGAACTTCTGCTGGAATTGTAACTGCATCCAACAAGCTAAGACTCTGCCTCCAGAGTTTCCTTTGGAAATCCATTCACAGCACTTGACCATGACAGGCACACATATACTCGTACTGCAGAAAGGAATTGTACTCATGCTAAATCTGAATTCATACTAAAATAATATCCAGAGCCTCCCCCTTTGGTATCCTGCTCAAAGATTTGTCAAGATATATAGACAGCTCAAACAGATGGAAAAAAGAGGTAAAACCAGTTAAGAGGTCAATATTAAAATACTACAATATGGCAATATCACAGTATGATGGCAATACTACAAGTTGAGGACAGAACCTTCCAAAATTATTATTTTTAACACTTGCCTGACAGACACACTGCATCCAAAATAAAATGACTGGTCATAACAGTGAAGAATTCTAAAGCTTTCACTGCAAATTATATTCATGTACCTAAATAAAAAAGTTGTCCTAAAACATTTCCTCAGACACATCAGAGGAACATCAGGAACATTAGACACATCAGATTCTACCCTAACATCACTGTATATTGCACCAAGCAATATCCAGGTATGTCTTCAGGCAAAACCTTTTTCTGTGATTGCTTGTAGTCAGATACTGAACTTAATATGAAGGAAATGTAATAAATATAAAGATAAATCTTGTGGCAAGAAAGAACTCTTCAAGACTTTAGATCTCTATTACTCTTCCTCTTCCTTCTTGAAAACCAGAAAAAATACACCAAGATAACCTTTCTAAAACAGTGTTGTGACTTTTCTACCACATTTCCATCTTATAAGTAAGGAAGGAGAAACAACCATGAACTAATTCTTCTTGCACCCTGTCATGCCTCTACAAACGGAATGCCTGTAACAATAGCACAGTCCTTGTGATGCCTTTTAAATAATGCTCCAGGTCTCTCAATATGGAGACAGGTAGAAAGGAAAGAGAACAGGATTCAGTTCTCAAAATGGAACTGTAACTGAATTTTCACAGTCCTATATGTCATGTTATTAACTAGTTGAATACATTTTAAAAAATTGAATAGATAAGATTAATCAAAATTTATCTCTGATATAGTTGGTGTAAATTGTGTTTTTGCTGGAGTTCATAAAAAAGCTAAATGCTGCTCCACCACCATCTGCAAATAACTTAAATAGTTTTAAATACATAATTTCAAGGACATCTTTTCCCACATCTACAGATAATGAACTGACAAAATCTAGTTCAGGAATACTTATATAATCATCTTTCAGAGTCTCTCTGCTTCTTGAGAAGTTTCCTGAGCAGGTTGCACAAACACTATTGATTCTTAGCAGCATGTTCCTCAGTGCATCTCAACATTTCTCAAATTATCTTTGAAGTAAAGCACCTAAGTCAAGGACATGATCCTATAAATGTGACAGCTAATGTACAGTGATAGGATAGATTTCTGATCTCAGAATAAAGATTAACATTAAATCTTTATCCAGAGATTGGTTTTCAATTATCCTCATATTAGAGGACTTCCAAAGAAATCTGGATAGCATCCAGATAGCTTGGGATCACTTATTTTCTTTGAAAGGGCTTTAAGTATGTTGTCGATCATAGACACTCCCATCTTCTTGTGCTTCAGACATGTGACAGAAATGAAGTTTCTTTTTTACGCCAGCCAGCTGCGGCACTTGCTCTTGTATTCACTTTTCACATTTCACTGGGGATTTGAAGCTTTGTACAACAGCTCATGAGCACACTATCTAATTGCAGTCTTCCTATTTACACTTTCACCTTCAAGACACTGAGTACAAAATGGAGACTGGTACTGAGTAGTATGCTTCACTAGTATCAGTTTGAGTACTGCACGTAAAGGACAGCTTTTGTCCCATATGACGCTTGAGCTGCCTTAGAAGTTTTGCATAAAAAGGATGAAAACCCCTTCAATTATTCTAGAGACAAAAAGACAAAGTATACTTATCTGTCTCTTGGTTATATTGTGAATAAAATACTAATTCAGGTTTGTTTGGGCTTTTTTCCCCAGCATTTCCAACACAACTGATCCTCAAAAATTGTGTTTAGTCAATGAAAGTAGCACAATCAGGGCATGACAGTGGAAGCTTCTGAGATTAAGACACTACTCAACTGTGAGATGTCCTTCAGTGATGCAATGATCAGCTGTAAGTGGTGTCAAAGGAAATCCCTGGATGGAAACTTTCTTCATAGTCTCAAAGGAGAAAAACAATCTTCAGAGTGATTTAAATAGGAAAAAATGTAGTCTGAATCTTTTTTATCTTAATTGGATTAATATTTTTGTTTCCAATCTTTGTGTTCTTACGCATTACATATTGGAAGGATTTTTTTCAGTGTGAAAGCTACAGCTAAAATGTGATAAAGGTGAACCTACTATCCCATTCAACACCTATTTTTGGTAATATAAGGTAGAAATTGTTTCCTTATTCACTTGCAACCTGAAATCTGCACTAAATCCAGTATGCCTAGACAAAGCATCAGAAAATCTCCTATGATCTTTTTGTAGTATTTTCAAAATTCTTTTATATTTATTTTCAAGTACTTGATTTAAAAATACTTACACCTTCCCTGAAAGAAAATGAGGGGGGGAAACATACTTCCTCCTTTTTATATTAGAGACTAATGCCTTCTTCATACTACTTTTAAACAGTTTATTGGTGAAGAGCATATAATGAGAGATTAAAACGTAGGAAAAGAATACAAACTGGTATCTTGGAAGAGAGAATAGATAGAGAAATGCCAATTATTACTGATAGTAACATGAAATTCAGAAGTGTAAGAGGAAGCAATAGTATGGGGCACAGCAACAGCACCAAATGAAGCTTTTCTTCTGTACTTGCCTGGATAAAGGATTTGTGCCACCAGTGATCTTGATAAGAAACATATGGACGCATTTTACATTGGTGTGAGGATGCGATTCTGGTATTATTAGATCAGTTGACAGCATCCCCTCCAGGCAACGGGCATATTGTGAGCATAATGGTATTAATTCTACTTCATTTGCCCCAGCTTAGTTGTTTCCTTAGCATCACAATCCTTGTAATGAGAAGTTTTCCAGTGTACTGAAGTTCCCCTGTAAGCCATTTGGATGCACATTCCCAAATCACTCTGTTACAAGTGAGAAGTTATTAAGAAGCAACACATAATTTTACTGGTTGCAAAGACTTAGTTGTGCATCGCAGTGCTGTAACCTCTCATCACGCCCAGTGCCAGGCACCATACTGTTTTGTGGACATTTGAGCAATCAAGGATTGCACACGAATGGAGGGGTGAGTAGGAAGAGTCCTCTCACATATATGGAGTGCTCTGAAGTGTTGGTTTGGCAACAAAATCAAGTTTCATTCTAACAACTACATAAATGAAAAACAGGTATTTCACCCACCTATAGATAGACAAAGCAATGCTGAGCTGTCTTCAAATTTTACCTTTCTGACTTACAGCTTTTTCTTAACCTAAAGGATTTTTGCACTCAAAAAAAATCTATAATTCCTGCTGTGTACAGAGTTTGCAAAGATTTCTAATGAGAGCAAACTCTTAAAATCCCTCTTCTTTTTTTTTAGATAAACATATTTGATCTTTCCAGTCATTATCATTTTAACTTGCAAAGTGACATTATGCCAAAAAGAAGGAATTCATAAATTAGTTCCAATTTAGAAAGTTTTCTTGTCATTGTATAAATGACAGATCTTTAAAAAGACGACTTAAAATCAAACGCAATAAAAAAAAAAATCTCACTTTTGTGGCAGGTTTTTCTTTTCTCTCTTTTTTTTTCTTAGACTGAAAGAATAAAACAATACAATATCAAAAAAGAAACTAGTCGTACAAAAATGTGCATGGACAGGAAACATTTAAATTCTCAGACTGTTCTAGGAAAGCTAAATTTGGTTGGGACAGTAACTAAATAAAAAGTAAGCAGAAAACACTTTGCAAAGTTAAATTCACTTGTCAACAGAAATTAATAAAGCAGGTTTCACATCCAGATTCTTATTTCAAAACCTGCTGGTGGCTAAAGCTATTGATATTTTGGATGCAAATCTGCCCTGCTGAACTCAACTAGAAATTTGCCACTCATGGTACTGAGCCAATGTGTCACCATGCATTTTGTTTCTATTCTCTCTAAGGACTGTAAAATTGTAGATGTAGAGCTGGGTTTGGCTTTCAAATACCTTTAACGTTTTGGAATGCTTGACTTGAATTCCTTGAACAGAGTGCATTTCTGTAATGAAATAGATGATAATGTGGGGAAGTACGAAAAAAAGATAATAAGCACAAGTGATGCCAAGGTGGCAGAGTGGAAGCTAATGGAAGAGTTCCATCAACGGAGGGGAGAAAACAAATTTAGGGTTATGTATAAAGATTTTTCACACTAGGAAGGCATTCTTAGTTGAGGTACAACACTCCAGGCAGTGACTACAAACTCCCAAGCCTGTAGCAAATCGATCCTTCAGTGGATTCATTACTTTAGCTTGATCTCAGGTCAAAATGTTGTTTTATCAGGAGTCCCACATGCCTGTTCTGGACTCATGGATGGCAAACTCGTACTTACCAATGTGCTGAAACTGAGCAATTTAACCACACGGCCATTAGCCTATAGGAAATAACTTTCTGACATCTTCTTGTCTCCTGCTAACGATCCAGAGTTACATACAACCCTTTAGCTCCAAGATCTACCTGGCATGATAACATTTACTTTCATGTTTAGTAAGTACATATTTGGTTTTGTAATACTGAGATTCTACTACCCTACTTTTTTATTTCTAGGTGTCTTTTCTGAAAGTTTAATAACTGCCAAACCTGCAATTAAAAATAAGCTAATCAGGGCTCTGTTCAACACCTCAGTTTTTTACTATTAATTTCTCAATGAGTTTTCATTACTATTTTTAATGAGCTCTCACACAAGTCGTTTTAGGTTCAAGTTTTAAGCTAAAGAATTTCAGAAGGGAGTTACTTTTTCTGACTCAAGATTCCACAGTACTGTCTTATGACTCCTGCATCACCACACATGTAAACAGCAAGCAAATTAATTTTTGAGGCATTTTCATCTTCTGCAGCTCTGTAGAAACTTCAGTTGAAAAGCAAGTCTTTAGGCATCTTAATGATAGCAGTGTGAAGGGTTAAAAAAATACATTTGTCAGAAGCCAGTAGATATCAAAATACAATAAAATATGTTGGTGTTCTTTGTATTGCAAATTGGTACATAATTTATAGAACACAGGTTTCTGTAAGAAATCAGTGCTACCATAATCTTAGAGAGCACTATTTGATGTGCAGATCTACTGCCATAGTGATAGTGATTTTAACATAATCCACTATTTCTATCTCTAAAAATAGTGATTGCAGGACACAATTTTCAAGCCTTCTTTCTGAGTGCTTCTTAGTATGACAAAATTTGTCTCTCAATATCTGTTTTTGCAAGAGAACACACAAATTTTCTAGACACAGTCTAAAACTGTATTTCAGACCAGGTATGAATTAATTGTTAATTCTTGAGGCACATTTCTTTTAAACAGATAACTCTTGGTTACAAGTGGGTTCACTAGCTAGTTTGACCAAATGTAGAGGATCATGTAGTGGAGTTATGGCCACTGATTGTCTCTTTTTTATATGGGTATATGTAGGTGTGTATATGCATATGTGCATGTACATATATACACACATATATGTACAGAATAATTGAAACTGAAAACTTTTAGAATTGAAATGCATTCTATAATAATATCTTAAGTGCTGCTGTGGTGAAAAACCTGCTACAACACTATTAGAAAGTGAATAAAAAAAGGGGGAAGCAGGACACAAAGAAAGTAATGTCTGAAGGTTAAAAATATTTGCCAAACTCATGCAGTTACATCTGAGGAGAGTATTTGTACGAGACGACATAATGTACTGTGATCACAGGAATTAATTATTTGATTCACAGATGGATTCTGAAAATTCTGCTTTCCCAATCTCAAACTTAGAGAAAAATACGGGTTTTGCATCACGCTTCTAGAAACCTTGAAAATAACATTTTAGAGGTGAGTTTCAGATCAGAGTGGATAGTCCATGAGGATACACACAGTTGTATTAAAAAAACAGAATAGGGAGACAGCCTAATCAAGTACCAGCCAGTCTCTGAAAAGTCTGGGGATAGTCAGGAAACAAGTATTAGCTTTTAAAAGAATCTTAATAAAACCTTCAAAACTTGTCTTATTAATACTGTACATGAGATGGGACACCTCTAAGCAAATGTTAAGAGGACAAATATCTCGCGTTAAGGCAGTAAAATACAATTGCATAATATCTGTTGAGATATTATTCTAGAACAAGCTTAACAAATAACCTAGAGCTAAACTGGTTTCAGAAAACAGTAGTTTAGAATCTGAATCATGAAAAGCAAAGCATTCTATTATTCCTTTACATCTCTTATATTAACTGGAAAAGAAAGGTAAGTTGAGAAGGTGAGGATGAATTCCTGCCTTTACATAAGGAAATTCCCTTCACTACGTTGAAGCACACATTTCACCTTCAGTATTGGATGTAGAGGGGAAGATATCAGAATTGGACAGGAACACAATGACACTATTGGATCACCTTCCAATAATGATCAATTTATTTTTTTCTGACATTAACAGCTGTCAAAGTATCTAGAGTTCATACACTTTCACAGGCTGTAACTTTGTCTGTATTATTCCAAAGTCTGCTCCTTCAAGCAACCAGCCTTGTTTCAGTGGGGAATGTTGTATCTGAGTCTATCTAGTACAATTTCAAGATAGTGAAACTGCAACCGATAGAAACTTCAACATGATTAAAATGATCTGTTATCCCCACATACAAACTTTTCTGTTTTTCACTTTTTCCTTGTGTAGGAGACTTCCTTTTATTACTTTAATGGCTACATTTAAGGCAGAAAGTGAAATGATTTTTAGGATAATGTTTTAGTGCCTGTTTCACAATGGTTTTTATTGAGCTGTAAAGCACTTGCATGCACAGAGAAAAAAAGGTGCATTTTAGAAATAAAACTATTAAGTAACATTATCTTGCCATGGATCATTCCCACTGGGATACAGGAACCATTTGAAAAGCATAACTGAATTCAATTAAAATATGATAAATTTTGATCTCCATCTTATCTACATTTTCAGCATTGCATGCTGATCAAGAAACTAACAAAAGCATGACTGTTGATGTTTAGAAGCTCTTGTCTGATCATATGTTGTACAATGCCTTCGTATTTTTCCTCTACTACTTACAGTAGGGAATAACAGCCTCCTCCTAATGGGTGGATGGACACATATGTCCCCATATCTGATTACCAATATATGGTCCACCAGTAGCAATCAATATTACATATCATTCCCCAGAAGATATGCCTTTGCATATCATGGCAAGAACAAGTGGACTCCAGATAACAGAACGAAATGACCTGCTTTTATCTGACACAAAAATCACAGAAACGTGTATTGAAAGTAAAATTCACAGAAACAACTTCTTCCCAGTTTTTCTGGGAGCCAAACTGTAAGTACCGTATATATCTTCTTTTCTGTAAGCAGACATTGACAGAGACCTTGGAGATAGGCCTATTAGTTATCTTGAAAAGATTCTTTACTGATTGTCTCTAAAGAACACAGAAACTGTCTTCTGTAGTTAACTGAGAGTTAAATTAGTACGTATTTCTGAAATACTGGCCTCATATCCATTCTGTAGGTCACTGGATCCTATAAGTGATCTGCACACAGGAGAGTACAATGCCTTTTGAAGTATACTGGTTCTCCTATCACATTTATGAACACTGCCTAATATAGAAAAGTAATATTACAACCCAAGTACACAGTAGGGAAACATCCTTTCTGCTTTACAGATGGCCAGCTCAGACACGAAGAAATTAAGTGATTTTTCCAGTGTCAAACAAGAAACCTGTACCAGAATTGAGAAAATCTAGGCCTTGGCTGATCTCCTGAACAATCAAACTATTCTTCTGTTCTGGCATGAATAAACCTCTGGTTGCAAATTGGATTGGTGAAAGCATCAGTTCATCAAGGGATGAAAAACAAAAAAGAGAAAAATCACCTGACACAGTATAATATAACCTGTACAGCAGCTTTCTTCTCCAAAATCATATCCCAAAATCTCATATAAAGTTAAATAACACAGTATTTTTTTTTTAAAAGAGCAAAAGAAAAATTAAGTATCTTAGACAAAGGGAAAAAGATGTTTCAATTGAAGCATGAAAATAAATGTCGATAATAATTATCATTTCTGCAATGCTCTTCATCTCCAAAATGCTGTATAAATATTACTTTAAAAATCCTCACAACACCTCATGAGGTGGGTAAATATTAAGCATAATCTAATAAATTATACTATCTTATGCTTGAAAATGATTTTAAAAAGTTTGGAAAGCCAAAAGAGTTTGTTTAAAGCACCTGAGCTGGCCACATTCTACAGAAAAAAAAAAAGGTCCACTGCCATTGAAGAGGACTCTAACTCTCACATGCATAGGCTAGCTTTAATTAATCTAGCCCTAACCCAGCACGAGCACGGCAACCTGGGTTCAACAAGACTACAAAGTCTGTCCCAGGCTCCAGGCAAATGCTGTAGGATCGTTAGGACGCACTGCGTCCAGTACTACATGGTCACTAGCAGGACACTAGTTCGCTAATTAAAAGCTGACCCGAGTACCTTGTACAAAGGGCTGTCATATGTCTAGAACGGAGCACAGGCAGATCCAAAGCGGGAACTGGAACTGTAGAGCTGGCTCTGAAGTTTTCTCCCACAACTCAGAGGCAACCAAGCAGGCACACACAGGGAGGCTATTTCACACATGATGGAGCTGCAGTGGAGATGGAGCTTTTACACCTGCAGAGCCTGCCAAAATAATGTAAAAGGGCAAAAGGGAAGGTGGTAAGTCTAATCAAAGACAACGTTTTGAGCTGAATAAAACACTTAACTGCATGGAAAATTCCATTAGGTTGATTAGATACTTGCCTTAGGGCCCTCTTAAAACAACTGTTAAAAAAAAAAAAAAGATAGCTATTGCAATGCGGCTTAAAAATATTGGAAAAGCAGGAAATGGAGCTTATTAGAGCTCAAATTAGATCCAAGATTTATGTGAAGAACATTTGGCCTCTTTAAAAGGCCTGCTTAATCCCTAGATGGTTTTTATTGTTTCTATTATTATTATTTATTTATGCAGTGCCATAGGTATACATGGCACTTTACTGACAAATAAAAAAAAAAAACCATGGGTCCTCCCCCAGGGAGTTTACAATACCTGATCTTGAAAAGAGTTAAGTACACGAGTAACTTCATTTGCAGGATTAACCCCCCCTGGAACCAATGAGATTTTTTTAAAAAATCAACTTATTGACATAATTATCTCTTTCAGATCAGACCTTCTGGTCTCAGACATCCAGTGTTAAGTCACAGGTGCAGAACCCAGTTCACAGCAAAACTACCTGAGTTCAAATAACTTCTTGAGCAAATCAATTTACTTCTGTTGCGTAAAAAGTAGTATTTTGTTCCAGGTTATGTATGATAAAGATAAACCAAAGCAACAAAAGGGTGAAGCTAAACTGTTTTTGTACTGCTAAGTTGGCTTCAGTGAAATTCTTTTACTAGTATTTGTAATATTTTCTTAACTGGAGCAGCAAAATCAGTCAGTGATTGAGAAACAGCTGTATGACACAGCTTAGTGCTGAACAGGGAAGCTGCATTTTATTTGTGTTCCTCCTTACCATACGCCAGCGTTAACAAGCTGTTTCTTCAGGGAACAACTGCCCACATCTCTCTATCTACACTCTAAAACCATTGAATTTGAACATTATTACAGCACATGTATTATACTTCAGGTATAAACCTGAAGTAATATTGTACAGAAGTGTTCTTTCTTATTTTACTTTGCAAAAGAAGCACTTCTGGTTCCCATTAAAAAACCCTACATACTGTCGGGTTTTGTTTGGAAGATGAGGGGATCCTATTCTCCTTCTTACAGTCCTGATGCCCTTATTTCTGTGAATGGAAAATTGGAGCTACCTCAAGCTACTTCTCTTTTGGAGGGTAGTAATGACTACTCCAAATGTGCAACCCTATTTGCCTGCATATAAACTTTTAATAATGTTCATTAAACTTTATTAGAATTGTACGTGCAGCCAGATCAGGGTTACAAATTAAAACCTCCATCCTGCAAACACTTAAGGAACCTCATTCATGTAAGCAAAAACAAATTTCTCTTTCTATACTCGCACACTTAAGCTGAATCTGTAACCTAAGTACAATGCTGGTTTTTTAATCTTCTAGTATTGAAGTTAAAAGCATAGAGTCAAGGAAGAAATTGTATGTTACTAGTGCACAAAAAAAGCAAATAACTCACCAACTTTTTTGCAATGACATCTTTTTACAAACTTTCATTATGTAGAAAAAATTTCTGGTGCAACAAACTGAAAAGTCACTGTACAAATGAACTCTGTATGCACATAAAGATGCACAAAAGTCCTGGTCAGAAGAGAAACTGAAGTCTTTAGAAGTTTTGCAATAAACTTTACAGGCAAAAGGATCAAACCTACAGAGCCTGATACAAGAGTCCCATGAAGCTAGTAAGAATCTCTTCATTGATGAGCTTTGAATCAGATGCAGAGTGATCAACAGAACTGCAGGTAAAGAAGCTGCCATGAGAGACAGAAAGAGTTTTAAAAGACAACAGATGAGTGTCATAAAGCCAAGGTCAAACTCCATCACCAAGGTAAGTACGTCTGAGAGAGTTATACCTCTTTTAGGGATAAGTACAGTATTCATGATAATTTATTTATCTTGAAACAAAAGGTAAATCAATTCATTCATTTTTAAAAGCATGTTTTTATTATATTGAGTAATTTCCTTTGAGAAAGAAATATGTTTCCTAAAACCATTAGCTGTTAAACTAGATTTTTTTTGTTTACATCTGAGATGAGACTGTGTATTATTATTCATGCGTAATCTGATTACAAATGATTTCTTGTTTACATTTTGTTTTGTGTATTTACTTATGTAAGCAAGAATTAATACACTCAGGCATGGAAGAAATGTGCTATATTATCTTTTATTACATTTCTTTAGAACATGCCGTACATCATCTTCAAGTTCCCAATGACATTCAAAATAGCCTGAGGAAAACACAAATAAATACACATCTAAACAAGGCCAAATACACTAATAGGAAAATTATATAAGATGCAGACTTGCATATAGGTATATTAAGGATGTGTAATATAAGCAATGGAAATCATAATCTGACTCCAGATTTTTGAATAAGCTTTTGTCTAGTTTGGATGATAAGCACAGTCAGAGTACTGTCACAGATTGCTCTCCTACAGCAACTAGATGACAAAACCTCAGATCTCCCATTTCAATTTCTCGGTGTGGGAAGACCCCACCACAATTAGTACACGCTTTTCTAAATACTAGCACCCTCCAGTGTGCACACCCAGTAACATACACCCCATCCCTTGCTGGGCTGTGAGCTTCCTATCCCAAGGGCTGGAGCCCTCCAAGAAGGAATGCGGATTAGATGTGAAGTAGCAGATGTTTTCATGCAAGCCCAGGACTGCGCGGTTCCAAATTGTGGTGTTCAAGGAATGATGGGAATATATAAAGATCTGTCAATTCTGATAGAATAATTTAGAGGAGAAATGACTGGAAATTTTGAGATTTACTTTCAAATCCACCCTTTCTAACCCCACCAGCTTTCCTGTCCTCACTCCAGTTTCGTCCACTCGCTATTTCTCTTCCACATTTTCAACTAGCTTTACAGGAGTGAAGGTCTCAGACCACCTTGACTCGATACAACCTACCTGATTCTTTTGGTTTTGACTTTATCATATCTTTTTATCACAGTGAGTCACAGAGCCTGAAGCCTTTCATCATGTGTAGGGAGGCATCTCCCCTGAATAACTTACTGTTAATTGCGAGGAAGAAAGGATGGAAGTTGTTGGTTTTTTCCTTTCCAGATACATAAGAATGTATCCATTACAGTAGGTGAATTTGGAGTATGGTAAGAAGTAAAAGGTTATATTCCACATAAATTTATACTAATTCTTGTACTTCTCATTGCAATATAGTTTTGATACTTCTTTATTTCGGATTTTGAGTACATGAACAACAGGAAAAAAAAAAAATGTTCAGAATGCTAAGAGACTGTTTCTCCTTGAGTAGTTAATAATCCATGAGTTTCTTTTTCTTTTATCCTTAGTCATAATTATTTTTCACTCTCAACAGTTAGTTTAGTTTTTATTTATTTTTACTATTTAAAAAAAATATTTGCAGTTATAATTGATTTCTGCCTACACGTAATGGTGTATTTTTGTGGCTTTTTAAGAAATTAAATTTCATATGGTCTATCATTCCAAACCGTAATTTTGCAAATGTAGTTCTCATATTCGCGTACAGGAAAGATGAAATAGATTAAATATCTCTGAAGGAATTATTATTAGTAGTAACTGAGTTGTAAAGTTTGACCTTATGAAACAAGTAACGTGATGACCATTAGAAACGAGACTGTTAGAGGTCTATGGTATTTCAGGGCCTGCCACAGTGTCCCTCTGAATGCTCCCCAGAGATATAAAAGCTGTCTAACCTGTCTTGCAACTAAAATTAAAGTTTGTCCTACTAGTCTACTCACAGCATCAGATTCTAAGGCAGCTGTGACTTAACAAAATCCAGGTCATATTCACCTTTGTGGAAGAGATCTAAATACCTCCTTTCCATTTCAGAATTTTTCTTTCAATCAAAAGTTTAACAAGAAATCAGAGATTTTATTCTAAATTTGTTTATAATTAAGAGAATATACTTCTCATCTAAATGTCTGATTTATATCACTACAGACTTTGCCAGTAGCATTTTCCAACGTGCTAAACCCAGTCATTTCCCCAAGCAGGTACTGCAGATGTTCAAAGGTATTTATGTGCCCAAATTCTAATGTTTTACTGGAAAGTAGCCACCTAATGTATTTCAGGATGTAGACTTAAATCTCATATTATTTTTACCAGTAGATGAGTTTTGATACACAGAGTCTTAAGGAATATAGCTGCTTTTGAAATCTGTATCTTTGGTATGCCATGTATGTGATCAAGAATGATGATGCAACATGTTCACCATACTTTATAGCCAAATCTGGCCCTGGAGGTAAATCTAAGAGATACACATGTGTCTCTGAAGGCAAATCAGCTATACATAAATCAATAAAATTATATAAAAATATGATAAGAAAACACTCCCAGGGAGCTTACTAAGAGGTTTTGCAACCTTTTGAATTTTGATTTATCAATAAACTAAGAACCATCACTATTATCAGACATGTAAATTTCATGGCTATATTTTTCAATTAAACAATTTTGATTAATACTGTCTCTAATAAAGGTACCCTACCTGCTGACATGACATTTTAGAATAGGGAGCTGGATTCCCTGACTGTTTTACAATATAATTAAAACTGTTTGAATTATCATATCTCACCACACTTTCAAATGGAAAACTCAGCTTACTTTTAACTCTAGAATTGCGATCAGTTTCCAGAATATTAAAACCTCAATATTCTTTTCTCCTGAGTAAGACTGACATAATTTTATTCCCTGTTTATGATAATGGGATAATTCGGGTTGAAAGAGGCCTCAGAAGTTTCTAGTCCTACCTCCTGCTCAAAGCAGGCTCAGCTACAGTCTGTGAAGAGCAGTTGGGGCTTTATCCAGTTCAATCTGGCAAACCTCTAAGGATGAAGGCTGCACAACCTCTCTGGGAAACCTGTGCTCCTGCTTGGCTGGCCTTAGGGGGAAAAAAAAAAAGCTTTCTCCTCACCTTCAGTCTGAACCTCTCTTGCTTCTACTTGTGCCTGCTGCCTCTCACCCTCCCACGAACAGCCTGACTCCATGTCCTCCCTAACCCACCTGCAGGCACAGGGGCTGCTCTGAGGTCCCCCCCAAGCTGCATCTTTTCCAGGCCGGACAAGGCCCAAAACCGGCGATGCTTGTGGAGGCCCTTCACTGAACTCCCTCCAGGTCTGTCCGTGTCTGTCTGGCTTTCTTTGATATTTACTAACAAACAACAGCAGCTATCACAAAGTGATGGGCAAAACAGCATCCCAGAAGCCAGTGTTGTTTAAAAGATGGTTTTTACAGGGCTGTGATATCACCAGTAGATTCTATTCTGATGTCTACCACTGGCACACTGTATTTCTGTGTTCACTCATCCTTACCTTCGGTATTTATAGCTTATCTCTCTCTTCTAGGCTTTTAATGACTTACTTGTTCACAAGTAATTTGAGAAAAAAAAATGACATAGTAACTTTTTTGTACTTCAAAGTAATAGAAATAATTGAGAGATGGTACTTATTAAAATATGATCACTGAATTGAACTGTACAGAATGGACACATAAAAGAAACGAATTCCCATTCTTGTCCTCCCAGAAGCAAAGCTGTATATTTGTTTTTGTTTTCAGTTCCAAATAGCAAGAATGTTCAACTGGAAACTGCATCTATTTTCAATTATGGCACTTTTCTGTACTCCCAACTGCTCTTTTCCAGTGATTTAACTTAACTGCTGCAGAGAGAGCCTGAATGAGAGCAGTGAGAGATGACATCACATCTGTCTGAATTAACAACGGGATAAATAAGTACAGTAAGTTCAGCTGAATGGATCAACTAAGTAGAAGTATGCTTTCCCATAGCTGCCTAACATAAATCATGAGAGCTCTAGTCTTTGGAAAATTGTCCTTTAAAGCAAGACTAATTAATTTCACATTCTTATTTTTTGTACAGCTTAATACCTTTTATAGGTCCTTAACCTGAACAGTCTTTTGACTTTTTAAGTTTTAATGTGTCATATGCCTTTAATAAATAACTGCTAAGGTTGTTTCTTCCATCTTATTTTTCTCCTATTTACACCATATATACTACTATATATTTACATTTATTACCAATGCTGCACCTACTCTATCTATACATTATAAAGGATTGTCTATATTAAAGAAGTTCTACTAGTTTTTTTTTCATTTCACTGATTAATACTTTCATTTGTTAACCATATATCAATAGTGTTAACCAGCTCTTTTGTTTTCAACCTATGGAAAAATGCTCATAACTAAACAACAATAATCTTTCCTTTCATTTTAGCATGTACAATGAAGATGTTTTCTGTTGGTATGCATCATGTTTAGGGCTGAGAAACAAGAGTGTGGAAAAATAACTCCCATCCTTGACTGACACCAACTTCCTTTCTGATCTTGACTATATCAAACAAAACTCAAGCTACAACTTTGTCTTCAAGGTTTGTTAATATTTGATTCTGATACGCTCTGTATCAGGGACTGAATCCGCCCTTCAGGGACCCTTACTGCAGTGACATTACAATGGCAGCTTGGCTTGCCTCATGCCACCCCAGAGGAACTGGAAAAAAAATATATCCACACAGTGGAAAAGAGCCACTGAGGATGATTAAGAAGCATGTTTTCTAGGGGTTGAGTTAGGAAGTTAGCTGGACAAGAGCCAGGAGTAAAAGAACGGCAATAACTCTGGATTGTAGGTCTCATGATGGCCCACAGGTTTGGCTTAGTTCAAAACCACTCTGATTTTTGGCAAAACCTAAGTTCTGTCTCTTCATTTAAATCTCATGAACAATTCCAGAGACAAGATTTTTAGAGAAACATCACCAGAGAAGCACGCACAAGAAAGAAAATGTGAGGAATAGTAAAGGGCTTTTGACAGATGAGCTTCATGATCAAGAACATGCAATTAATAATGGGCAGTTTTAAGACTTATGTGACCTGGACTGACAAAAGTTGGTAAGTAAACCTCACTGGTATTTCTGAGAGAGGAAGCTGTATGAAAAGCTGTATTTTAGAAGATTTATGTTACTGAGTTGAATATTCTGAAAGTAGACTGAAAATCTTGGCAAAGTCTTAATTTCCAGTGCTAAGAAAGAATTAAAGAACTGGACCTGCTCCCTAAGACTGTTTTCCTGCTTCATTTATTTCCCCTGCTGTTTTTCTATTTAATTTATTTTCCCTGCAGAGGCTTGGGCTTCAGCTCCACTCTCTAGATAAACCATATCGAGAACAGATGGAGTAATATGTAATTGCAACATCAGAGTATACAAATCTGTGGATACTTTCTATGAAGAGAACCAAGTAACCAACCAAGCTCAGTGTTAAAACTCAAATCTTACTGGACATTCTGGCTCTTTGCAAGCCCTGCTGAAGCTGCAACATCAGAAGGGACAGATTTATGTTTAATATTTATTGATAGATCTTTAGTAATTTTTCTATTGCAGAAATAGGTTCAAGACTTCTAAGTCCTTCAGTCCTTTCACTACACTTGTTGCTAAGAAAACTGCACCAGATCCTTGGCTAATATAAATGGGAATAGCATTCATGTCTCCAGGGGAGATGTACAAACTGAAATTATGGAGTAACTAGTTAACAATGTTGTGATGGTTCATAAAGAATTCTCACAAACTAAATGAACTGCAAGTGGCCTTACTTCTTTTTTTTTTTTTTAAATTGTAACAAAATCCTTTCACTCCCATTCCTTCCAGACTCCTTTTCTGCTCTATAGGACTCCAGTGAATTCTAACCATAAGGGAAAAACTCCAGTTCAATGATTCATACACTTAATGATGACAACAAGAAGTTACAGAACTGAAGGAGACCTAGTCAATGTAGGTAGGTCTCAAATTGTATTTTCTATAGATATTTTTCATACTTCTGCATCCACGAGTGTAGAGAGTAAGATTCTTATAACAACACTTTAATGCCTGTTGGTATGTAATTACTGACACCGCATTTTTGCAACAGACCTCTAGGAAAATAGGAACAGATTTTTCGTTATTTCTCATTTTTAACAGGCAAACTGAGTAAGACAGGATAAAATACTTTTTCCAAGAGTCATAGATTGAACTGGATCAAGAACAAGAGTTCCTGAATCTCTAATCTCTTTAACTCGGATCACTAAACTTTTTTTTCCGAAATCACTCAGAGCTGTCTAGGTATTGCGGCCTGCTGATAAAGCTGCTGCTCTTCTGCAGCACGGCTCTTTCTGTGCAAAGTGGTAGAATTTAGGTGGATGACTTTTACCACTGCTGTCCATACAGTGCTCCTTGAAGACCTTAGTTTTGTTTAATATTAAATAACTGAAGATAACATTCATAAAAGTCAGTAATACCACATAACATTACTCACCTTCAAGGAAAGACTAAAAAACACTGATGAATTCCTATGGACTCCATTTTGTTAAGGAGCCCTCTCAAATCTTGACTTAAGGGGGTTTTAGCATGCAAATGACACCAAGAAATAACTACCCTCTAATACAAAGCTTTCTCTGCTCTACTGGTCCCATTAATGCCCCACTCAGTGTTCACAGAACTCATCGCTCAGGGAGCTTATTGAGCACGATGAGAGGGAAAGAGGGAGCCTATCATGTTCCCGTGGCACTCAGGTGACGGTCATCCTATTACTCCTCACACGGAGCCCTTCCAGTGCTAAAAACACCTGTTTCAGGGAATCCTTCTACAAAGTAAAGATACACTAGATAGACCTGGGGCTACTCACCTCTAAAAAGCCAGAACATAGAGAGACCTGTGAAACACATTTATGATTTCTGTATAAGAGAGTGATGGCTGCTGCCCAGACTGCTGCTGTACAATTTGGAGGATAATCTTAGCCAAATGAGGATGATATTTGCATTTTGCAAATGACTGGCAATAGTCTAAACAAGAGATTAAGATGACTATATCATTTCTTTGCTCCTTCTCCAGAAACAACTGTGTTTATATTTTCCAGAAATCTCCTACATTAGCATTCCTTCCCAAGTGAAGCTGTTCTACCACATGTATCAGATGTTTTAGTTTCCCCACCCCCTAAAAAAAAAAAAAAATATGATGGAATATTTCTTTGACTATTTCTATAGCCCACTTAGGCCAAGAATGATGGGAAAGACTGATAACTGGAAGGTTTTATCTATACAAAGAAGAAATGTCAGTATTTGCTTGCTGCAAAAGATCTGAAATCGGAGCCAGTAAACTGAGTCTGGTGGCACATACACTCTGAAGGCACATAAGGTACACATCTCCTCATTCTGCAAAATCATGAGGTTTTCTCCTGAACCATTATTGTCCTGGTGTTCACGAGCTATAAGTTAATAGACATTTTAAAAGACTGTTTTTAAACCAAATATATTATTACTTCAGATAACTGACATTAATGTGACGAGAAAAAACTCCTCATTTGAATACAGAACTAACAGACACGAAGGAAGAGAGATATGACAGATAAAATGGAACTTGGGTGTATTTCTAACACACAAAAAAACTACCATCTTCCTACCAATATGGTGATTAAGCTTTATCAGCCATACAACAATTCTTGTCCTTGTTTATTTTTTGCATTGTCAAAAATGGAATCTGCCTTTCAAATGCAAAAATGTAAAAGTCCCCATAATTAAAGGAAATGCTACAAGTTCATTTCTGTAAATTAAAATTAAAAAATAAAAAAAGGAAAAAAGGGAAGGAAGGAAAGAAGGAAGGAAGGGAGGAAGGAAGGAGTTTAAATCCTAGATGTTTAGACAGCCCTGCAAGCCCCCTTGTGACCTTACTCTGATATTTAACAAAACATTAATCTTCTTGCCAGCAATTATAAAGAATACAGTGATGTAGCTGGGGCTCAGTGAGTGAGTAATAGTAATTCCATTGTTCTCTTTTATTTATGCCTTGGCTGTACCAGGCAGATGAGGTAAGTTGGGGCTTTTTATATGTTATTATTCTGAACTGGCAATACATAAAGGCTGATTACACAAATATCTGTCTGTTTCTGAAGCACTGTTTCACACCTCCTTCCAGCTCATGATCAAAGCGTTTCAACATTTTATTATGAAATCATGAATCCCCCCTTAGTTTGCATATGAATTAGTCGTTTTTTTAAAAAAACGTTGGTGTACAACAGTGACAGTGCCTTTTGAACTAAGGAACAAAACAAGGTGTTACACATTACTTCTTGAAGGCAATGACTTGCTGAATAATTCTGTTTGTTGGAGCACAGTCCAACCTCCCTATTAAATACAAAAGCCTTGAGATTTTTTTTTTTCTGTGAACAGGTCAGTGATTTTGTTTCACTTATTCAAAGAAAAAAAAAAAAGCAGAATCCTGTTAAAAATTTGCAAAAATGTTGCCATGTAGCTGTAATTAAAACAAATCTAAAGAACTTCCCTCTGCTTTTCTGAAATGCAGTAGTTATAATAAAAATTGAAAATAATTCAATTATTCAGTTAAGACCATCTCACTGTACTAACCTTGCATTCTGAAAGGTTCCACACATGTGCCATAAAGCACAGAAAGAATGGCCAAGAGGGTAACAAAGCAAAGCCCAGTAGGTTATAAGCAGGTATCCTGCATCTACTGCTTTGGAGAACTGTTACGATACCTTGAAGATTCACACTTAAACCCATGATGTTCAATCTTTCTGCTTCAGAAGGAGGAAGAGTTAAGGTATCCACACTGACTTTTCACCATCTAAGAAACTTGCATTTCAGTCTCAGAACTGTGAATCAGAGATAAGACTTCCACTGACTTTCACAAAAATTAACATCCAGTTGTTGCTGCTTATGCTAAGATGCATGTTCCTGCACGACTTATATACCTAACGGAATGCCAACAGTTGTTCTTTTACATGAACACATACTAGGTTTTCATTCACAGTAGTCTGAAAAGTATGCCATTCCTATAAAATATATTCTAAGGATTTTTCAAGTTTGCATTACAGAACACAAACATGAACCGTGAACAACCGTAGGAGTAGAAAGGACTTTTTTTAGGCTTTACTGTCAGTGATTTGCAATGATCCCTTTTGTTGAAGTCATGCCATTTGTGCCACTTCGGGGAAAGCAGCATTTTGTCCTTAATTATTGACCTCTTTTATTTGTAATGACATCTTCTCCCTCCATTCACTTCTTTGTATTGGCAGAGACAGATTCAGTTCATCTTTATAAATCTGATAATGTCTCCAAATCAAAATTTAAGGTGAGAGAGTAAAGAGACATTGTTTCTGTGTTCCATGACCTGCCTGAAGAATGAAGGATCTAAACTGATCACAGTGCTTCCATATGGCTGCACAGTTAAAGATCATATAGCCAAGGCAACTGCCTAGCTAAGAACACTTGGTTTGTTCAAAGGTTTCTTCAGATCATCAGTAGGTGGCTAAAGCAATTAAACTTAATACAACATTTATTTTCTGAACTGCTAAAGGCTTAGCTTTTTATACTGAATAGTATTTTCCTCTTGGAGCAAACCCATGGAGGTTACCCAAAAGCAGCTTCAACTCAATGGCAGCTAATGTAACCTGGCTCTGTTTTACTAGTTGGACTGCACTGCTGGGGCTGTGAAAACTCATGTCTTCTGTCATATGATAGAATTTCTTTTTTCCAGCCAATTCAGTACATTTGAAACATTTTGCAAAACTGGCTACCACTTCAGACTTTCTCTGTGAAGTAACTTTGACTATGCATGTTTGACCTTATGATAATTTCTTCAGCACAGTCTAAATCTGTGACAGGTTCAGATTCTGCACGTTAACATAACTGCATTTTCTATACTAGTATATTTTAAAGCAGAACAAAACAGCATTGCATGGTGTGTGATTAGCAACTACATTTGTATCAGTATAAACACATTATTATTGAAATTAATTAATATACAAAAATCCTAATATTACTCAACCTCCTTGTGCAAATTTAATAGACGTGCCAGATCAAAAAAGGAGATATCTTTGCCTTAATGTCAAACTTCAGAAAATAATCCATCTGGTCCTATTCACAGACAGACAGGCCACATCTCTGAGTACCTTGCAAAATCAATGTTCTCCATGCATGAGACACAAACTCACAAAGGCAAGAATTCAGAGTTGAGCCTTAAGCCCTGTTCATAATTTGTTTCATTGTTGCTGCACATACCAGATATGCAAGACCCCCAGCAGCTCTGAAGCTCCTGTTCTGTTCCCGCACAATAGGGGTGAGTTAAGGATTCCATTGTATCCACATCCCCTCAGTTCTGGTGCCTGTGTAAGCTTTAAAGAAGATATTTAATGTTATCTGAATGAGGTTATATGATAATGTTGAAGAAACTAATATTTGGGAAAAGTAATAAAATCGTCTCTCAAACTAAGATATACTAAAAGTGGCCCAATATATCATACAACTCATTATGTGAGATTACACCATTCCTCTGAGATATGAATTTACATAGTGCTGGAAACCATAAGAGATAAGAAAAGGCACTTGTAGCCAATTCTGTAAGAAAGACATTTTTTAATTTGAGAAAACATACTTTTGCAGGACAAACACTTATACGAACGATCTAGTAAATTTCTACTTCAAAACCTAACTTCATGGAACAAAATTTATCAAACCTAATGTTATACAATGTGGTTTTGTCCATTTTTTACATTATCTTAACAATTATTTTGTAGTCCCATGAATCCCAGATTTCACGGGATAGGTACTGTATTAGCTATACTTCAATGGATCATCATTACAACTACTTTTAGAAACTCTACTGTATCGTATGCACAGAATCCATCATCATGGAGTATTTAAATCCATACTGAACAATATCATAACTAGATGCAGTTATCAAAATAAGCTTAATTTGAAAGGCTTAGAAATCTTATTTCTTTACCTCTTTTCTACTCAATAGCACTTAAGCATATAGAACACATGAACCTTTAAGTAAAATTTGTACAAACAATGCTTTTAATATTATTAGTACAGAATTAAGCTGCAGGTTGTGTAAAAATTTGGCGTATATCTTGAGGCACTCAGAATGGAAAAGGCTACGCAGGAACAAAATGGTACTGTATTATGCTGATGCAATTAACAGATTATACCATTTGTCATGTTGCTGGTCCATGCAGCCTTCCATTCTCTGACTAGAAATATCTGATGTTTTTGAAGGTTAACTAGAGATAAGAGTGTTCACAGTTCTAGAGCTCCAGGTCCCAAAACCAGAACACGCAGAGAGTTTTAGTTAAGTACTGCTGATTTGAGGACATCTTTAAGAATGCAAAAAGAGCCACAAACAGCACAACTAGTGGAAATTCTAGAGCCTGAGTTATTTTCATTTCAGGTTTCTGAGTTATCATGGCCAAAGTACCAGAATGAGCTCTTATTACCCAGAAGCAAAGTTGCAAATAGCAATGGTAGTAATTGTTTAAGAGAAATACTGAAGAAACATAAGGTGGAATAGGGTGTTGTTCTGGGAGTAAAACAACCTTCAGCTTCCTTAGGGTAGGCAGATGTTGCTCAGTGAGGAATCTAGCTGCACTAAGTTGGGTGCAGCTAGAACTTCTAAAGAAAGCAGTTATACGTCTCCCTTGAATATTCCTGCTACCAGAACCCTGAAAGGGGAATTAGGAAAGAGCTGGGTACCCTTGTAAGTTGGGAAAGTGGTCAGTGAAAAATAAAAGAGGATATAAACACTGGTTGATTAGCACACACATGTCTTATCTTTACATTTTCTGAGGAACGTTGCTGGTTTGTTTCCTACTGTCTCTCCAGCTGCACAGTTACTAAACTTCTGCTAAAGTGGATGAGGAAGAAACGCTATTTTTTGTCTCTAACTTGGCATTCTACACTTGAGACTTTTGTTGTGCAAGGTCAGCTTATCTTGCCTTGCACTTGTTGCTGCCATATCGAATTTAGAGTAGCCTTTGGCTCTGGCTGCTTCTCTTCCATATTCTGATCCTACTACTTCCACTTGTCAACTGCATTTATTACACATTTCCAAACTCTGTGCTTACTGTAGCAACAGTACACCTAGGGTCAACTTCAAATCAATTATGTTAACAGTCTCCCTGATGAACTTACTACATCTCCTCTTTCTAAACTGGAGGCTGATGAGAATCAAGTAGCTCATGTGATTTTATATTTCTTCCCCAAATTTTCTCATTACTGTGACATTTGTTACATTTCTTGAATTAATTCATCCATTTCACACTGATGCTCAGTTTACAGAGCCATTTTGCAATACCACCTAAAATAGCATCTAAAAATATGGCCATGACTGTAATTACTGAAGCATTTAATGATTTTTGTAACTTTAAAACAAATTGTTATGGTAAGACCTATGTGTAGTCTCAGGCAAGAAAGCACCAACCCAGAAGTTCAAAAGCTCTCTTGGCAACCAACCTCAAAGGCATGTAGAATATCAAACACACGTGCTCAACAAAAAATTTTCACTAGAAATTTGAGGTTCCACTCTTGGGCACACTTGGACCGCGATTCACAGAACCCACAATTAAAGTATTCTTTCCCCTGTACCCCCATGGTTCAAACAAACTTGCATTCTCCAAGCACACCTGGTCACTCCTCCTTTTCCCCATGGGTTTAATTTCTTTTGCCCAGCATATGAAGGAGCTGGAACCCATTCCTGAAGTCATTTTAACCTACTTTTCCCACCTACTGGATAATTTTGGAAGGAAAAATTGACTTCTACTGAAGCTACTTTACATTAGCCTAACCAGCTTTGGGATTGGAATGTCTCATAGATCTTTTAACAAATTAACAAGCAAGTTCTATTCAGATAACTAAGCACTTCAAATTGAGTACCATATTGATGGTGGCAGAGGGTACTGTATAAACAGTGACTGACCTAGGCCCTGTTCATGAAACTCCAGTCTAGGGCAAGGTCTACAAAGGCATTGAGGTGCCTAATTCCTGTCCAGTTTAATGAGATCTTAGTATTTAATTCCTACAGTTTGCACCTCAAATATATGCACAAATCTATGATTCTGTGGGAGGAAACTTGGGCTCCCACATAACTTCATGTCATCTTAGGTACAGAAATGACTTGACAAGCACACAGAAAAAGATACCTGATTGGCATAAGCAGGGAGGTAAATATTAAGTGTACAGCTCCTAAATCAGCCACATGTTGCACTGCTGAGCAGAATAACTGTTGAAAACCTCTAAAAGTTAGACTCTAAATGCATACGGAAAATGGCTATGGGATTAAGTCATACACAATTTTTGAAGATATCTTTTGTCTCTGTAGCATCTGTTTTCATTATGAACTCATTTTCTTATCTATACTTGTGTCCATTCCTTAAGTCTGAATACTTGACAAATATTTCCATTAGCTTACATAGACAATCGAAGTCTGAAAATTATATTTTCAATATGGCTAATTTGTTAGGAAAATAAAAAATACATTTGCGTTATTTTATTGCTTCTGCTTCCAGTGTAATTTTATATTACTCTGTAAATTATGTTAATATTTATCTATATAATCTCAGCATCTTTAACGAATTAACAGTAAGGAGTATCAGTGAAAAGCAAGTTATATCCACTTGAAATAAATTAAGATGGTATTTATAACTGATACACATTACACATTGGGACTGATGCAAGACCATCACTTCAGTCAGCTATTCCTCTCTCTCAGATATTTCCTTGCTCTCCGTTGCCAAAGTCTATTGTTAACTACTCATAAAAGGTCTTCGTAGAGACTGATATGTTGCATGGGCTTCGTAGCATATCTATCTTTATTCATGCTGAGATCATATCTACTGATTTTCTAGCTCTTCTCCTCCAGGTTCTGTGCTGCAGTCCCTTCCTTTTTGAAGTTTCTATTTTCATAGATGACCATTACTTTCTTATATATAATTCCTCCTAAGTGCTGTAATTACCCAAATGTTTTTAATTCCATAAGCTGTTTCCTGTGATCTTCTCCAGACTACTTCTCAGCATGGTTTTCAGTTTTCTCTGGGGCTATATTTTTTTTTATCCACCTCTTCCTCTCCTCTCTCTTCCCTCAGCATACAGCAGCACTGGCCTCCTTCAGCCATAGCTCATTTGTCTGTTTAGCATCTGTTTGTCATTCATACCCCTTGATGTTATAACACTCATCTTTTTCATATTCTCATCTATAGCCCACTGTGAATACTTGCACAATGCTTCAGAGTCACCATACAGCATTTAGTTCTTTTCCTTCTAATAGGATATTTGCCTCCTTATCTTCAATAGTCTCATTCTTCCTCAGGAAGTTTTAATATTGTCATCACTATTTTAAATTTACTGTTTCCTGCAGCTGATCTTTAATTAGAAAGCTGTAATGGGACAGTGTATTTGCAGAAGCCCCACTTGACCAGCATACAGATATAAGAGTCCACTCCTAAATACCAAATTTGTCACATGCCAAAATGTAGGCCTACTGTTACTTTTACTACAGATAAGGAAGCCCACTGAAAACGTCCTGATTTGTCCAAATACTCAGAACTCATAAATACCACAAATAAACTGGTATAACATCATGAAAAAAATGCACTAACACTGTAGAATTAACTTTGGGTACAGCAATAGCTAAAATGGGAATGCAGAGGGCATGCTCTCTAAGTTTTCTCTCCTCTGTTTCTCCCTGCATCTGTGAAGCAATGCGAGCTCAACAAAGTAAAATTTTTGCACAATGTTCTATCCTGCACCTAAATGAGTTTTGTCCATTGCTCTGAAATTATTATAATCAGCATTTATTTTTGACAAAACTTGAAGACCAGGATCATGTATCAAATACACCCATTTTTTACATAAAAGAAAGCTTACAAGCTATGCGTCTGAGAGATAAGGTGAATACCAAACAGATGAGGAAAGTGCAAGGTGAGATGATAATGGCTAGTGTAATAAGCAAAGCTACTGCACCTCCACTGCTTGGCTATGATTAAATTAATTTAATAACTGCTACCATGCTAAGAAAAGGAATTAATAGCAGAATGGTAGTTTATTGTCTTCGCTCTTCTGTAATTTACTCAGCACCAAAGTATTTATTAGAAACATATTTATTGTGTACTCATTTTTGGATGTGCCATATGTTCTTCTACTTATGATGTAATAATTTCTGGTGCTGTATAAAAAGACTAAAGCTGAAACTGGAAAAAGTCACTAGATATCAGTGCTGAATGTGAGATCAATTTCATAGGAAGAAATTGATGCCTCTAATGAGAAGTTTGCTCTAATGAAATGAAGGAGATCAAAGCTGATAGAAAGCAAAGCTATGTAATGAAACAGTGATTTAAGAAGTCTGGGACATTCATTTTATTTTCATTGTAAGATAGGTTACTTGCCTTACTGTTTGGTATTGTTTATTCTGGTGTCTGTATATGGTTTTGATTATATTAATTAGATTATTGGCCAAATTCTAAACTGTTGTAAATCAAAATTGCTCTTCTGACTCCAGTGAATGACAGTGACTTATACCAGCTGATCTACCCTTCAATGGCTAACAAATACAGGATAAAGATTTAGCAAATCTTCTAAAAAGTTTGCTTGTTTGTGAAAATGTTACAATTTATTGCAGTTTTGGAAATGGATAGAATTTCTTGCTGTAAATACTTTAATTAGTATTACAAAATGAATTGCAATTTAATTAAAGATGAAAAAAAGCACTGTGGAAATTTTTAAAAGGATAAAACTAGCAAGAAACACTCCCAGATTTGAATGTCATTTTAACAGTAATCTGAACCAACATCTGAAATGTGTTATATAATTTTAAACATATACTAAAAATTATTTTCTTCCAGCTTAGAGCAAGTGCAAACTCAATAGTTGTTCCAAAGCTTTTACTTATTTTTCCTCCTCAATCTCTAGACGTAAACAAACAAGAATGCTAATTAAAAATGTTACTTCAGGCAAAAATCTTGTCAAAGTAGTTAAACACTGTTCGACTCAATCTCAGAAGGTTGGGTAACCTCTAGAGAAAGCACTCATCATACAAACACACTGCATTTATTCCAACACTGATTCTCCAACAGTTTAAAACTAATACCTAAGTATATTATTGAAAAATATTACTTTTGCTCTTAGTAAGACAATCAAATGTGTGTTCACTTCTTTTAATGTACATAATGAACATGACACCTTTCCAAAATGCATTTATGATACTAAGTAGTTGGGCAGGTTTTACTGGAGATTGTTGTACCCTTAATTCCTTAAAATTTCCTTGTTTCTCAGAGACTGTTGTCAATGGTGCCACGTGCAGTTTCTCCACTATGACTGCAGTTTTACTAGAGTTTATGAAGTGTTCAGTACAAAAGGGAAAAGCTAAAGTTGATTTCTAAAAGTACGTCAGACGAGCTTGTACACAGGCACAGCCAACCTGGTAACAGTTTGGCTGTTATATTCTTTGAAACAAGCAATGTAAATTGAAGAGGTTTTAACTGGGTGCCTCTAAAGGGCTGGAAACCAAAAGCATTTCTCAGGGTCTGAATCTGGCTACACGTACTTCTGGTGTTCCCAGTAGAAGGCAAACAAGGCTTTTAAGCAGAGAGAGCTGTGGTGCTATCACAGCCTGGATGGTCAGCAGGCCAGGATTTCAAGGTACATCATAGGGGCACCTGCTTTGAAGTTTTGATACAGCCAATGAGACCTGTTAGACATCAACCTGGAAAGCATTTATGTAGGTGAACAGTCCAAAATGACAAGAACTGATGCCTTTTGAACTCAGGAAAGCTCCACTGAAAAAGGAACGTCCTATTATACCAACCCACTAAAACCTATGACATTATTTATTGAGGCCTTCAAGAAAACAGGTAAAATCCCTAGGAAGCTGATCACTTACTTTATGGCTACTCTATTCCAAAGGCACGCTCTGGCCCTGAAAGGTCTTCAGAGATGCAGAGAAGCTGAGAGTTTGCAAGGGCAGGTGATGGAAACAGACTCTGCCTGAACCAAACAGAACACAAGGCCTGAGACACAGCACCATGAGGTACTTGCTCTGCACACAGCCCAGTCCATTGCTATTAGAAGCAATATATAATCCAGTTTACAAATGTAAAAGCTTCATCTGAAAACTTCTATTTTGCTCTTATGAAGGAACAGTTCCTGAGTCTGAATAAGCACTAACAGTTTGGAAATTTACTTACAGTGTATATTTATTTACTATGTCATTCTAGGTGTCTCTGGCAAACTGTGTGCTATGTCTACACACAGAGGGGAATGCTTCTGCAGAAAGAGTGTGACCGGGTTCTTGATGTTCTGGATTTGGTTTGGATGGTTTTCATCTGATATACAGAGTTAATGTCTCAATGGTTCTGCAGAATTGTCATCAGTTTACCAGTCATTATTTTGTCACTAAATTTAGTACAGCATTACATATTCTCTCACATTCTATTTTTGCATTATACTTTTAACCTGTAGAAAAAAATTAAATGTCAGTTTGATGCAGCACAATGACGGAGAAGTGCAAAAGGAGCAACAGTAAAGGTTACCATTCAAGCAGACCCTCATATATTCTGTAGCAGATGTGAATGCAGTCAAGGCAGTCTACTTTATATTCAAGATAACCTTAATTTAATAAATTGAAACTTTTTTCATGGATTACTTTAATCTGACATAATTTTGAGTAAATTCTATCTAGACAATTATCAGGTCAGGTAGTATTTTATACTTTCAAAAGCTTCTATTTAATGTATTTGAAATAAAAGAAAAACAATTTCACTTTATTTCACCTTCCCATTTTTTCCTTGTGGGGTAATAGACCTATAAATTAATACAAAAATATATTACAAAAAGCCAAAGCTGACTTCATAGTAAAATAAATATGCCCATATGCTCAGATAACTAAGTGAATTTTAATTGTGATTGTGTATGTATATTTAGGTAGCTACCTTCAAAAAAGAACCTACATGCTACAGTTAGTAACATAATGAGGATTTGTATAGACAGTGTAGCTCAATATGCAAGTCCAAATGAACTTGTGTTCTTCTGTAATTTATGTCTTTCTTTTTAAGACAATATGTCCTCATGTTTTTCCAAGAATAGATGTATAACTTAGTCTTTTGGGCACTGATCCATTTTACACATTTCCTGATCTGCCCTTGTGTTACTGGAAAACTTACTCCAGGATGAGAGCTCAGTTTGTGCAAGAAATAAAATCAATTCAATTGAACATAGATGACTGTTGCACAAATACTTGTATACTGTGTTACACACAAATGCTGACACTTTTCAGTATCATTTAGAAGCAACTAAATAAACTTATAGTAGGCTAAATTTCTAATGGGTATGTTTATGTAACATTTGCATTGAACTTAGAACAGCCTGCGCTCTGTATAATGTTTCAAATAGGAGTGCTAAAACGGTGCATTTCTTTCCCATTGAACTAAGATTTTATGTTTCTGGCAACGGTTTTGGAAGATAATGTACTTGTTAGCCAAAAAACCCATTCAGAAAATAACCTTACCCCTACTTTGATGTACAAATGTAACAACAGAGTTATTTAGGAAGGGATATGACCCGTCTTATTTTTACACATTATATTATTTTTTTTCCTAATGTCAAAGATACTTATCTCAGTGGAAGGCTTCTCCATGGATTATATTTTCTTTCTTTTCTTTCTAGGCTACCCTCAAGATGAATGAACTTTATCTTTTCAGGAAGTTAAAATTTTTATTTAAAATGTGAAATCTTGTTGAGTCCCAGGGTTAAGTGCATGGTTTCAAAGCTGATACATTTTGAACATATGGCTCTCTTATTTCTAGCTATATTTAACATTCTTTTATCTTGAAACATTTTGCTCAATTTCTCAGAAATGCCATTTGTTTAAAAAAAAATCCTTTTTGAGAATCAAGTCTCCAGCAGGACTATCTCTTTCCTCTATTTATATACAGGACACAATCCTGGCAACAATTTAACTCTAGCAAGTTGGAGAAATTCCACCTGGACTAAGTGTCCCACAATCAAACTGGCTGTGTGCTCCAGAAGATGGTTCACTATTAGATGGCAACTGAGAGTATGTTACATTTGTCTTTGCATCAAGGGAAATAAAATCAGTAATGAAAAAAAATTACCCCAGGGAGCTGGGCCTACATTAATTCAGTTTAAGCTTGGCTTTGCTTTACATTGATTTTTTTCTTTTTTTAAGTGTCCTAGGTCAGACTTGGATTCCTACTGAATCTGGCAATAGTACACTTCATTCTAGACTATATACATTTCATTAATACTTTGTTTAAAAAAACACCACTCCCAGACATTTGCCTTTTAAATGTTTCAGTTGAGGGATTGGGACCTATGAGATACGAAGTCGAAATCTACTCAACAGAAAATATTTTAGTGTTTCATGGTTACTCAGAATAGAAATGCTAAAATATGTTCTTGAGAACCATGCTACCTCCAATATAATTAAGAAAAAAACAATCCTGAATAAACAAGATGCATTTTGAGAGCTGTAATAATGAAAAGATGTACAAAACCTACTTTAAGTACAACTAGTACCATTTCCACTAATGAAAGTGTTCTGTTAAGCAATCTGGATTGGATTCAGAGTGTTCACCCCTAAGAAGAAGCAGTATCTCGTCCTATACGTGCATAGTAATTACATGACACAACAAGATAAGGCTACTTGATCTTTTAAAAATAAAAGAAAGAAACAACTCTTGAAGATACTTAAATCTAGGACAGTCTTTAAAAGCAGAATTGAGTGCCACTTACTTCTTTTGACCGCCGAGTCTCACATCCAACCAGTCCTGCCCTTACACCTGCACAAAAGAAAAAGGGAGAAGTTTCAGGTTTTAAAGAGAAAGTGGACATCCAGTCTGGGCTAATCGGACACATGGATGTGGCAGCACTCTCCTGCTTGCAGATCTCAGGTGAATATGCTAGCCACCTCCTAGCTACCCTCTGTATCAATTCTCTTAACTTCTCCTATTAAGTTTTTCATTTGTAACTTCTATGATTATGTAGAAATTATGTAGAATTATTGTAGAAATATGTATGCAATAATGTAGAAATATTTATTGGGACAGAGATTCAAAATGTGCTTTCACACTGGAGAGGATAATCTGGACACTTTGTATTCTAGAGCAGAGGCAGCTGTCTTTCTTAGACCAATCACTAATCTGGATACAACTACCTTTTTTTTCCGAAAATATTTATTTTTAAGGAAACTAAGAGGATTCTATGAACCTTTCTGTTTTTAATGAGACTATTTTCTGAGGAAAGACATTTCTCTCAAATGATTCCTAATACTGCTGTACAAAACACAGATTTGTAATTAGAAAAGGTAGCTAAAGCAACTTATCTGTTAAAGTGTGTTGCACAGCCCCTTACTTCCTGGAACGTTCCACTGAATTAATAGAAATACTCCACTGGAGAACAACTACTCAGCATGAATAATTGTGAGACTCTGCCTGCCATATATCTGTCATGATCATCTAAGATCACTGATCTTTGGGACAATGTATTCCACTACAACCTTCTTAGAGAATATCCAAACTGTGGAAAACAGCACAAACCTTATAATTGCTACAGATAACCAAGATTGATTTTCTAGTACTATTAGGTCTACTACATTTAAGTACCGTAAAATTGAATAATATTTTTTAAAAGTTACAGATAAAAGCTTAACTAAGGCTACAATGGCATAAAAATAATGATGACTGTGATGACAGTTCAAAAGGGATATGATTTATCTGTGAGATTTAAGTCTGTGCTGCTAATACTTTTATTAAATGGTAAATTTGTAAGTTGGAGATTTCTGATCATTAAATATATTGGAATTTACATTAATGAGAGATGGCTACCCATAGGCATTACTATTTATAAATGATATCTGTTTTATATAACATATACACTACCAGAATTATTCAAAAAGAGTGCTGATATTCAGAAATGAGTATTGATTAAAAGACAAAACCAAGCCTAAAGAAAATTAAGCATTGAAATTGGACCAAAACATTAAACAAAAGAATGAACAGTACCAGTAACTTGAAGTACCACTTCCTAAGAAACACATACAGTAGCAAAATCTATTTTAATTGCATATGGGGACTTTGCCTGGATTATGCCCAGACACATGACAAACCACTACTAAGTCCCCCGTTGAGAGTAAAGGACAAAAAGGGCTTTTACTTGGCTTGTTGCCACTTTTCTCAGCAACAGTAAGTCACTGGTCACAAAACAAGAGTCCCCCACATCAAGCCAGCCACCCCCTAGGGAGGCTCTGGCTGACAGCAGTTCCAGGCAGCCCCAGCTTCCCAGTGCCCAGCGCTGGGGTCTGCCAGTCATTCTTGGCACCAACTAAAATGGGCTCTCCAGTCATCCCCTCTTTTTACCTCTCTTCTTCATTGCTCTGAATCACCTTCTTTTTAAAAGCTACTGCATAGCAAAGAGAGGTCGTTTAAGACTGCAAGAAATGAAATATTTTCCTGATTATGGAGTAGTCATATTTTATGTTTCAGAATGGTACAAGATTTCACTGCCTCTGGCAAAAGCAATATGTACAAGCCTAACACATCCTGAGTAGGCACAGAGTAATCAATGGTTAACTGACTAAATAAAGGACAAAAACTATTACTGAGGCCCAAGCAAGGGTCATTAATAAAGGATCCGGATGGCTTCCAATTCCTTAAGAGCCTACATGGCTTACAGCTCCTATGAGAAGTGAGTTGTATAGTTCTTGTAAGCATTCAACTAGTATACTCTGAACATCCCACAGATGCCAGCAAAAACTGATCATAAAATCAAGAGATCTTGTCAATCTGGAGAACACAGAACAAGAAACAATCTCAGCTACCCAGAAACTCTGTTCTCATGACAAATGGAGGAACAAGCTACAGAAGACATCATTTGCAAAATGCATTTTCCAATACCCTTTTAATATATCCCTACAGACAAGGGAAGGAACTGAACAATTCAGTGTCACTTGCCATCATGATACTACCACATGGATTTAGCCTCCTGCCACCTTCTGAATTTCTAATTTGATCACATTATTGCTCAAAATTATATTTGATCAGTTTCCCTAAGAATCACACAAATTTTGAACTAATGCTTAATAAGGAGGGTTAATTGGGGCATTATTCAACATTTTGCAGACTTGCATTGGAAACTGGTCTTCTACTTTCCAGTGCAAATGTCAATATTTCTTGGTTGGAGAAAATCTTATCTCTGGCTTGATATTGTATAAGACTATTCTTCCATTAATTTTTTACAAGTTTTTAAGCTAATCTCAGCACAACCATGTTTGCTTTTCTTATAGCACTGTACTGGTTTTAGATCTTTTAAGATCCACAGGAGTTCTCCAGCAAATTTAGCAATATCATCTTGAGAGAAGAGAAATAAAACAAAGGAAAATTATTATATGACTTCTAGATACATCAGAACTAACACATCAAGACCATTAAAATTCTTAGGCTTATCATTTGCCTATTTTTATGGTAATCTAGATTTTTTTTCTGCATTTTTATCACCACTGCCCAATAAGAAAACAGCTGAATTAAACTATCTATACTTCCCCTTGTAATTATGTCTGAAAAGTTTATAAATAGTTAATTCACATCTTTTCAAAGTGCTTCCACATTTATGTAAGAAAAATTTAAACTAGCTAGCATAAGGAACACTTTTTTATATTTGTTATCCTATCTAGATCATCATTGCATTGGTTTCATACAGGAACACTACATGCAGTATTTTCATAACTACCAGGAAAAGATAATAGCAATGCTGTAGGTTGGATTTTCCTGCTGTAATTAACAATATACACAACCAGATAAGTAAAGTTAACTTCTTTAAATAACCTTGATCTCACCATTGTATTGTATACCTTTGTTTCAAAGTGTCAAGAACAATTTCAATATCAATAATAAAATGTAAAAATAAAAGTTAAGATTAAAACCAGACATCCCAGCAGCTAAGACTTCAGTGGAAAGAAGGATGAGGAACCAAAGGAAAGGCCCACACGCTTGCACAAACACTGTCACCTCTGCCTGGTTAAACTGTTCTTCAAAAGGGAATGGCACACAACTTCAGAGTAAGCACTCTTTGAAAATGAAGCAGTTCAAAGTCTTATGCAGAAATGCTAACGCACTGTATGCCACATACATGCATTTCATTGCTTCTGTAATAATACATGCTGACCCGAAAAACAACGCTATGCCCAAGTGTTTAATTTAAGAGATTTTAAATATGTGTAGTTGTTCAGGGTTATTTTTGGAGAACTTCCTTAAAGTTTTGTTTTGTCAGTTTCTCTGTTTTTTTTTCTTCAAATGGTGTCCAGTCCCCAAGGTAATATTAATAAAGTCAATGAAATTATACAGGTGGAAAGGACAAAAATACCACCTCTGGATTTCAAATAGTGGCGACATTGGTCACACCATTAAGCCTGACACAAGAACCTTTTAATTTAAATGTAATCTCCAAAAGCCCAAATTACCAGCAACATGTTCTCATTAATTCCTGTAAGGGATGCTCAAGCTTTGACCCCTTATTGTTCTCCTTATCAAGAAGTGGCTGAGTCATAGTATTAATAAGCCATCACTCATTTAAGTGGTCATTCGCTGCTGGGCAGGGAAAGGATAGGCTCATCCTTTTGAAGTGGCAATAGGCAAGCAAGGCTGCTGTAATAGGCTGTGATTATTTTCACTATGAATGCTCCCTTGGCTTTCAAAAATTAAAAGGAGCACTCATTTTCCTGCTTGAGTATTTCACACACTGGCAAAAAATGAACACTTTGAAATGTAAATGATTTAATCTTTGCAAACCCCTGCTTCAGAGGGAGGTACAGCTTCATTTACAAAATGAAGACATTTTAGGAAATGATTATCATTGTAAAATTGAGGCCAGCAGGGAGTCTGAGTTCAAACTCTTAGAATATCAGCAGTGTAACAAGTTTGATCTTCCTTACTGCATTGCTTGCATTTGCTTCTCTGGGTTCCAGCAGAGAGCCATTGTCAGTCGGAACTTGTTCCCACTCATTTCCCTTGGTTAAATAAAATAGTTATGCTTATTACTGAGGCTTAGTCAGTCCAATGAAATTCAGGGCAAGACTAAAAATAAAAAAGGAAGTTCAAACTTATTTTGATTATGTATATGCAATGTGTATATTCAACTTTGAACATTAAAAGGTTGACAGCACTGAAGGCTATTTTTTTTTTTAAATGCATAAGTCAAGCAGTAGCATTGGGCAGTGCTGCTGTACTGTCCTACCAGTGTTTGGGAAGAAGACCACCCATAACGGTGAGAGAATATTTCATTTAAAATTTGAACATTAAGTCCCTAATCTCTCTTCTGCAACTTCCAAATAGAATTGTAATTATTGTTGGTGGCAGTATAGAGTTTTATGCTATCAGTCAGGCTCATTATGAACTGATGGAGATGACAAATTTCTGTCACAAAGACCAGATGATAATAACTACCATATGACAACAACCATTGACATGAGCTACAGAATCCAACCAGTATGGACACCTTCCCTGCACTGATGGGCATTTCAGCTGAAAATTACTGAAATCTATCAGAAATGTGGATCAACCTGTGTGAAACAGATCACAGAAGTGAGGAGCTGCAATGTGTTACTGGTGATCTAGAGATATAAGTTCATCATCTTTTAATCAGTGTTACATACTAATTTTCAGTGGAGTTCCTTATCTCTCTGCCATTCCTGAAGACTCATTTGTGCCTCCCAGCCTGATACACTGAAAAGTAAAGCTTAAAATTAAAATGTCAAAATGCCAGTTTCCTTACAAAGATCCTTGCTACACCCTTAAAGTTACACTTAAAAACCCTTCAACAGCATGGATGAAACTCTACAGTTACTCTGTGCAAGAAATACACCCATATATCTACAACATGTGAGAGAAAAATACCAAATTAGGCAGTATTTAGTGTCTATCCAATATTTTGTAAAAAGAAAGGTAAGCATAAAAGCCTGCTTGTATTCAAGTAATGCAGTATAGTTTGAAGCAGGTCTAAAAGCTGGGTAGTCAAACTTGCAGGATGCTTGTCCAAACCAAACTTATGGAGGTTTATCTTTACTAATGATGAAAAGCAAAATATTGGCAGTGGTTTTTCATGTTCCACAAAAAGAGAAGAAAAATATATTTCTATAAACAAAACCCATGATTTTTCAAAATGTCCAAAATGCAGAAAAATACATGAAAATATTTCAAAAAAAGATAAAAGAAGAGTCTAAACAACATCCAACATATAGCCAGTCTCATTGCTTACTGGGTTTGTCAGGGTTTAAGCAGGTGTTTTGTTTGTGTGCACTGAAGTGTGAGGCAGCTGTTCTCTCTGAGGTATGAAGGACTCCATTATAAGCACCACTCGCTCCCTTTCCAAGGCAAGTTTGCACGCTGGGTGATTGCCACAGGGGAGGAAAGCTCCAGACCCTTTCCTCTGGGCAGAACTTCTTTTTCTTCGTGGAACTTTATACCTGACATGTCCTGCAGATGCAAAACGAGGCAGTGTCACCAGAAACAAATGTGAGAAAAAGTCACTCAGTAAATGGAGGCTTTAATGCACACGGCCAAGGGTATCTTGCTGACTCCTGGAGACTTTATGTGAGTTCTGGATGACGCTGACCTGGAAGATACCTGTTTAGTAGAAGACTGACTTCTTACTGCCAATATGACTCCTTTAGCTATTTAAAGGTACCTAAGAAGTTTTAGATTTGATGCTTATAATAGAAGCCAGCCTGCGAGAGAGTCTAGAGCAGGATGAACATAAAATTAAGAATATATATGTTTTGATGAACAGATACTGTAATAGATAACCAAAAGCTATTCCAGATTGTTAACTCCCTGGGGGAAAGACTACTCGTTCATTGGTCCAAAAGCCATCAACACATTGCATTGGGCAATATTGGGTAATAAGTAAGGTATCCCTCAGCCTTTCCTTATCTCACACCCTCTAGGAAAGGGGTCAGAGCACATGAGGGAGAAGTAAAGTGAAACTTTACTGAGCTAGAAGAGAAATTCAGGAAATCCACAAAGATTCCGAGATCTGAACCTTTAAGCAGACTGTGGCTTTAACTGTAAGAGAATTTATATTATCATGATTATTTTTAACTCCACCTTATTGCTAGAAATGCTTAATACTGCGGCTCCCAGTTATTGTTCTCAGTTGAGAAAGTATATCCAACACAATTAAGTTTCTCAGAATATTGAAAAGTGAAGTTCAGATCAAAGGCATGAGTATGAACACTGCATGTACCATTAAACTCGGGATGATAGGTAACACTGGTACTGTCTGGATTATGCTGCTTTAGCTCCACATTCTGGGCAACTAATGCAGTATTTTACACAACATTTCTGGAGAATTTGAAATCAACTTCATATGACAACTCTGGAAAGTCATGAAGTAGGGAGCTTAGCTACTCTCCTAGAACTCTTTAGGAATGATCTGCTTTGAACTACTTAACAAATACTGTGCTTTGTCATTAACTCATTATCTCTGAAATTCCCACAAACTGCTTCCAAGTAATTTTCTTAATATTCTCTTCAGTGACAGATATTTTACACATTAAATCTATTTTTCATGTTAGCCTAATGAACAAGAAGGCTGATGTAATCCACTGGGGGAACATATATTCTAGTTTTCATTCATGCTTTAGAGTATTGTCACAGTTTGGCACAAAGGAATAATCTGATTGTCTCTCATAAAGCAAGAACAAATCATGATTGAAGGATTTTTTCTATTTAAAGCTATGCTTTGCAAAGCCTATTGAACTTGTTAGAAGAGTCATCTCTGATGCGTACACTAACTACACAAAGCTGGTGCACAGTTGCCATTCAAGAGCTAATTTAGTACCAGAAGACCAATATTGCTGACTTGCAGCTTACAAATATCAGGAGATATTAATTTATTTATATTTAAATCAGGCTAGAAGATTAGGAGAACTTTCAGTAGATCAATTTACAATTAAAATGAGTGTAAGTTGGAATTACTTTCTTATGATTTGGTACAGCTGGGATTTGAAAGAGTTGCCGACAGAATGCTGCAAAGCATTTGCCTTTGACAAAATAATGCAAAATAAGAGCATCAGATTATATCACCTTGGAGGTCAGCTGGAAAATGCAATATGTATTCTGATTATGAGAAAACAAGAGGCAAAAAACAGGTGCTGGGTGATTCAGTCTGTGGAGTGACAGTAGGGGACGATTGCCACGCAGGAGCAGGACTGATTCCCCTGCTATCTTTCTGTGGTCAGACTCTCCAGCTAGCAGGAGCAGTTCTCACAGGTCTGACCTCTGGGCAAAGATAACTCTTTCATACCCCCTGTTCCACTTTTCCACTTTGTATCCAAGTCCTCTGCTATAAAATGTAAAACCAGCACATAGAACATACTGCTTTGGAGGTCTGCCACTTGCATTCAGGCAACCATTTGTACTTTTGCAGGCGTAATCAATCTCCTGTTGCTATCAGCAGGGGAGTGGAGCTTTGCTGCTTTATGGTTTAAAAGTAGTTTTGTGCAAATTCTACTTCCCTCCCCCCTCCCTTTAGCTCCACTACTCACAGGATTTCCAGGGACATGGGCTAGAGCTGAGAAAAGAAGCTTGTTTGATTTAAGCACAGAGGGGTTTTTTGTGTGTGTGTTTATATTTTCTCTGCATCTATTAAGGGGTGAGGGGGAGAGACTTCATTTATATGTTAATATTAGCCGGCACCCTGACTAAACTGACAGAACTATTTCATGGGAAGCTGACAAATTTTGTCAGCTAGGCTATCTTTCCACATCTCAATAGTGGCAATAATCTTGATTAGCAAAACAATTGGAGGCCAAAGAAGTCCTGCTGCTCCAAAGAACCTCTTCTCAGGTTACAGTTTGCTAATGTGATGAATCCAGAGAGTCCTTCAAGCTTGAAAAAATTCCCCAAAGCAGCTGAATTTAAGCAAATGAAGGGAACCATTTTGGAGGCTGGACAAAAGGGGTTAATTTGATCGACCATGTCTCCATAGTCTTACAACAATCATTTACTTAACAAGCATATAGAGAGTCATTCCATGGAAACTGGTGGAGTTAACAGAGGAAGTTCACATAGAATATCTGTTTATCCCAGATGTGTGGGAATTTTAGCCAAAAAACAAGACATAATTGCTGCCTGTGGTATTGATTCTTACACAGAAACACCACCAGAAGTAAAGGGCCCTAGACACGTTAAGAAGGCCTTGGCTACAAAGCAGTGCAAGCTTCCATTTTTATTAGTTTGTTGAATTGCTAATAAAATAATTAGAAATCAACTGTTTCAGTATTCAGGGAAATGAAATTAACTAAAAAAGGTTTGCGCAGTCCTATTTTTAGTGCAATCTATGGCACCTATTTCTCTTTAAAAACATAAGCTATTTTGTAGTATTTTTGAGACATACTGATCTGATTCATCTTCACACTGTTTATTGTGTTACATAACGAGCCAGATTCTGAGTTACATTTATGCAGTTCAAATCTGGTGTATTTATTCTAGTGGAATTATGCCGCATTTGCTTTAAAACCAGAACAAAATAGCTACTAGAATTGTAAGTAGATGGAAATTTACTTAGTCCAGGTCAGCACAGAATATACAATCACAGTATAACATAGCCACCTTGATCTCACATGTATTTATGCAGGTAATTATTGATTATGACATATATGTCATAAATTGATCTAAAATAGCTATTATTCATGCGATAGATTCTGTTTAATTCTCTGTTTGATGGCTGATGCAATTTGTAGACTGGCATTGAAAAGTTTACCATAAAAAGCACTAACTAAAACTTCCTCTCTTTTTGCACAGTCTCCCCATTGGTTTTGGAGTATTTTCTTTATTCTCTCACCGAACTAAAAATCAGCATTTATATCACGTTTTGTAATGCTAAGGAATTTGACCTAGTGTGTACACACTGGTGAATATTAGCTTAAGTATACATTTTGACAGACAACAAATACAAATACAAAGTTTTTTTAAAAATGCTGAACTGATATTTCTTTGATGAATTTTAGAACTAAACTTTACATATACATTCTGCAAGTATCTTCACTTATCATGAAGAACAAGAGGAAAAGAAACTCTGGCATTTTTGTTTCTTGTTCTTTTGTACATCTGTGGTGCTACACATTTAGCAGGAATCCACTCTTTTAAAGACACCAGTTATGATCATGAAGATTCTGATACATTTACCATATTCCCTTTACACTTCAAAATACTTTCTTGATAACTTTGAATCTATGATGAAAGTCTCCAACTTAATTAACTTTAATGTGAGTGAGTAGGTTTTCTTCAATTCCACTCAAATTTGTGATAGAATGTGAATGGGAACATGTTTTTAAAATGTATTACTTGCACACTTAAAGATAAATACATGGACAGAAGGATATATCCAACAGATTTGGTCCACAGCTGGCATATTCTTTCACAGTGACAGCAGTCAGGAAAAAGAGCATGCAGAACCTCCAGTTATAAAGAACCTCCAACATGTACGCTAGCATAGATTAATGTTCATTTATATTTAATTGGTAAGATGGATATCTGAACTGTGGTATCAGAAGTTCCTCCCTTCCCTTGAAATCAATGGAGTGCCTTTAAAGATTAAGTAAAACAGATTACTTGGCAAAACTCTATTTGATAGCAGTTGAAATTTTGCCTGAGCTAAAAGGTTTACCAATAATGTGGCACACTTGCAACCAAATGAAGCAGACTTTTCCCTCCACCCCCTCCTTCCCAACATTTGTTTGGAAACTCTGCACACAGCCTCTATTTTTCAGCATTCTGTGCTTCCAGATGTTCATAACTGGATTAATTTTTTAGGAAGCTGAGGTGCTCTGTTTTATACCATCTGTCACACAGTACCATAGTGAAAAAGAAAAGAAAAGCACATTATATGACTAACATCAATCTGTTACACGCTCATTGAGGATCATATATTTTTTATCATATAGATCTCTACCTCTACGCAAATACCCATCTTATAGCTCTCACTTAAGGTTGCTTTTAACAATGGCACAGGTTACAGTGATGGTAGCAACAGAGAAGCTAGGCTGCCCTCCTGTCATGAGGCTGATAAGGAACTTGGTCTGTGACTAGTAAGAAATTTTTTCTCTCATTTGTTCAACCTTTCAGAACACCAGACAACATCTAAATCTGAAGTTTTAACCCAAACAAAAGCTTCCTTATGGCATCACACTTGATTTGTTTCTTTTTAGGTTAATATGGTACAAACTTTTAAACAACTCCTAAGCTTGAAATCTTTTTTACAACTAGAGAGGGCCAAAACTGTGATCCTGATCATGCACAACTTAGACTCTAGCAATGACTCTGAGTAAGGCTTGGAAGCTCTCACTGGAATAAAGACCTTTCCCCACTATAGCCAGTGTCACAGATCATCCACTGAGAGAAAATGTGCTGGTGATCACGCTGAAGTGGCCCCTCTGAGTGCTCTTGGAGGAGGCAAAGATGGAGACAGCCTGGAGATGACACAGAGCCTTGGGGTTCACTTCCTTACCTGTTCCTTGTGATATAGGATATTTCTTTACAAACTTTTGTTGATATTTACATAATGATTCAGATAGTGCCTGGACATAGTTCATTTCAAACTGCAATTGTTCAAGTGACAGTACATATTCTCTGCTTGATGCTTTGCTATTGACAGACAGCATTCCATTTCAGATTTGGTTTGGCAGGGTATCCGAGACTTGTCTATATGTTCTAATACTGCTCTGTGCTAATCTTGCCCCCTTCTGACATGACTCCAAAAAGACCATAAGTGCAGAAGAACCTCACATTAAACACTGACATAAATGCTTTGCACAATTTTAAGGAAAATAGCTTTGGTCTGGTTCCAAATATCGTCAGCAGGATGAACACAGAGGGCAACATTTAGTTATAGATTAATAATCCAAAGTACAAACAGTTCTGGACAAATAAGAAAAACATAAACCCTCAATATTAAGCAAACCAGAGGACAAAGATCACTCTAAATTATCAGAACTGTATTATTTTTAAGTGGTGACACACACCATAGAGAAGTCATTGAACTTCGATGTCAATATCAAGGTGAATCAGCCTGAATCATACCTGCCACAAAGAGTTATGAAATGTAAAAGCCAAGTAAAGCATGTGGAGTTTAAATGAACAGCAGTGAACTCACTGGACCAGAAAATGGAAATTTTTTTCAAAAGTTCTCAATTAAACTCCTGTAAGTTGGAGAGTGTAATGCCAAGTTATACATCAAATAATCAAGAAAATTTCACAGGAAAGCAAATCAATTTGAAAATTCTGTTATTCTTATGTTACTGTAATGTGTTAATATCACTAGAATCAACTGGAATTATATAATCCTCTGCTTGTAAGACTTTACCTAAAATAAGTAACAGATTGTTCACTTATCTGTGAGTAAATGAAGAAAACACAAGAAAGAAGCATTTCTTCCACCAGGAAAACAGGAACACACTTCACTAAAGAAACAAATTTTGAACTATTGTATGAATTGTAACTCACCTTACATAAAATAATAATTATTAAGTACTATTATAATAGTTCAAAATAATCCTTACTTCATGATCAGAAAAAAAATTTCAGCTTAAGATTGATACACATATATCACAGAGCCAAATAATTTTGTGCCCTGGATCTATACACAAATACTTTAATTACTACTGCAGTTTACTTCCCTGTTTCCTCAGATCTGCTATCTAGTAAGAGTTTATGTAGGTGAAGTGTCACAGAAATGGCTATACCCCCTAGTGAAATATAAACTCTGAATTTGTACAATTGTGCATCTTCTTTAACAAAAGCCACCTGGTCACATTTCTAGTTGTTTTTCTTTATGGATATATTTATTTTTGCCTTATAAATAAATTGAAATTTTGAAAATAAATAAATAAATATATATTCCACCTGCTTGCATTTTGAGTTCAGCCGCATAAGTCTACATTTATGAATAAAAACACCATAGAGAATGGAAAAAAGATAATTTTCCATGCTTTGAATTTACACAATTTATACTTGAAGATTTCCTTAACAGTCTGAGGCTTGGTAACACTTGTGTCACAACTGAAGCTTTCCCATGTCCTGTCAGCTTCAATTCCCCGTGTTATTGCTGAATGTGCATTGTGGTAAATTTTTAATACCGTATGACACACAAAGTAGCTTTCTTTTATTTTTTAAACAAATTATTTCTTCAAATTCTAAATGTGATATGAATCAAAGTTTAGTCTTTAAGGTGAATCATTCATTAATCATAAAAAGATCATTACTAAACTACACATCAGCACATACTGTAAAAATAAAAGCTTGCATAAGCCTTTTATTTAATATTAACTTCATTATGTTTTCATGTGAATTCTGGGAAGTTGACTATCCCAGCTTAAAGTTAATATTTCCTCAGAAAAAATTGTATCACGTGATTATTCTTCATGTAGTTTGATACCTTTATACATGTTAATGGTTAAACTACTTCACAAATATCTTTAATATAGAGAGGAGTGCTGAGAATTCTATTGATTCTGTTGTGTCTTTGAATTACTCTGACATATAATATGGACCAAAGTTTATAATAGGAAGAATGAAGAAAATACATTCAGAGGAGCATATGCTTTTTATGGAACTACACATGATACAGAAGAGAAACTCAAAGATAACATACCTGCTACCCTTAGATCTCAGGATGATCTACAAGCCAGTCAAGGTCCTACCTGCGATTTTGAGCACTTCTGTAAATAACTCCTCTTTACTTTTCTACTGTTTATTTTCTTTTTAACAAATTGACTAAACTATACACAAACCACAACTGTTCATGAGAGAAGGGGTCATATCTTTGACAGTTATTATGGTTTTCACTAATAACTGAGAGGTTTTTTGGGAGGGTGGGGGGAAGGAAAAAAAGAGAACTCATCAGTATGACAAGTGTTAAAGTAATAGTTAATATTCTGAACAAAGTACCTATAGATAGTACCTATCTCCTTCATACATATCTTACATCCACTTTAAATTTAATAAGCCTCAAATTCTTGCACATGGAGTATTTCCCTCCCACCAGAGCAGACATCAGCTCTGGTATAGGCTATTGCAGCTCTGGGAGGAGTTACCTGCTCTATCCGAAAAAGCAACAGCTTAAATCTGAATGCATTAGCAGGGACTCTGACTGACAGAAGTAGCATCTACCTCCCAGGAATGTACTGAAGTAACAAACGTGCTGTTTGGATAGGAGGGTTTTTCATTTTCTTTATGCTCTGAAGGAGAAACAGTTTAAAGGTTTGGAAGGCACATACAGAAAATCATATAGCATAATCAAGTCACCTTTATCTGTGTGAGTACCTTCCCTTTCAGGAATCACTGACAGTCAGAGTTTTTTGATGAAATAGTTCACTGTTGTTGTTTTTTTTTCCTCCAGAATATATATTATACACAAAATACATACAATAGCAGGTCTTCATCTGCTATCAACAGGCCATGCATGGAACAAAAAAATGGGTTGCCTATAACTCTGACAGAGACATTGCATCTGTAAGATCCACAGAGGCTGCAGGAGATGCTGTAAGGCTCAGGTGAAACTAAGCATTTAGCCTTAGGAAGCACGAGACACTTAGCATCACAGACTCCTTGGAACCATATTCCAAATTTACAGTGAAATGAAAAAAATAAAAATTCAACAAAGCCAGTGAGACTATTCAGTTTTATAAACTAGAATGTATGTTTTAAGGAAACATCACAGCTAATTGTATAGGAAACAGGACAACTGAAAATCCAAATCAAGAAAGGAATCTGCAGCCACAAAAAGTTTTGGTCTCGGATAAATGCAATACAGGACAGATAGCCATGTCCTTAGTTTTCAAGGGTCTTTAAGTATTGCTCCAAAGAAACACATGAATGAAATTGAAAAAAAACCCCAACAAACCAAAAACAAACCCTCAAAAGACAGTGTCACTTTCTGTCATGAAATTCATGTTCAAGTTTTCCACAACTCATCCGAAGAACTGATACAAGTTCTGGAGGGCTCCTATAGTATCTTTTCCCATATCTTATCCCCCGAACCTCCATCTGTTAATAATGAGCTACGTAATCCACATGTCATGTGATATAGTCATCAAAAAGTGATGTACCTGCACATAACACATACAAAACAATATGAGAAGATACTTTTAAAAAGAAGAGAGAACCTTAAACATTAATAAGTAGCAAATCTGTGAAATCAAAGCATTTTCCTCCTTTTTTTATAATAGCCTTTCATTCTTTTTATGATTTGTCTTTGAAAGCTCTTAAGCTCTTTCTGTGGATGACAGTTGATATTGTTCTTCCATCCTGCTGCAGACAGCATAAGGGAGGGAGGGAAAAGAAAAAAACCCTATTGTACAGCTTTTCGTCTCTGAAACATGATTTTTATAATTAATATATACAACTGAGAAGAGAAAGGTACGTTATAATGAAGTGCAATTAAGAGGTGTTTGTTCCTGTCCCACACATAAGATGACTATAATTTCCTTGGCTGTTTAGAAGTCAACCATTATCATTACATTTCACACATCTTTTCTACTTTTTTTTTCCCCACTTCTGATTTTGTTTATTTTCAATTAGAACTCCAAATAAACATGCATACAGAAAATCTGATATTCAGGTAACATCATCTTTTAATTATATTGTGCAGTGATCATTAAACCTAATGCTTATGCAAACCTAGTTGCATTTAATTTCATAGGCATGAATGGATCTGTCCATTTTGCATTAGATTTAAAATTCATACAAGGGAGAATAGAATGTGCCTTTTCCCAGTCTATATTACATGTAACCACTGATGTATTATTAGAGAAGTAATTCAAATGTATTCTTTTGGAACTGTTGTTTATTTTTAAATTCCCAAAATTCAAATCACAGCATAGTTTTCTATTTTAAATTTTGCAGTAATATTATTTGCATTATTGTAGTGACTACCCCCTCTAATCTCACGTACCTCCATACAAGGAAGTAACCACTGCCTGAGAGACAAAGTGAAGACACTAAAGGGACAAACGGATTCTGACTGATGTGATGCTGACATTTTTGTTAGCCTTAAATACAACTCCACTGAGAGGGTTCCTTAACATTTATATTCTGGCTGAAGATTGAACTAGGGTAGCTAAAGTCATTGTAGATCAAAGCTGGGAGTCCAGGCTCGCTTGATCCAGAAAACAACCCAACAATGACTGGGGAAGTTCAGAATGAAAGCTGAATCTGTATTTTGAGCTGAACTGTCATTTATGCCATGGGGGATCAGAACAAATACTATCTTTCCAGTTTAAATTCGGAAAACCTTTATAAACTAAGCCCAGAAGGTTCTACAAAAGACCAGATGCTGACAAAGGGATGCACACAGGCAAACTGAAAATTATGGCCTAATTAAAGCCCATTGAAACATATGGAAAGATTAACACTGAGCACAGTAAGGCTTCTGCGTGGAGGCAATTTACCTCAGTAGGAAGTAGATGTTACCTTATCTTCAAGTAAGAAAAGCATTTTCTTTTTTTAGGTACCTCTACTGCTGAACATATCATTTGCCACAAAATTATGTGATAAGTTTTTTCCAGTTTTGCTCATGTGTTATTTCTGTGGAAAATTTTGATAGACATAATTTTAATTCTCTATGTGCACTTGTGCCAATTAAGCTAAATAACTCAATTGTTCATACAATGATTATGAACTCATTTACTGGAGTAAATATTTTCTTCCTATTGTTTATGTATGTTTTTGTTTCTACAGAATACTTCCTAAGAAAAATGTTTCAGTTTTAGTTGTAACAAACTAATTCCAATCTATGTAAGACATCATTGCGGTTGCTACTGCTGTTTTTTGGTTTTGCTCATGGCTGTAGTTCTAAAAAGATCTAAACAGATAAATTTAATTAAATTTTCCACATTGGAAAAATACATATTGTCCTTTTACTCTTTTAGGTTACCAGCTTATCTTCATGTCTGTGGTCCCTCCCTCTCTCAATATAGTGTTACTTAGACTTATTTGATTGAAACAGAGTTGATATAAACTATGAGATTAACTTCTATACCCAGAAATCTTTATCCACATTATCACCCATTTGTCCTCTATATGAAGTGCACTTATGTCTATCTAATATTTTTTTCTTACTTTTAATACTGCTTTGTTCAACTAATAATTTAAATGGATGGAAAAGGCTTTTCTACTACTCTGAAATATTTCTTGAAACTACACAATAGAAAATACTATCAGGTTAACGTTATCTGCTGTTGATATACTATTTTGCATTGTTTCCCTTTTATCTTCTGTTTTATATTAGAAGAAGTCATAAAAACTTGTATTGCAAAAAGCCAACAATTCAATCAGCTCTACCCCAGCAGTTAGAAAAACCTCAGTTTGCCAAAGCACGGATCTTATCCCAGCTGCTCTTTGGTAAGAAGTGTTTGAGTGACCATTCAGATTTCTCACTTGCATGATGAAAGACAGACTTGGTGGTATTTGTACTTTATTCACTGATTAGAAGCAAGGACCCAGTCAGAGCCACAGCTTTCAATAACTATAGAAGATGAAAAGTTATACTTCAAATGTGAGAGTACAGCACTAGTTGAAAAAGTTTCCAGTCTTGCTGATTTTATCTTTTGGGCTGCATAAAAGTAGTAAAAATAAGAAAAAACCTTCCTATCTCAGTCTCCTTTCTAGATTTCCCAACCCCCTCATTCACTCTTCCTTTCTTCTCCTTCCCCATTTTATTGGGAATCATCTATAAAGCACCCAGAAGTTGCTGAAGGGAAAAAAAAATGAAGCTGCATGAGATAAACAGCAGCTGCCCAGTGAAGCTGCATGCAGCCTGTACACAAAACTTCAATTACTAGTCTTACTGAGTTCAAAGGAATTATTTCTGTGAATAAATGTTCTAGTGTATTAGTGTGGACACAATCCTGATCTCAATGGAGCATCGAAAGGCGCTTTGCTCCTCCTCTCTCTTACCCCTTTTGGTAAATTTCTCTTTGAACATTTATGTGCTGTTTACTGGATTATTTCCCTACTTCTCACCAAATCATACTACCTTTTATAACAGTATGCAGCAGACCTCTATTATACTATAATGACAGAAAATACTCACTGAAAATTCAACGTGCCAGAACGATAAGTAGTGTAAATCTCATACTTTCAATAAAATTCATAGCTTGAAGTGTTCCATTATTATAAATCATATTGTTCTAAAGAAGAGATTTTGCAACACATCTTCACTCCTCCTCCTTCCAAGGTAGTCTTTAAATTCAGGCACAACCCACAGTTCAAGTTTGCTTTGCTTAGAAAGGCTCTAAATGCTCCCTGTAGCACAGCAGGAGGCTCCTTTAAAGCAGTTGAGATTGGTGGGTGGATTGAGAAGGCATGAGACCACAATTATACCCCATTTCAGTGACATGTCTGGAGCTGCAGTGACTCCAGACAAAGAAGATGAAGTGTATGGAAGCTGATATGTCTTCAAGACACCTAAAAATACCTGTCGGAGCTGCAGGTTTGAAGCTATTACCAAGAGCAATTCAGAGTTTTCCTGCTGGGAGCCAAAGATGCTTCTGAATCATTTACAACAGGCTGTCTGGAGTATCTGGTTATCAGAGAGAGTGAAGTAAAACTACTTCTCTAGGTAATGCAAGCCTCTAGTCTTCTGTTTACTCGCAAGTAACTATAGAAGAATTTGTTTTCCTCAGGTAGAGCTCCCTCATGCTCTTGTTGATCATCATACTCTGAGCCTCCTCTATACTCTGCCAATGTTTCTAAAGTGCACTGGGGGAAATTCATCAGCACAAAGAGCAGATCTGAAACTCTGGAAGAGGATTCAGAAGCAGACAAGATCTGACCCATTCAGGATACCCATCATGTAAACTCAAAAAAGCTAAACTCTTACCACTTCCATAAAACTAGGAAAAGCCTCTCATACTCACACATCAGTCACCTGGGAAGACAAAAAAGGCATTCATGTGCTGCCTGCCATGAAAGGAATTTACTTTTATGCTTTGGGAGTTATTTGGACTCTTCTGAAACTAAGCACTGTTGAGATTCACTCAACAAATCACGACAAATAGCAATGTTATCAGATGCACATGTCACTCATTTCTGATTCTGGCTAAAGGAGTAGGTGCAAAATTAATCTGGTGTATAAAACCAGTGAGTCAGAACAGCAATCTTAACAACTACTGAGTGACTGAAACTGCTTCCTGCTCCCATTTTTCCTACTGGAACATGTCAAACACAAGACATAGCAAAGATGTGAGAAAGATTTCTTGGGAAATCACCCTTGGCTAGGCCCAAATTAAACAATCAGTCCCTTCCCCTAACTGAGAGGGGCTCTTGGTTTCTGCCAGGAAAAGGAGTAGAGCAGTGTTTGCTGAGGGCTCAGTTCTGCAAATGGAAACAAAATCCTATTTGACTTCCTCATATTTCTTTCTTGATCAAAATTTGAAACATGCTGAAAGCCCAAAATAACAAAGCAAACATATCATATTATTATGAAAACACAGGCTTACTTAAACAAATAGGCATCTCATGTAACAGAAATGAGTTTATCTACTTAGCCCTGGAAGACTTCAGCTAAGTTTTGATTTGAGCATCATCGTTTACTAAATATATGGAGCAACTTGATAGAGACAGCCCACAGCATACCACCAAAAATAATCAGACATCTAAAACAATCAAGAAGAAGAACTGGAGGAGTTGGGGGACATTCATTCTGGATAAGAGTAGCAGAGAGGGGTTAAGAGTTTTTGAAACTATAAAAGTCCACTGCAAAGGACGCAGTGATATTGGGAAATTGAGACAACTGGTTAACTGGGAAACAGGAGAAAAATCAGTTTATGCCATAAGGAAGAGTGAGGAGAGATGCTGGGATGAAACACTATGAAAGGACAGCTCCAGTTAACAATGCAATGGAGGGCCCAGACAAGCTGGGTGATGTCTCTCCCTGGATTATAGGAACACAAGTCCGACCCATCCAGGACTAGCAGCCAGTGTCTCCGAGCAGAGGAATGGTGTCAGTGCCATTTCATGGTTCCTTTCAGATACACGATTCTCCTGTCCCAGAGACCTGGAGCTAATGGGGATTTATTAATATACATCTACTGGAATATTTTTAAGGGGAAGCTGTCTGACAGAAGAAGGAAGTATCTGTTAAGCTCTACCCCACCTGCAACAGATTTTGATTAAATTATTAATCTAATCTATACATTCACATTTTAATTTACCGTGAATAAATATTACCATGTTAGGCTAGGATTCGATTTCCACAAACTCATGAAAAGTGAAAAATTTTTCAGAACTACTCCTGACATTTAGAGATAATTCTGTGTGTAATCTGTAACTTGATTCCTAAATCATTATAACCAAAATCCTTTAAATTTCCTCTTTGCATTGAAGATCAATATAGATCTAATTATAGAACAAAACGTAACCATGTCTCACAGATGTTGCCTTCATTTTCTGAGGCATGTGTGACTTTTCTGTGAGATATCTTTGGCATGAAGCCATGCAGTGACTCCAAGATCGATACATACAGTGAGACACATTTCACACAAGCATCTAGTTTTCAAAGCAGGCTCCACTCCACCCTTCTCCAGCAACTGTATGTCTCTGGTTCCCAGTAAGAGAGTCGCTGGGGTCAGAGCTCGCACAGACACAACTTGCTTTTGCAGCTATTCAATTTAAAGATACTTTCTTCTGACAAATCCTCACATCAAATTTCCTCTCTTCCTGCATTACTAATACCTGTTATACCAAAGCACCTTTCAGGTTTCAAAAACTTAGATATTCAATAAGCTTCACAACCTTCCCGTGAGGTAAGTACCAATTTATTATCTCCCTGTGAAGAGGAAGAAAATGTTTACATTGTGGAAAAGTAGGATGCAAAATTCTCCTTTGAAATCTGTAGCACAGACCTGTGACTTAGGTATTTGTGGTTTGAAAAATTTGTAACTTAAGTATTTTTACCATCTGTTTATTTACACTGGAAACTTTTCAATACTCATTAGGAGCACATCACTCATCATATGCTCTCATTTGCTCTGAAAAATAGGTGCTTTTTATTTATTTATAAAAGCTTTATTGCTGATCTGCTTCTAGTATTTTCTCCTAATCTGTAAAAGAAGAATCTTAAATTTGAAATGGAAAGCACACAAATTCTGCACTCATTCAAGCAAGTGATGAAGTTTTTCATTTCAATGAAAGAATATCACATGGATATATTTTCAGCAATAATGTTCTCACAACTTGGTTTCAGCACTACACACTACTATGAATATTTCCATAAATTATTTTGTCCATTAACATGCTCTTCAATTTTACTTTTCAGAAGAAATATCACAGTTTGTGTTAGCTGAAGTACCAGGAATATGAAATTATGAGATAATTAGTTTAGATGAAATAATCTGTGTTAATTAATCTCAGTGAAGCTAGGATTTCTTGACAGCAAAGAAAAAACTACTGAAAACTACTTATAACCCTTCAGAATTTGACCCTAATAATGGGAAGCGTGCAAGTCTGTTGAAGTCAGATTTCCACAGTGAAATTCCATTTTCCACTGGCCCTTAAGGACATGGGTAATACAAACTTAATTCTTTGCAAATCCTTTTAATAAGAGCAAGACAAACATTAAGAAATACTCAGAATAAGACAGATACAGACACCAGAAAAATACAGCTATAGATGTTGATGTCAGCTTTGACAGCTACACTGCTGACTGGCATGTGCATGTTGACAGCTGAAGATGAAGGGCTAAAGTAGGAGGAGAAAAATATTCCAATTCAATTTAATTAATGCAAATGAATAAGACATAAGTAAACTATAACATGAGCTATGAAATAGGAATATCAGATGCATGCAAATTTAAAATACTTTGTGAATTTTTATACTAAACATACACTAGTAAGTGATCAAAATTATCCTCTCTACCTGTACATGTATTTTTTTAATCACTCTAATGAAAAATACTGCATTTATGACGAAAAAAATGAATGACCTAAGACGGTTCACACACTGAAATAGAAATAGCTGATTACATACTGGAGTGTTTCAGTACATGCCAAAAACTCTGTAGCCTAGAAATTCATTGGGAAATATACTCTAGGATAGCTATTTTGCTGCACTTCAGGGAGCAACACACATTTCCTGGATTTATCCTTCTGTTCCTCATTATCCCTTGTTTATAAACAAATTTCCTAATTCAATATTTTGCAAACAGGAAAGCAAGAGGGAGATTTATTTTTCCCCCATGCCCATTAGTTTCTTTTATTTTGTTTTGCCCTGTGCAGCTTGATACACTTTTCTGGCTAAGGCAAGTGCTTGGAGATCTTGCAGAACTTCAGCAAAAATATGAATGTTTCTGAAAGATTTTTCTGAAAGCACTGCCAAAATTGTTCAGTAGTTATCATATTTGTGATGATAAATGAATATATAATTTCAGAATGGATCTACATTGAAACCTATTTGTAGGCTTATTTATACAGTGTGATCACCAAAGCATAAAGATCAAGCTTTCCAAAGCATTAATTTTATTCGACCTTCAATTCAAATTACAATTTCAAAAAACCAAATTTTGGATTCTTTTAGCTGTAGCTGTCCTGCTTGATACTTAAAAAAAAAAAATAATTCCAGAAACAAAGTTCAGGAATTGTGTCATTTTTTTTGACTATCCAGGTTAAAAAAAAGTTTATTCTCCGGCAAACTAAAAAAAAACCCAAAATGTCGCTTTGGCACAAAATTAAATGTCTTCTTTGGAGCATTTTAATTGCTTGTTTAAAAAAAAAAGCTTCTGCAGGCTGGAAATTATACATGAAGAGAGGGAGGGAGGCAGTCTCATAAAATCCAAGAATGCTAGACAATCTGGAAAGGAGGGAGATGAAAGTTCAAAGCCTGTATGCTAGATGATGCCAACAGGATGTCTAAAGCTGCAATGCCTCCTTGTCATTTACTTCAGTTCCTCACAAGTATTGCTCCTATATGTACCATAATACCAGTTACCCACTTCAACACAGAAAAAAAGTGACAGAGTTACAATCCATTCTCATGTATTTTGTCTCATCCAGAGAGAAACGTCATTATAATTTTTAAATATATCAGAGAAATTACTTAACATTTTGATATTCTAAATCTCATTTTTTACTTCTTCACCAACTTGAGTATTAATTCATCACTACTTTTAAGTGCCAAGAATCACACTGCTCAGTGAATTGGTGCTTGATGGGAGGGGGAAAAAATCCAACCAAAAACCAAAAACAAAACCAAAGAAAAGTCACCCAGATCCACTGCTACTTAAAGGATCCTGAGTAAAGCCCCTGGGACTGTGTATTTTAACGATTCATCATGGAAGAACAAAAATAATATTTGAAATAAACTACAGAATTTTTCTGTCATCCATAGAATCATCTTCAAACCCACTGTTCATGCAGGTGTCTCCAAAACAGCTGATCTGTTACATACCCACAGCTAATCCATCTCCAGGTGGACAGAAAGTACCTGGCAACGCATGTTTCTCCTCACAGGACAGGCTTTACCTCCAGCCCCTCTTCCTGATCCTGAGCTGCTGCAGCACAGGGAGCACCTAGAAACATGTGGACAGAGAGAAGGCCACCTATGCCGACCACTCCTACCTCCCTTCTCCTCGGCACCCTGCAGCTGGAGGTGTGATTAGGCTGCCAGGGTGCCCCCTGATGCACTTTCCGAAGTGCCCTCTCACGGCAAACTTGGACCATGTACATTGTCCATATGCTAACTAGGGGCAGGAGGGACTCTGAGTTACCCTAGGAGTTGACTCCAACCACTGAGACAATTCGCCTAGACCATAGCCCACATTCTTGATAAGCAAACTGCATAGTCCCACCTGGCCAAGAGCTCTCTTATTTCTAGGTGGTCTAAACGATCCCTAAGCCTTGCAACACACCGCTGGAATAATAGTCCCGCAGTCTGTTCTCTATTTATTGAGAATCAGAGGACTTTGAGCTGAAAGCTGTTTATGTAAAGAGCTGGATCTCACTTAAATTTTATTCCAATATCCCAAAGTCTGTGAATAGAAAAACTAAGGATTATTATTATTTAAATTTTTAGAATGCTGGACACACACACACACAAGATCGTTCAGGTAAGTAAGTACCATTAGCCAGAGGGAAGCCTGCTTTATGGGCACTCCTATTTTGAAGGTCCAGTATTCATGAATGAAATATATTATTTCAGTCCTCAAATCTGTGTACAATTTACTATGAAATGTTGATTCATAATTCTTCTCAAGCTTTTAATGCAAGAATTATATGTATATTTTAAGATAACGATACAGGCCACTTCATAAACACTGTCTTTGATGCAAAAGATCAGACAACTGTTACTGGCTTTTATTAGCAGAGGAGGAAAGTGAGGCTTGGCGTCAGCAGACAGACTATCGTATGTGTAATATCTGTGACTTAAGTTTACTCTGAGTTGGCTCCTTTGTAAATTCCCCAGGCTCTATGAAATCTAGAATTGGGGCTGATAAAAACACTGAAAAATAAAAAGGCATCCAAAAAAGCATTTTATAAATGCAGCATATTTTATAAAAAGCAATTTCAAATCTGCTCCAGGTAGACACATAAAATCTTATGAATAAGTTCAAAGCATGGTTAGAAAACTTTTATGCACTCCTTTAAAAAAAGAATGCATATGCATGTTTTGGAGAATCTTTGATATAGGTATGTGTGTGCATATAACAGAGTCTGAATTAAATTGTTTCTTCTGTATGAATATGTAAACGTCAGTCTTTGCTAATAAATAACTTTCATTTTTGCTCTGACAAACAGATGCTCCAAGAACAGAATAGATACCCTTATTAAGCACTCTCTACTTGATTCATGGTGTAATTCATTTTCTGGGAAGTACCATAAGGAACAAGCCAGTACAGGGCACTGACACAGCAGCAAACTTGATGGAACCACTCCTTTGTATCAAGGGACCAAACTGCCTGGGGTAGGGATACAGGGGGTGGGGGGGAGCCAGAGAAAAGGCCATGCCTGTGGGAGTTCTGATTCATCAGACCTCCCAGAAAACAACTGTCCAGGAGACCTTTATACATTAAATGTAAAGGTGAGTCCTTGTAGTGGAATCTCAAAGGAGCAGCAGGGAAAGTGTTGCTGTGTGTTTCTTCTTCTCAGCTCAACTTCACCAGTGGAACATACACTTCTAGAGGCACACAAGGATTAATCACAAGCTGTTGAGAACATCCAATATATTTTTTGGCATAATATATACTATTTAATTATTCCAGTATTACTTATGACATTGTAATAGATTAGTATTAGTTGATGAAAAAAATACTTCCTTTTCATTCTGCTCACCATCTATCAAGAACAGATTTCTTTTATAAGCCTTTCAAATTCCCTGATTAATAGGAGGGAGAGGAAGGAGGCATTAACATGTTAGCTCACTCTCTCACTACACAAGAATGGGATTTTGTGTATTCCTATATATTTTAATTTTTTTTTTCAATCACAGTTATTGCAAATTCTTACATTATTGGCTTAATCCACCTAGCATCTACAGAACAGTATTTTCAGCATCCATTTAATGCTGCTAAAGTTTCCAAGTTATTTTATAAATTTACAAACTTTTGATTTTTATTTTGCTAACTCTGGCCATTAAAATCTGCAACATCAGAGTACCATGTTCAGCCACAGGGCAGTGAAAGTGCTATTTGAGGCAAGGATTCCTCTCCTAACTAGATTCCTAACCACGAAGATAACAGATAAAAGCCATGCAGTGTTGTACCTGCTAAGCAAATTGGTTACCACAAGTTCATCTCAATGAGTGTCATTCTAATACCCAGCACTCCATTACCAGGTTTTACTGAAGTACCTGGATTTACCTCTAAAACCTCTGGATATAGAATTGAATTCCATATGGAAAATAGCAAAAGTTTATAAGTAATTATGTTTGGAATGAATTACCAAGACTCATTATAAGGTATAATGAAAACAGCCCAGCCTTAGATAAATGGACATTTTAACCTTCCATGAAAAACACCTGAATATTTAATAATAGTAATGGATTTCTCGTTAAGGTATATGACTGAAAAGGAAGAAAGCTGCTTGCTCTTCTTTTCTTTGTCCTCGAGCTCATGTGTAATGTTGTATAAATCTGTGATTCAAGCCATAAATTCACGAGCCTTTTTCTGGCAAGAAGCAGCGGCTTAAGCACTTCTTATGACTGAGTCCAACACCTCCATTACGGTCACAGTTTTTTCTGAGATTCACCTGGCAAACTGGATTTGAGTTTAAAAAATGAGGCAAAGATTAATACTTTAAAGTCACCTTTGGTTAAATTACCATATTTGGTAAATTATCCACCTTTGGGTATGCTATTAACCCAATTCTGTTTCTTCCTCTGGGTTTATCATCTACTTACATAAAACCTGGAACAGGATGTGGAACCAAGAGTGACTCAAGCTAGCACAACTGCCTCAAAAAAGAGTCAAACTATCCCTTAAATCCACTTTAATGAAAACACTTTCCTAACAAAAAAAGCATAATGCAATCCTAACTTTCCATATGATCATTTCTAAGAAAAAAACAAAATCAGTAAGATGTTTTATGAAATAAAAAGTAATCATATTTTTGTCTAGGACTGAATTGTTGGCCTACTGAAATCAGATTTCACTAGCCCAGAATTTGAGCAAAACACACATAGTCCTCATTCTTCAGTTATTCCATTTGCTGTGACCGGTAACCACAAACCACGCTCAAAAAATGCATTCAGAAAGGCATAAAGTAATACTCTGAGTAAAATAATCCCTGACAGTAACATACAGAGCATTTAAAGAGATAGATGAGCAGATAAAGTGAGGTATGACGGGCCAGCACAATTTCATCAATCACAATTGCAACGTGGCACCCTTTGAAACCACGTTTGTACATGGAAGCCTCCTGTAAACAAGGCAAACGGAAAGAAGGGGAATCATTCATCAGTGCTTCCGACCTCCAGAGAAAAGTAAAAATATCAGAGGCTGGGAAGTAGCTGTTTAACATCCCTTTATTTACCCACTTCATTTAGTAAACGTATTAAATTAAACTGCAGATGTTCTGCTGTCAGCACAGCAAGCTAGCTGCAGTCTTCACAGGCTGTTTCCTGATAGAAACACTTAATGCACTGTAAATAAACAAAAACTATTTTGTTAATTAGTATATTAATTATATTTCAAAAATGCTCACTAGGTTCTTTATAGCCCAAGCTACTGTAGTTCCTATTTTAATAGAAACCTTGAAATTGAAGAGGGAAGGTGTTCAAGCTCTTTGAAACTGTAGGCCTTGAGCAACTAATTATCACTATTGTAACCATATTTTAAGTTATTATATATTTCTGTAGTACTTCTAGAATCAGAATCACAGAAATGAGACTGAAAAGAAAACCAGACTGAAAGGGAAAACTCATCCATCCTTAAGAGAGATGTTGGGAATATCAAGTTTATATAATTAATTTCATTTAAAAAATACTTTTATTATTAATGATCAGAGGGAGATTTCAGGATATCAAATGGGAATAACACAGAGGAAGAAAAATTAATAACTAATAAATTTAAAGACACGGGTCCTCATCAACCATGCATGTATTCTCACAAGAAATCACAATGGAAGATTTATGGGAAAAGAAGTCCATTCATAATTTAAGGAAAAGAAAACATACATAAAATCAAAGCCAAAATCCACCTCATATCTGATAGTTACATTTCATTGCATCATTGTGCTCATTTGTTCAAACTTGCTGGCTCAGTAAAGTTTTTAATAGACAGATGGCTAATTTTATAATTTCAACCCAATTTCTTACTGGACCAACTCCAAAGATCCAGTGTTAGTGTAATGCCATGGATAAAGGTCAACAGAATAAGAGGAGAACATATGCTTATGTCAGCATTTCACGTAGTCGTCCTTAACAGAATATACAGTGCTAAGCTGAGGGATTTGCACTGGCTCAACACTAACACCATATGGGTGGCCTGTTGAAAAGTAATGATGGCCTAAGCATAGAATCTTAATCAGGTACTGATGGCCAATGAATCAAATAGCACCACACAAGTAATCACTAAGTGATTAAAAAAAATTACAGAAGATGTATTGCTGAAATTACTCTGCTAACTAGAGAAGTGATTTTGTCTTAGCTAAAGCCTGCCACATCATTACCTCTTAATCTTAACCCCAATCTTTTTCATCCTCATACAAATCTCTCTCAAATAAAATGAACTCAATTTTTGGCTGTTATGAACATTCATACGTGTGATGAAAATGTACTTGCAATTTGATAACTTTACATTATTTATTGCTAAGTATTTATGAAGGGGACACATGAAGGGTTTTAATCCCTCCAGGAACTGATAGCATGGAATAAAAAAGCTCCCCTCCTTGCAAATTTCATAGACAACTCTTGCTTTACTTCTTTTCAATAATTCTGTTTAAACTGAAGGAATTACTTGGCTTTATTACATAAGCGAGGCTTGACTTTGTAGTACATGCATAATTAGACATTACTGCTGCACAGGTTAAACTGACACTCGGTACACAGGGCAGCTTGTACCCCTTCATGGAAAGCTGCACTAAGTGGATGCAGTGGGATACTTGTATACCCTTCATTTTCTTTAGTAAGAAAATGCTGCCTGCTTAAGATAGCTTTGAATATAATTGGAATTTACTAGAGGCAAGGCCATGGGATGGATGGTTAAACAGAAAATATTTCCCTAAAATAAATAAAAAAATATATATCCATTAGTTGAAGAGTTGCAGCCAGCTTCTTCAATAGAGGGACTACAGAAATGCCTGAGGAATTACAGCGTTATATCTATAAGCCCAGTTTCACAGATAAATTTTACTTTCTCAACCCATCATCAATTCAACGATGTAGCTCACCGGGAGCAGTTTCGTGTCACAGCTAAAGCAATCTAAGTAATCTAATCTCAAAAATGGAATTCTCTTTCCTTCCCATCTTGTCAACTAGGTATTTTCATTTTTTCCTTCTCCATTTGGTTCAACAGGAGAGACCTAGTAGAATACAGATAATTTTCTATCGCAGATGGGGAAAAATAGAATAGCTTTAAATTAGATCAGCAAGGAGACGTGTTTATCGCTAAATTAAAGGGAACGTAGGAGGGAAGAGGTACGTAGAACTGCCACCTTCACTCTCACATTAGCATGGATGTTATGTGAAATAAGACACTGCAGCCTAAATGTGCTTAAATCTGCAGAGAGATGAGATTATTTCAAAGTTTTAAGCATAGAGGTGTTGGTATGTATTCAGCTGATTTACATGCATTTAATTGGGAAGAGGGGGTGGGCTGAGGAGAAGGATGTGCAAAAAGGAACAGAGATCAGAATGCTTTTTCTTCAAAAACTGCTGTAATCTTTTACAAACAAGCAGTTACAGTTAAAAAAATAGTTTCAAATAATTGATTTTGATACTTTGAGTTTTAAATTCTAACTAATATGAATGCAAGATATTCTTGTAAATTAAGGTTTTGCATTAAGATTGTATACTTCTATTCATGGGACACTGTTTACACTAAGAAACACTTCACCATGCAGATGGGCCACTCTCACAAAAGGAGTGTTTTAAATCCTCTTTTATGAAAACTTGATCAATTCTAAACCAAAGTAGTCTCTGCGAGGAACTTTGTTCCCTAAATTTAACTTCCTGAAAATGACTACCAACTCTTTCAGGCATGCCCACAGGAATTTATTCAAAGCAAAATGAGTAAGTGGAACAAAGCCTAAGATTCTCTCTATAGAAACCAGTCATCAATTATGCCAGGAAAAGAACCTCAAAACTCAACTTTTGTAAATAAATGTTTCTTTCATACTACTTTGAAGAGTTTATTTTAATATCCATAAAATATTGCATTTAATTTTTACCCAATAGGTAATGAAAGCAGGTTTCCTTATAGAGAATAGCACTCTGATTTATATTTAAAATTAATCTAGGAAAATGAGACACTCATTCTCAAGTAAAACTTCTGCATAAAGCCCAGAATCAATAAAAAAAAACCCCAAAAAACTTGCTTGCAAGAGATAAAAGTGATTTACAATAGAAAAATCTCAAGATAACTCCAAGATTATTCTAAACTAGTCAAGGAATGAAATCCTTACAAGCATTTTAATACTCAAAACTGAGTATCTGTATTCTTTATTTTTGCTACTAATATGAAATGTTCTCACTAAATTTAAATATTGTGAAAAAACAACCAGACTAAAAACAAAACACAGCTTAAAGAAATGTCAGACATACAAAATTACTGTGAAAGAGGAAAAAGAAGAAAGAAAACCCCCCAGAAATTAGGCCAGTTTTTAGGCTACAAGCCAACTGTTTGCTCTACTTTGCTTTATTTATTAGTTCTTAAGGTATTTAAAACTTGAGCATTAAAACTGGAGAATGATTTGCAAATGAATGCAGTTGCAGTTGTGAAAATATAACTCACAGCTGAATGTGGGTTATTCAGACAAATGGCTGCTTTGTTAGAGGAGGGGAAGTGAAGTTCTGTGTTAATTTATTACAAACTGCAGCATTTCAACCCTGATGTCCAGGCAACAATGTTTTTTATTTCAAGTAATTTATAAGTACTTCCCATAGCACTTAACAGTGATGTCTTTGGCTGTTTCACCATGGTACCAGAGTGTATATGTATTTACTGTGGGAATTTGTTTTTAATAAAACTGTTGTAAGGCATTTTTATTCCTTCTCTTTGTTACATTAGAAACATTCACTGCATAAGTAATGTATTTTTTCCTACTTGAAAGGCAGCAGATTATGGCCAGCACTGTATTTGGTTGTGTAAAATAATGACAGGCTAAGTGATTTCTCAACCAAAGCAAGTTATTTCACTTGCCATGATTTCCTCCTCCCCCCCGCCCCACTTTAATACTGGTGACAGTGCCTGACTTCTTTAAGGTCCCTGTGTTGGTATAATCATGTCAGTCCTCAGATTAGATCTGGTCAACATGAAAATCAAAAACATCATGGGAAAAAGAAATGCAATGTCTGCCTCACCAAAAGAAACCATGGCATCACATTGTGCATGTTCTAATATTAGAGATTCTGGGAGGAGGGTGTGGGTTGTATTTTTTTTTTATTAAATACTTTCAAAGTTTTAACACAGGGTCTTACAAATTCATTTGAGGTTTATTTGGTTTACAGACTGCCAGCTCAAAAAATAGAACACAAGTGAAAAGCTAAAGGCAGTGTACAGGGAATACTGTATAGATGGTTGTGCATATACGTGTAAATGCATATGCAAACTATGTGGATATACATATATGCACACTTACAGCTCACTCTCCTCCCCTCCTTGTCACGCTGCTACTTTTGGAGATCTTTCCTACAAAAGCTGCATTAATACATTCATAAGTTAGAAATGAACTATGACGACCATCTACTTTGAAGAAGTGATGAAAAACCTGCCATGTCAACAGCTAAACTTGCTTCAGCACTTAACCTTGCTGATAAAAAAATATATTCTACAGACAATCTTAATTCAATTTCATTTTAGATGAATATCTAACCAGTGGATCTTGCTCTTCTTCCATAAAGTCTTAAAAAACTAAACATCAGATATCTTCTTTCATATATGTAATATATCACTCCAAATAATCCTGGAATAAGTTTATTCTTATACTTTTATACCATTTGTTTCAAAGGTTATGTAAATTGTTACAACTCTTACAGCAAAAATAATGATCTTAATGTAATTTAATTTTGAATGTCATGCTCCAGAGGCTTTTGCAGAATTGCTGCAGCAGTGCAAAAAATTACAGGCCAACTACATCCTCATTTAAATCCTCTGACACTGGGTAGTACATGTAAATTTGTACAATTTAATTTCTTCTAGTTCTAGTTAAGATGCTTTAACAAGGAGAATATTTGTAAATCATACCACAGTAAAGCTTTTGTAAAAGTTGTTTTAAAATTATATTAGAAGAGTTGACAGATATTGAAATATATTAAAAAGTTGCAGGTAACAATGTTTGTTTTCTTAGAAAAAGTTAAAGTAATCAACTTTCTGTGCCTCTGCTCTAAGGTTCAGAGTCCTACTTAAACTCTGAGAGATAGAGACTTGGTAACTACTTTTTAGCTTTCCTTTTTACTTTTTTTAATTATTATTCAAAATAAGAAGATTGTTGAAGTGAAAGACTCAATTCTACTGGCAGAGCCATGCCTGGAATTTTCTTGCCCAAATTCTAACATTCAGTCTTTTGTCAACTACTTTAATTTATACCTCAAGCCTCTTTGAAATTATTTATGGGAAACATTCTTGAACACTTCTTGTATAAGCATTGTGTAGAAAAGTTCTCAGCTTTGGTTAAAAAAAAAAAAAAAAAGTTTAACCAGTTTGCTTCATTTATTTGCTTTACCCTCTTCAAAGCCAAGAGAGAAAAAAAAAAATCAAGAAAAATCAATAAAAGTGCTCTACAGATTTAATTCAGAGAAATACAAAATTTCACCTCAGAATGTAAGTACATATTTAGCAGTTTTTTAAAAATCCTTTCCATAAAGCTGAGTAAACACCTGAAAGTTCACCTCTCACCAGAGAAATCTTGAGCCTCTCACATTGTATGTAATCTTAGTGATTCTGAGTAAAAACAGATGGAAATCTTTTGATTGGCTCAGAACGTTATTTTACCTGAAAACCCATTCTTTTTTTTTTCCCCTCACACAAAACCAAGTATATTTTTATTCTACTTCTTAATTATTCTGATGTATTATGTAGGACCATATCATAAACCCTGACAGGAGCTTTTCATAGTGAAGTGGCAAAACTGACTCTCCTGTTCCCAGTGTGACTGTCCATCCCCACCAAGAGCACAGAGAAGCAGCGTGGGGAAGAAAACTGCAGAGCAAACATGCTTCCCACTGATGCAACCGCGTCACTCCCCAGTGTGCGCGGAGCTCCGTAGGGGAAGCATAAAATCCACGGGGAAAAGCTCAAAACAGCAGACAGCAAATGGCTATACATTTGCAAGGCTGGCTCCCAGTGTCATACCAGAAATCAGAAGGACTGTGAAACACAGTTTATAGATAATTAATTTATTATCTACAGAGGAGGAGAAAATGGCAAGCAAAATATCAGCTTGTGATTATTCCTGTATGTTTCCAACTCACTAGCTGAAGCTGAAGAGGATGGAGGTCCCTCACAATCCAATGTCTCCTATGAAAGTTTCTGTATATTGAAGTGGATTGCAAAGGAAACACCCAAACAACCTCTAGAAGATGTTAAAATCATATGATTTGCAAGAACAGCTAAGTGTATTTATTAATTCCTTGCATAGCTACTGCATTTCTCCAAAACACAAAACCATCATAGTGAATCACTGAAATTACTGGAGACCCAAGAAGAGGCATTTGGATGATAATGGAACTCATAAAAGCAGCACACCTCCTTAACAGCAGGGCTCAGTAGGAACAAGGCATCTGTTTCATGAAAAATTAAGACCTTGAATGATGCTGCTTTTCAATGACAAACAAAACTAATGCCTTCTGTCATTTACCATGAAAAAAAATGACAGAGTATGACATCTAGCCTAATCAACAGCTTGGTGATCAGAGATATTAATCAAAATTTTAGAAGTTCATGTCCTAATTTAAAAAACAAAACAAACAAAAACCCACATCATGAGAGTGTGCCCTACGTGCTAGACTGTTTCTAAAATAGATGGAGAACGCCACTGGAAAACCTTGAGCTTTCTGGAATGATACCAGGCATATATGCACCTCCATGCTTGTTTCCTCTCTCTCTCTTGCTTTTTTTGTTTGCTTTTTATTAGTTTAAGTTATTTGTGAATAAGAATGTTCCTAAGGCTGATTCTTCCTAACAGTCTCTTAAGTAATTAAATTCAATAAATATTTTAGTAGCACAGATAATGAGTAAGTTGAAAAGTTAGCTTCTGGTGGTGCAGAATACTGTTTAAATATCCGTCCATCAGCCATCAGCAGACCCCCAGCCCCTTTCTGGAACAATTTTCTGTGAGTCTCCAAGAAATGCTGCCCTAATACTTTTTAACACGCCCCCGCATTCAGCACTTATGAAGCCTGTGCATGCTTTGTATGGGTTTAGGAGTGGGGAAAGGAAAGAGATAAAACCAGTAAAGAGAAAATCACCTACTTGCAGAGTATGCTTTTGGCAGGTAAATAAGCTTATATGAAGTTACATGTTATACTGTGCTTAGATCGCTTCAAGACAGTCTTGACATGCACACAAGAAATAATCCAAAAAAATTCTGAAGCATGCTAAGTAAGGACCACAGTGTAGGATATACCAACATTAAAGCTATCCATGCATACTTCAGCTGCTTTGCATGCATGCATGACGATACAATTTTTAAATACTATGAGCATTTTTGTCCTTCTTCAGTTTTTATTGTCACAACCACTATAACATCTTGGGGAAGATTCCAGGAACTATGAAACAGGTCATAACATCAGAAAGCCCTAATCTGCCTTTTGGGATCTCCAGTGTTCAGGTACGTGATGTCCAGATAATTTCCAGATGTTTCATCACACCATGTTGATCAGAAGCTTTTTCTTTTTTAACCTGCACAATTAGATTGTCAGTTTTTCTCTCTACACGGCACCAAAAATACGTGCTTTGAGAGGAACATAAGGTATCGCAACCCTAACTGCTGGGACAGTGCACCAGTCATAACAGAGCTGAGACAGCTCAAAGATACTTTGTCATCCATACTTAAGTGAAGAAGCAAATCTGCAAAGCTTCTTAGAAGGTCAGGTTGCGTGAAGTATTAACAGTACATATGACAGTCAGAAACACAAGATGTTTTGGTATGCAAGTATTGTGTGAGGTACTGAACAAGTAACCGTGTCCACTGTTACTTCTCTGATTTAGGCTGTAATTTCAGAATGCAGAAAAGTGAGGTTTACTTTCCAGAACAAAAAGGAAAGACCAAAATGGAGTTACTCCACTTTTGTGTCACAGATAGTACTGGTGAGGTAAACTTGAACACCCTCAAGAACACGTTAATTTCCAGCCTGCAAGCGTTTCCAATGCAAGATTCTTATTGGCATTATTAGGAACTCTTGTACTGATATACTGAAGATAAAGAAATCACACAGCAGATAACACCACCACCAGACAAACTGCAGAAGCACAGCCCTTCACTATGCCACTTAGATACATGTCCTGAAAAAAATAAAATTATTTGAAAGTTAAAATGGTCCACTTTATGAAACTGAAGCAGAAGTAAAATACAAACCTGCAAGACAGTGCTTCTCTTCCTTTCTGTCATAGCTGACAGGACTCAAGGTTGAGAAGTTTAGGACTAGAATCATTAGAAGTTGGATTTGTAACTCCCTCCTCACATAAACTGGACCTTAGAAGTATGCCATTTTTAAGGAATTTGGAGTTCTTGGTTTTGAACCTGCATTTAAATCACTGAGATTAAAGGAGCCCCCTCAGAGACTCCATGAACAAAACTGCAGGAATCCCATTTGAAGACAAATAGAGCTCATTCTTGTTCTAATAGGCATGCTCACAATAACAGAGCATTGCATTAAAATTGTTACAGATAAATGACACCACATTTACTCTGAATGAACCAGTAAGCCTCTAAGATCCAGATGTCCAAATCCAGGCCAAAGTTTATACCAGAATGCTCACCTATAGAGCCTTAAAGTTCTAGAAGTACAAGCAAAAGCACAAACATGTATACTTCAGTCTTTGCTGTAAGGATGACAGTCAAACAGCACTCGAAACAGTGGGAAGAATGACGAGGGAATGACATCTTTCAAGCCATCTGATGGCTTCTCTTTGACACAGACACCGATATTTTCAAAAGCCAGGCAATATAAGAACTGTGCATTTTTAAACTGTATCTCAAAAACAAGTGTAATTGCACCTTCAAGACTGATTGTAAATGTCTCCTTTCTTCCTTATTTTACAGTCAGGCTACATTCTAGTAAGGGAAAAGAATTACAAGGCTTCTGCAACACGTGTTGAGAGGGACTGACACCAAAGTTTTGCTCTTTGTTCCTACGCATGTATCGGTATCCTCATTCTGACTTAAAGAAGGAAAAAAAAAGAAAGAAAAGAAAAAAAGAAAAGAAATTCTGGTTTCTGCAATAACTTTCTTCCTACTTATTCTGAAAATGCAGTAACAGCAGACTGACATTTCAGAGACTTGACAAATACAACCGTACAGAGAAACTACAGTAAATGACAAAAATAATGCTATTCTCCGCCCCCTTCCCCCAGCAGCCATTTAGACATTATCTGTAAGCTACTACTTAAAAGTAGTATCTTTTAGACATTTAAATATCCCACATTAGCTTAATCAGCAACACACAAAGCTTTGTTTTGACTCCTACGTTTTCACCTGTTTGGTTTCTAACACCTACCACTCTGCGAGCTGCGATACAGAGACATTCATTTCACATGCTCCTAAGAACCAATTACAAGCACTGCAAACTTTCTCCTCTGCTCTGTGTTGTACATCAGTTGCTTTAAAACCATTTAAAAGCCAACAAATGTACATACACAGATTTCTGTAGTGAGGACATCTGCACTTTCTCAACTGTTTCTAAAGCAGAAAAAAATGCCTATTAGTATAAAATTTGAAGAAAAATTGCCCACAGGAGGAATGGGCATTAGCCATGCTTCACTTCCCTCCTTTTTGTTGACATATGAAGCACTTTTTTTCTCTTCCTTTCTTTCCAATTCACAGTGGGTCTAAAGAGGTGAATCAGTGCACAGAGAAAAAGAGAGAAAGAGAGGAGAAAAAAGAAAAAACCCCACAACCCTCTTTTTCCAGGGTGGGTATGAAATATGAAGGCCCAACAATTGTCTGAGCTCAGTGCATTGGAATAACATTGGTTAAATTATGGATAGTTTTGAATAGTGTCACTTTTTTTTTCTCTGCAGATGGTTGTTCACACAAGGAGTCTGGCCTGCATAATTGTATCACTAATAAGCAGTAAGGCAATTAGTTGTGTAAGTGTGCTATAATCATTCTAACAGAAGAGATGACGAAGAGACAAAAAAAAGGAGGGGGGACAAAAAATGTCTTTTCTCAATTCATCAACTGACAGCCATAATTAGATATATATAATTGAAAATTCCACAGTAGGGGGGCCAGCTTATACAAATGAATTTTCTTTGCTTCTCTTATGCATTTTTTCCTTTTGCCTGAACATTCCCCCCAAGAAAAAGGCAGAAAATTTGTCATTCCAGGGGAGCGTATACTGTATGAACCGCAGGCTGCTCATTCAGAGCAATGATGTCAGAATAACATCTTTTCCCCCCCACTAAGAAATAGACGGCTTTGAACTGAGCCTTTATTAGCTGTTTTCAGCCAGTAGCAAATTAAAAAAAAAAAAACAACAAGCCAAAAAAAACCCCACAAAAAAAATACAACCCCCACAACACAACAAAAAACCCCTCAAAACCAGCACAGCCTTGGATGATCTATATCAGTTTGCAGAAGATGAAATGTAAAGCTCCGAGAAGAGAGGTCACCTTTTTTTTCCACTGACATGAAGACGGCTTGTTTTTGGTGCTGGGGGAAGAGTTCTGAGTTCTAATAGAGCATTACATCATCAAGTATTATGGGAAGAAGGGGATTTCTTTTGAGCGAAGCCTGATTATCAAAGGCTATAATTAAATTTGGGCTAAAAATGCCCAAGTGCTTATGAGTTTGTGGAAACTATGCACAGAACAGCTTTCCACTGAATTAATCAGCTTGCAAGTTTTCATTATTCTGGAGCTTCTCTTTTTAAACTGTAAGCTCACACAATCACAGCTTTTTTTTTTTTTTTATCAACAAACTCTCCTAAAATTTAATTGGACAAACCTTAACTGATTTTTTTTTCCCCTTAAAGAGAGAGAATGTTAAGGCTGGAGCTTGTTAATTAAGTTCTTTAAATGCCCCCAGCTGTGCAATAAATTTTCAAAGCTACACAACTGCATTTTTTTTTACATTTGCTCCCCTGTTTTTTACTTAAAATATTTTTTAAAAAAGAACAAACAACAATAACAGAAAACTTAAGAAAATTCCTACACACACTGATGATCCTGGCTGATGAAAATTTATAGGTTAGAAAATTACAGCTGATTAGAATATAACTGCACATTACAGGACTGTTTTAAAGGACTACAGATAATTAATTTCTTCAAAAATAATTTAGCATCTTTAAAAAAAAAAATCTAAGGTGGCTCTGTGTCAGATGTGAATAAGGTAAAGTATCCTGTGCAGTTGTTCCACAACAAAATCCTTCTGTTTAACATCAGTGAAAAGTTTACTGAAACATTACACAGAATCTTCCACAAATTCACAGACCATATGTTCGCAAGATAAGTCAACATATTTCTATTATCTCAAGAAATATCAGTGGTCAGGGTTCAAATATGAAAGCCTCACAATAAGAGTAGGAAAATGACATGAAAGCATGTATCTTAACATCAGGTAATCTAAATATGTATTTTCATAATTTATTAGCTATATATATATATATATATATATAACTTCTTAATGTTAGATGTACCAAAATATTCAACACTGAATTCTCCCCTATTTAAAAAAAAAAAAATATTAAGTATATATCTGGCAGAGAACATGTATACAGTTATCAGTAACAAACTTCTGGGCAGCTCAGAAAGTTTGTTACTGCAGATCAGAAACAGTATAACACGATCCAACACATTAAAAATTAGTATCTTCTTACCTATCACATAACAAACCACTAATAGTCATGTCCTCCCTGATGAAAACAGCTGACCCTGGAGTACTGATTTTTACTCATTTTAGTACCCAAATTCACTCTATGTTGTACAAATATTCTTTGTTCTAGAAGTCTGTCACATCCCAACTCTGGCCTTCAAAAGGCTGACGCATGCAAATGAAGACAGAAACCTTAAATATCAGTGGCAAAATATGAGCCAATACTTTGCCAGCTCTATAAAAGCTAAATACATCACCAAAATACTATTGCAACTGCATGTCCCAGGTTATGCTCCTGACTGCTCAGTGTAACAGAATCTGACATTTCCAGACTACCTGAACAAAGTTTGAGACCTAGTGAGGCCAGTCCAACCTCACTCAGTGGAGGGTGCTCCTTGCTCCTTTTTTATTCACACAGTGTAGTCAAAACTCTGCCCATGGTTATCTCTCTGGGGGAGCACACAAGCAGGTGAACTAATCTGAACTCACACATCTTCCCAACACTAAATTCTGGGCAGAGCAAGATGTGTAGGATGAGTTTTCGCCTTCCCCTCTTAGGTTTGTAGTGTCAGGCCCAATCTAGACCCAACAGACAGTCAACAGCTTTTGTTCTGGTATGCTTCAACCCAAAATTTCACATTACCACTGAGGAGCCACAGGTTGCACCAAAAACTTGGCATGAAACCACTGAGCACTTGATAGCCCAATCAATACTCTGTAGCTCTACTGGTGATTACTACCAGAAGCACCTTTGAATGCTTTAAGCTATTGGGAATTTTATGTCTCATGGATCGTACTGACTGCGAGAACAGACTTACCATTTTAAGACTACATTTCTCAAACTACAGCTTCTGTCACACTCCAGAAGAGCAAATGAATCCTCAGTTACAATCTTTACTTGTTTGCTCATGATTTCAAGCTGTTCCTTCAGCCCTCATATAGTTTATAAGGAGAGAACATTTTTCAATAGCAAAAATACAATCAGACATGCACAAAGGAATGGCACCTATTTTGGAAATGCTTTTTTGAAAACTGAAAAATAACCACTGCATTTTTCCTGTTGTTACACCAGCTGTCTCAGGTGTTCTCTCCTGCACATAATATAACTGATCAGACATTCTGAAAATATATACTTAAGAAGTTAAATGAATGTGCATTCTACTGTATTATTTTTCTTAAAGAATTAAAGGTTTTATTTTATCTTAAAAGATTCTTGGCTGCATTTCCATGGTACACAATGACACATTTGGTTCTTTGTGTTTCTAAGTAATGACATAGTTCCTCTAAACCATGAAAAATGTTGCGTTTGACCAAACAAGAAAGGATGAACTTCTGGGAAATTCTATTCACTGGATCTTGAATTAGACCCAGAACACTGGGACGAATCCTTTCTCTCCTGCAGCCCCCTGCCAAACCTGGCTATAGCTGCAGTGGCATTACATTGTTTCCTCCTTATTCACTGGGTACAGTAGTATCAACACAAACTGTACTCTATTGCTGAAAGCTTGATTCTCAAACATATGGATATGTTGAAAATTAAATTGCAGGGTTTATTTGAATTTATAGACAGCTTGGTGAATGTATTTTTGAGATACAGTCTCCGTCAAGGAGATAGATGTCACCTGCCATGAGGAACATGATTGTATAATGTTAAAATGCCACAGTCTCTTTGTAGGTAATTCTATTCAATCGCTTCCTGCAAAGATTTGGGTAATGAACACTTGAGCATCTGTGGTGTGGGCTTTTTTTTTTCTTCCCTTTTCCTATTCCCCCCCTCCTTCCCTTCTCAGAATCTTGATTTGGATTATATTTCTTTACTGACTATAAAACTGCCCAAACTCTTTTCCCATGTCCCCTTCTGTATTATATGATATGTGATGTTTCTACTCTTTTATTAAGATTCCTACACTTCTAAACAAGGAAAATGTTGCAGGACAGGATAAAGAAGATCCATGTGAAATTACTGAACCTGTGAGGCAAATTATTCCCTGGAGTCAGTCAACACTGTGGGAACAGTTCAACACCCTTTCAGTTTAAGAGTTGCATTATCTTGTTTGTTTAGATTCAAAGATTTCTTTTTGCTTTTTAATCATCTAGTCAATTGTAACTTCCACCCCATTGTACAACTGAAATCCAAATAAACTTTCTCATATCTAACTAATTTTCTGAATAATGGCATCTGGTCTGAAACACTAGATTATACTGTGAACAAGCATAAGTAAACAGCTTGCAGGAAATAATTTAGTACGTACAACGCGCCCCCCCCCCTAAATTTTTTTGTCGCTTTTACAAATTGTCTGATTATTGAAATTTTTAAAACACTTCAACACATTTACTCCATTTGCACACAGTCCAAAATCTTCAACTAACTGTTATATACTATTTGGTATTTTATTTACTAAGATTAACAACTCACAAAAACAAAGCTAAACTAAATTCTACTTGCCTTTGCCATAAATTAAGAATGTATCAAGTTGAAAATACAACCAATACATTCTTACTCATATCACAGTAAAAATAACTAGATAGACAAAGTTCAACCAAAACAGACACCAAATAAAAACCAAAACAATACATCAGATGTCTCCCTCTTCTCCAACAGGCTCTCAGGTTAGATTAGAAAATGCTGGCAAGAATAACTAAAAAGTCCTGACAAACCAGAGTCTAAGATTACTCTGCTTGATGTAGAGCTCAAAATAGAAAGAGGAAACTATTTGCAATGCATTCACAGGAGACCGTTTTCTTGTCAGGATTCTTTTACTTGCAGCAAGGTCTAAGAAAAGAAACCAAGGTCTTTTGAGAAGATCAAATAGCCCAAATCTTTGCTAAAACACTGGAGTAAAGACATCTTTAAGAAGCCAGAGATTTGAGTTTGTGTGTATCTCTGATGCCAAAAGCATGCATAAAGGATGACCTTTTTTTAAGGCAGTGGGGCATCTATGTTCTGTAGTATTCCCTCAAGAGAGGGATGATAGTTGCTTAATAAATTATGAAGGCTCATTCTGTTTCCAAATCACCCTTCTAAATTTCTGACAGTAAATACAGAATAGTATCACTGAAACATACTACATTCTTAAAATCAGAATGTCTTTGTACCAATCTATGACTTAAAAAATTAAGGAAAACAAACCTTCACAGGTAACAGTCACACAACATAGTGCAGCAGTAAGTACACAATGACACTATTCTTTTGTGTAACTTTAGAGAAAGGAGAAATTAGAGAAATTTTCTTATTCTGTGATTGCAAACTGTTACACTGCTGGCTCTAAGAGGTACTTTTGGTTTTAGCTTTATTTAAATAAACAGCCTATTAGTTCCATCTACTTACTGTTGATTCACAAAGGAGAGATCTTTGCTATGGAGAGAAGATTTGAGTCTTGCTCATGACAACAGAGGAGAAACGAGGGTGTAGATATATTTCTGAGATACAATTAAAAAGCAACTTCTCGTTTTAAAACTACACTAAAATATATTTTCAAAATGCCAAGTATCCACTTTTGAACACTAAATAGTTGTGCAACACCAAGCTGCCTTTGTAACGTTGACTCTCTCTTTATATATTAATTTCATGAGTGCATGCTATTTTTCTCCCAAGCAATTATGCGGGAGCAGCACAGTAAACAGTAACTGCTCCTTCCTAGCTTCTGAAAGTTTGATTTGGTAACACTAAACACCTTTTACACAGGTATTTAGGTTGAAACTCTTAAAAGTAGATTAAATATTTCCCCTCCTCTCATTATTATCTCACTAATGATGAAATTCTGAAGTGATCAAGTCTTTTACAAAGCTGGCATAATAAATACAAAAATGAACCTCTTTCTTACCTCTACCCTCAACCCTCCGTTCCTCAAGCCTTTTCCAGCAATAAACAAAAACCAATACAGTAGCAGGAGGATAGTAGCCAACTATCAAAAATGAAAATGGGAATCAACTAAAATATGGAGCACAAACTTCTATAATAAGCATTTTAGGAAGTACATTAAAAAAATAAAATCACTTGACACAAAGAGCTTTCCAAGATTATGGTAAGGTGATTCTGGCCCCAAAACATAACGATATTCCACAGTGTCGCATGTTTTCCATGCTGACACATTAGCTGTGCTGGCATCCACCAAAACTGAGCAACTGCAATGAAGGAGATGGTCAGGTAATGCCATCTTTAGAACTGAAGAAAATGGGCTGGGGAAATGTGATACAGGTAGGCACATCAGGAAACCTTCTTTCACCCCGCTAGTTCATTTTTACAAGCAAATCTCTTGAACAGCACTGTACTGCATCAAAGGCCTTGATGTTTTTAAAACAAAGAATTTATGGGAGCTAGAAGTGTAACCTACCTCCCTTTGTTCACTGAAATACATCATAATTTTGTGCCTTGTGGTAGCAAAAGTAATTTAGAGGAACCTGACAGAAATAATATATATATCATTAAATCTGTCCATTAATATACTTGTGGTATTATAAACATAGCGGTTTGTGGATGACAGAAACTAAAACCAACTCATTTGTTTGTGTCAGTATTAAAATGCAATACATTTTCTTTTCAGATTCAAGCCAGGTGAAGAGAGCTTGCTGAACAGCAAGTTATCTCCAAACAAGGCATAAAGAACTCAGAGATTGAAGCGTAACTTTTGAACACCATTTCCAGCTTGCTTCAGCTCTTCGGTGTATTGAGAACAAAGGTCTCAGCTCAGATGCAAGATCAAGTTGCTCAAAAAAACCCAATACTCATTATCACAAGTAAGGTCCCTATTTGCAAGGGAGTTATAACCTGTAAAACCAAGGCTATTAGGGGTCTAGACTGACGTGATCAGACATTAGAATTATTAACTTCTATTTCTTAAAAAGAAATCTAAGCTGATTTATCAGCGTGGTAAGACAGAAATTAATACTGAGTGATGTACAATTTGTATAAACAATTTGTGAGCCGGTCTACCTGGACAGCTTAATACTGTATAAAGCCCACATTGGTACCCTTCTATCCATACATCAGACATTAGTGTCTATGTACATACAGAAGAATGACAAGCATTAAGTTACAGGAAAAAAGTAACTTTAGCTATTAGACTGAACACACACAATTTTGCCAAGTGGGTGCAAAGGAAGCTAATCATGGGACATCTCAAAATTTAAGCACCCCTGCAGAACTTTACCCTGAGACAGTCCAGCATCACACAAATGGTTGGTTACAAGTAGGACATGCATGGCACATGAAGCTCCTGCTGGTCTCCTGAGATGTAATATTCAAAGGCTATTTTTACTACATAGATAATTTTTAGAATGTCTTAACATATAATATCTATAATACATGGCAACCACAGCAGCAAAACTCTGTCAGGTGAAGAATCAAACATACTATATTATTCAAAAATTAATATAAGCATATCTGCAAAAAGACTTCCATCACATTCTTGTAGAAATCACTGGTAAAGTCTGTGTACTTTTTTAAACTTTCAGACTACTAAAAAAATTTACTACATCACAAATATGGTATGCTCAGCAGTACATTCTCTCTAAGAATTCTACAGAAACCAGTAACATACCATGCCTGGAAACATCATTTAATTTCACAATGGTTATATATATATTGCCTTCAGTGTGGGAGCAGACTTACCCATTTTTCTACCTCCTTTATTTGTCTCAAGGAAACTAATAGTCATACATATCCTATGGAACATTCCCAATGTCTGAAAAACTGACTAGATATCTACTTTCCATAGAGTTCTTATTTGTAAGCAGCTGTCATCTAACAGCAGAACCTGGTACAGGTCAAGAAGAAAAGCATTACTCTTGTTTACAAATGTGTGAAGATAGTAACTTCAGTGCCTCTTTTTATTTAATGAAAGATCAATAAGCAAGTTTACATGTTTGATTGCCACAGCTCTACAGCAAGGAAAAGATGAAGCTGAACTAATTACCATCTTTTAAAAAATTGGAATGCCTTTGGGTTTGATTTTGTACAATTTAGAAAAAAAAAAGCTGATTCATATTCTACTACACTAAAAGTGTTATTCTGAAAGATTCTAATGGTTGCACTAAATGTCTGAATTATCAGTGCTGAGAACAAACAACCTCTTTATTATAGTCTGCTCCATCCTCCTCAAAGCTATATGACCCAGAACAATGTAAAAAAAAATTTTTGAGCAATCTCTAAAAGAATTCAGGAACCTCAAGGTCAGGTCTTCTAAATCCTTCAGCTTTCAAAATACCGATTTCTTCTAACATTTTTAATAAATAAAGAGAAAAAGGAACACAGAATTTTCACAAATATTTTCCAGAGCAGTGTCCAATCTTGTCTAGGGTTTGAAAATCTCCTACTAGTCATATTCTTCCTTCTGACAAGCAGTGAAGTTCATCAACAGTTGAGAATCTTTTAAAATACTTGTGCATTTTGAAGCCTCTTATACTTGAAGCACTTGAGTCCATGAATGAACTCAAAGTGATGCAAGACGACTGATTTGACCCACTGCTACATCTCACTGCTATACTGAGGTTCACAACCCATAAACCAAACGGTATCTGATCAGAGTATGACCAACACTTTGTTACTAGCGTCGAAGTATCACAGATGCTGCTTTGAACATCTTCATAGAAAAAGAATCGTTTCATGGTTCCCATTTTTATTGCATGGGCATGAATGCAGGTAATACACCGTAGGGATGCTTCCTGGGTTGCAAGAGTCAGATCATGTTCTTTTTCTGCCTCATTCAAAGCACAGATTTTCATCCCAAATTACCCTGCCCCAAGCAGAGGAGAGACATGAACGCACCTTCTACATCTTAGGGCAATTCCTAAATTATTCCACACTAAAAAGCATCAGACTTTTTCTTGGTTCATCCTGTGCCTCATGAATACTTTGTTGAAACATCTGTATTCCAACAGAATGGCATGCTTCTGCTAATGTGAAATTCCACCAAAATTGGCTTTATTAGGTGTAATCATAAATCTTAAAATTCAAAATTATCTTCCATGACATTTATGGACAAAGAGGAGCTGAAATGTTATCAGAGTAATCTAAAACATGCATGAAAAACTTTTAGAAGCTCATCTTCTTAATTCATTCTCCATCAATAAGACCTCTATGCACTGTCCAGTTACTTAGAATTTACAATCCAAAACTGGATTTTTTTTTTTAAGTAAATCAAAGAAAACCAATATGAAGCTGAATAAAAAACGTCTTTGGAACAACACAGAACACTGCAGCTAATCTGTTGTTATTTGAATTCATCACCTTTAAGTAGTACTAAATTATTTTATTGCAGTATGTAAAAGTTTCCTTATCTGTATTGTACTGAAATCTGTTTGAAATTATCTTCTAATTCTTTTTTGTTTAGTTTTACATTTAGAAAGTTAAAATCAACTGTCAAAACCTCATCTGGATTAGCTGGATTCTCAGACTCGCTCAGGAGTTCTTGAAAAATCTACTTGAATAACAACAGTCCTCTCTACAAAGTATATGAAAAAATTCCCAAGCAAATTTACAGTAGTCCTAATTAATATCTTGCAACAGACATGCTCAATAAATATAAATGTGATTCTACTGTTGACAAGATTACTATTGACAATTACCATCTTACAAAGATCTGCTTAAAAAAAAAAAGTATTTCATATTTCCAAGACATTGATTATTCCAATAATAGAGCTACAATTCTGAGTATGAAGTATATTTATTCGTATTTCTATTCCCCTGGTTCTGCACCCTCTACATCTATTTCTAGAGATCAGTTATCAGAAGAAGCAACTCAGCAAAAATTTAGATCAGGCAAAGTGGAGAAGGCAGAGCAGGTACACACTGATCTGAGCTGCTAGTTGAGGGCCAGTCAGCTTTGCTCCCAAGAAACTTCTCTCAGCTCACCTATCCTCAAACCAGCTAATAACTACAGAGTTACAGAAGGCATTATTACACAATACTCCCATCCAGAATTACTGCACTTGTGTGGTTTATCACTGCAGGCCTCCCAGAGAATTAAGCTTGCCAAAATCAGAGTGGTTTACCTGGAAACAGGATTCACATTTCTATTAGCCTATAAACAAAGCATCAGTGTTACTTAGGAACAAACGTATAGTGTGTACTTTCTCTTTTTGAACTCAGATTTCGTTTCAAACCCTATCCTTTACTATGCCTATATATATGTGTGTATAAACCTATGCATACACACATGTAATCCATAATATTTATAGTCACACCAAGAAAAAGTAGTCTCTTAAACTGATTTCTGAATTTATTCTGCTATTTTATCAAAAGAATATGGCTGAAATTCTATTCTCACTGCAATGTAACACACTCCAGCAGAGTTTTGATATGAGGCATCTTGATCTTTTTATTATGCCTAATTTATAAAGCAAAAAAATCTTTTGTTGCCAATTCCCACCCCCCCACTCCCCACTCCAAAAAAAAGGCGGGGGGGCAACTGACACAGGACTTTTTTTTCCCCCTTGTGATCAATTTCATGCAATTTTCTTTAAACAGAGATATCAAATTGTTAAACATTTTAACCACAGCATGTTCTGGTAATTCAATCCTTTGGATTTGCTTGGGTGTCCCAAAGTGTTTTGAGTTCAAACAGCAGAAGGAAACTGCAGCGCTGGTCAGTCCCCTCTTAAATCTTCTTATGGATTTCATTTGCTGTGTGGCCTGAGAGAGGTCAAAAGGTTTTCGCACAGAAGTAGAATTTGAGAAATAATCACCTTATAGACCCACTAAATCAATCATAATTAATGCACTTGCCTAGTTCTGTCAGAGAATTGCTGCTAGAGGGCAAAATAAAGAGGCCCCTTCTAATACAATTTGAAAAGAGATCAGATCTGTCATTTCATCTAATAATTGAGCCAAATGAGAAAAGAGAAGGGTCAGAGTTCATCTGGTGACCTTATGTAAACCCAATAATACATAATTCATTTTCATTTTATGGAATTTATAAGATGCTGTAAACTGTCAGGATACAGACTCATCTACTTTTGCTGCCACCAAAATCTTCCTGCTCATCACACAACACACACTGAGCTGCCAAAACTTTTAGGTGGTATATTCTGGCAGAATAATCCAAAAGCCTTCAACAAGGAATGGTATTTAATTCATTCTTCCAAGCGTGTGAAGTTAATAACTGAATAAATCACTCGCAGCTCTTTCTGAATGATATAAAACCTGTAATTTATTTACTGAGTGTTACAAATACAGTTAAAACATGTTTTCATGCAAAATGGTTTCTTTTCTTTTTTATTATTGTTATAAAAGATTTTTTTTTGTGAACATAGAATATAAATACATATGCCCTCAGAATAGAATACTACATTCCATCTCAAGTCTCAACTGACCATATTCAGTAGAATTCATTTCAGCTATTACCTACAAACCAAAAATAATCTGAAGACATATTCAAGAAACATTTCTCACGTAGGCAGGTTGTTCTTTTTAAAAAATTAATGCTGAATATTAATTCAAAATATCATAAGTGTTGCCTTTCCAGCCTGTCTTACCCTTTTTAGCTTCTATGCTGAGCTACATTCTTTACTCAATCACACTGCCACAACCAAGTTAGAGCTCTATCTAAGTAATAAAGGTGAATTGATGGTTTATGAGTTATTCCTTGCTGCTTTGTCTCCTTTAACGTCAATATAACCAACATATAGCAGACCATCCGGGCAATCATGACAGAATTCCCTAAGGCAAGTCTAGGCTTCTGGGGAGAAGAAATACTATATTGAACCAGCCAACACATAACTGGGGGCTGTATGGAATCAGTAGGGATGCTCTGGACTAATTCTGAAGTTTGAAATAGAAGCAACAAACTTTGAAAGAATATAGAAGCTGAGAATCTAAGTAGGTATGTTAATGGGAAGAAAAGATAGAACAATCCAGCACGAAACTTGCCTTAATGATGTCCTTGAACAATCACAGCTATTACAACAGTGACATTATGAAAAAAAAAAAAAATTATAAAATCCTTCTGATAGTTGATTTATTTAGAGAGGTTTAGAGGGGGTTTTATATTGCTTTTTATACTATTGGTGAAATACTCAGGACCACAGATAGGAAAAAACACTAAATAATTGGGCCAAGAATATAGGTAGTGTAGACTGAATTGTCCACTACAAATCCTGCTGAACAGAAGCTTTATGGAAGATACAGCACTGTCTGCTTGATTGTTCACTGGCTCGACACATTTAAGCTTCAGACTCCTGTCCCACATCGAACTGCTTTGTATAGCTGTACCTAAAAAGCTACCATGAAGGGCAACAGATCATTCTCCTTGATATAACGCAATTCTATGCTAATTATTTCCTAGACCTAGTAGAAGTTTGGGCCAGAAAGCACCAGGCAGAACTCATGCTATGTTCAGGAAAAATCATACAGTGCTCTGACAGGTTCCCAGCTTATTCAGACAGTATAATTTAGAGCTGTCTTAAACTATGACAAAGTCTGTTTTGGTATCTGGCCAGTCAGTGTAATGGAAGCACAAATTTTTCTTAAGCCCTTTTTCTTCTCAGCTGTACCAGGCTGAAGCCTGAGCCTTTTTTTTCCCTCTATAATACAACTCCACAGAGATCACTTTATTTTAACAATTAAGAAAGAAAAATAAAATTCCATACTAAAACTAACTATACCATATGGTGTCATGTTTCGAGTTAAATGGATAATATATGAAACAGCTACTCAATAGCAGCACTGGTAGCAACACCGCATTGCCCTTCTGTAGTATCAGGAATTTATGATTTTTGAACAGCTTTATGAAGGATCATATTCTGTAGTATTTATAGAGAGGAAAATGAAGGCAGAGAAATAGCAGGTCATTTTACACCAAACACTGACACTGAAACAAAATCTTGCAATCTTTGTTAACTTGTACCTTACCAATAATCTTCCCCTTGTAATTCTGATCTCATACAGCAAGCCACAGGAGATATATCACTTGTTATTTAATAGTAAAAGTCAATTTGTACACATAAAAGAAATATGCAAGAAATATGTATGTCATGCTGAAGTTATCCTTCATCTATTTACCCTTTAGTTTGAAATGACAATGTCCTTCTATTTGTCATATTGTTTAATCTGACCTTTGATCCTAAGGGTCATTGCACTCCCTGAGGTCATCTGCCCATCTGATTAACACATTCCATAATTTTGGAGGTGGTCAGTTTACTGGTCTATCCCATTAATCATAGCAAAGGCACCAGAAGCAGCATGAAAAAAAACCACTAAGGTTATCAAATCCCCACAGGAGATTAGGAAGTTAGATAAGCACATGAGGTTTAACAAACAAAAAGTACATGGACAAACCCAAAAGCATTCAAGGCCTGAAACCTGACACAAGCAAAGCAGCCTGAGAAAAACAAACATCAGGAACTTTTCCTCTCTCTCATTTCTCTCTTACTAAATTTCATAAAGCTCTGATATTTCCTCTTGAAGATAATGTGCCTTCTAAATCAGAGGACAGTGTGAAATTACTATCAATTTTAACAGTATCCAAACACACAGTACGATACAGAGCTAAGTTAGAGACCACTCGGATGAGAGGAGTCACCAGCATGGGACAGCACCTGCAGAACAGCATCGGCCATCAATATAGTGCAGTTATCAGGGAAATGATTATGATTCTTGAAGCTCAATTAACTTGAGTTAATTGATAAGGGGAAAAGGCCCATCATGTATTTCTCATGATGGGCCTTTTTATATTGTCTATTATACAGGAAAGAAAAATAATAATGCAGGCAAAAATAAATTACAAACAACCTCATATAACAGGGCATTATGCTGAGAATAAATAAAGCTTTGGATCTTGCCACTTTGCTGTCTAGGAAAGCTGCTCCAACATTTTCAACTCTTGCCTGGTCTTTCCTTCATGATTTTTTCAGACAGCTTACTATATGTTCAGTTACTAACAAAATGAAATTTTTCTTAGTACCTTGAACAAATATTGTAGCTGAGTTTGCAAAGAGATTGTGGCAACTGTCAAAAAGCATTCTGAAAGTGACATTTTCTAGAAATGAAACTAGAAGACTATTTATCACTACTCATTTAATAAGTGCCCTTGCAATTAATAGAAATTAAAAATAAACACGAAGTAGTAAAGCAACTTGTACAAAATGGCTTGCTTAACACCCAAGACAATAGAACAGATCTCCTGTTCACAACGCTCTGCCAAACCTAGTCACACACAGTTATGAGAATTTTCAAATAATAAAAAACAGTCAAGATGCACAGGAAAGAGAAACTACTGCTTGCCCACAGCCGTATAAGAATCAATACAAGCGGGTTTGGCAATAACTTGTTCAGTTGAAGATGTTGCAGCAGAGCTAACAGTTATCTGACAGCTCCAACACTGTCCTAAATGAACAAACGCCAGGCAGGACAGTAATGGTATTTCAACCCAAAGGTAACTAACATTGAAAAAACAAAACAAAACAAAACCCAAATCCTCCAAACTTCATGTGCTATTTAGCATATCTATAAAGTCTCACCTTCTTTCCCTGCCTCTTAATCTATTGTGATTGAATGCTAATGACTACAAGGCTCACATTAACAAAAAGGAGACAAATTTGTGCCTTCAGTTTTGAATGTATAATCATTTGCACTCAATAAAAATACAACTGGTGTATGAAAAAAGGAACTTCTCAGATCTCCTGGAAGTCCATCAGAAAAAAAAAATACATCTAGTTTCTTTATAATTTCAAATTATTGTCCTTCAAAACTTGCTAGTACACTGACCAAAGCTAGTATGAAACACATCCCCCAGTGTGTGGCTAAACATTTAATTGAAGTTTACACAGACATTTAGGATCTTGGGTCACATGACAGAAGAGACAGAAATCACTATAGATATAAGCAACAGCAAATAGTTCCACTTCTCTTACAAGATTAGGAGGAGACTTAAGCTGCTTGAAAGGATGCTTGCAAACTTTATGTGACATGGAGGAGGGGGCAATTACAAGCAGGATTCTTTAGAGGATCTTCAGCCTCTTCTGAAATACCTTCTTTGCTCCCCCCACACTAACAAAGCCAGATACGACTGCCTTCCAAAAGACACTTTCTTTTCCCTGCTTGCAACCAAGTGCAAGAGGGAAATTAAAAACAAGCTACTCCTAACCTTTCTGTCTACCTAATGGCAGATCCCAGCACCAAATCACAGAAGAGTGGGCAATAAGCAGGATCTGCTCTGTACCTTAGGTGCAAGGCAATGCACAGTATGAAGAGCCTTTTCTTTCCTATCTGAGCAGGTAAGACAAAGACACTGGCCAGTCCTACTTGAACGTCTGTGTGCACTTAATGGGCAGACATTTCTGGGATCAGACAAATGATGAGTGCAGACTTGACTGCCAGGATTTCAAGTAGCTCACTTTATTCTTTACACTGCCTTCTGTGCTGCTTTCTAATAATTCACACAGGATTTGCGAGTTCTCTCCTCCAAACCACAGCCACTTCTCACAGTCAGATGCACAAATTTCCTGGGGTGGTTGTCTACATGAAATAGATAATCATTATACTATGTTTAAGCACTTTGGTCATGTTTCAAAGTATAAAATCTATCAGACCCACAAATTTATAGTTCCCTATGTGCTTCAGAGAGTACATTGCTATGGCTGTTATAAATAAAATGCATAGATAAACACAAACCGACCATGATTTGGCCACTTCCTCTACTGAATTTGTGTGCTCAGTTCCTTGGCTTTGGTCTGAAGATGTTGTTGGGATGAAAAGGACATACTGGTTGGGAAAAGCAAATCCACCCAAGCTCAGTTAGTCCTGAAGCCATTATGGAACTAGAGCACTTATCTCTCACACTGATTTCATGTTATATTTTCAGTCACTGGAGACACTAAATATCATCTCCAATATAGGAGTCACAACCTAAGCACAGGCAGCACAGAATACTTCAACCAGACGGACATGAGGCGTTTCAGGGGATGGAAGCTGATGCTGGAAGGGAAGGACACCTTAACGCTATGTGGAGAAAGAAGAAACCCATAAACCCTTGGAGCACTAATTTCACTTGGTAAGATATTTGCACTCACCTATCAGAATTCCATGTTTCACACACAAGTGGCAAGTTTCACATTAGGTAACAGAAGCTGATCAATAATTTAAGCACATTCTTATCTTTTAAGACAGATTTAGGCAATTGAGGCTTTATCACCATTATTATAAATTTTTGTTTTCTTGCTTTTCAGCCTGAGGCTATGAAGAATTTGAAGCAGATTTGCCTAGTCTAGCATGTAAATATGGAACACCTCTGTTTCCCAGCTGTCAGTGTACGTCGTTACAAATAGTGAGAAGGCACACAATGCCACAGAAGGAAGGCTGTGATATTTCTCAAAAATTTTTTTCCTATTATTCTATTCAATACTGTCAAAGAAGCTCCTGAGAAATGAGGGTGCTACACAGAGAGACACAATTCCCAAGTCCAATAGCCAATGAGGAATTGCAAAGCTCAGTGTGGAAGCTATAAAATACTCTCTTCATATTTTGATTGATGTTGCATTATCTGTAAAATACTGTTGTGCTATTCCTAAGCTTTCTATTCAGGTCCCTTTTCACTGCTGCTTAACTATTTCTGACTTATCATCTACAAACCTAGAACATGACTGACTCCTCACTATTATCTGCTTAGATTCTAGTCAGACATTACTTTGGTTTAATTGATTTGGACTTCAAATCCGTTTAGAATAGTATAATCTTAAAGTCCACCCACAATTCAAGATAAAATGCACAAGTTAACAATTCATATGAAAAATGTGTTGTCACAAGCTGATTTGTCCTAATATTTTTCTTCATATGGAGGGACAAAGTGAGCTAAGAATAGCTTTTCCACAGGTTAAGTGATGCTCTGCCAATAAAGCTGGTAAGAATAAATGGATGAGTTAAGACTTGGATTCAGAATCCTCAGAGTGTATTGGTCCCTATTCTTTTGGTTTTCTCGTCTTTTTAATATTTCTTTTTATCATCATCTTCTATATAATATTCAAAGACAATAATACTGTTGCTCTCTACTTATGTGGTAACCACGTCTACCTCAGCCCTGAGTACTTTGCTATTTTTAAGGTGTTTATATGTTTACAATAGTGAGATAATGAAGTGACATACTCATTTTGCTGGAGGAGAAACTGGAGAACAAGTGCCAAAATCATCCAGAGGATATGGCTAATAAAACTCAGGGCTTCTAATGCCGAACTCTCAGCTGCCAGCTTGGAAATAGAATCCAGAACCATGGAGATACTACAGCACTGTACAAGGAGAGGACCTGCTTTTAAAACTCACACCACAGAAGCCTCAGTCCAACTTGTATGGATGCATTTCTGTTTCACAAGCACCAGATGCTAACGTTCACTCCTGAAATCTACTCACTTTCTTCCAACAACTGAGCACATTTCCCCCCCCTCACCCTCCTTGACTGGTATTTGTTCTTAAAACATAGTTACAGGAGCAGAGTTTGTGGAAGAAGCAAGAACAGAACTGAAGCTTCTAATACCTACATCCTGGACTGAATTAACACTCATTAATTCTCATCTGTGTATACTCAGACCTATAAATAAATAAATGAAAATAAGTAAATAAATTAGATTACCTCAATAATCCCCACATTACTATTAAATCCTTCTTTATAAAAATATGATTGAGAAATTTATTTTTCTCCTTAATACATTAAGTAGTCTGCCTGATATTAAGAGAAAATAACCTTCCATTCTTGTTCAAAGGATGGTTAAGGCAATTTAGAAACAAACATTACATCAAAAGTTTTGGGTGTTACTCCTGTGATATCTTAAACCAACTGACAATCGATCTGCCTTTCCCATGCTGCAGTGATGCTCACATTCAATAAAGCAAATGGAGAATTATGATTGTTATCTAAAGTAGGGGCACAATTAAAGACAATGAGATTTGTTAGATTTGTTTATGGAACAACTCTGGCTTGTCTTTTTTCCTTCATTACTAATCATGAGTTTAATTTTTAATGGAAAAGCATTGCTAGCACAATTAACACTCAATTTACATGTGCATCCGTAGACCTAATTAATTAAATTTTATTGATGCCTAGTTGCTCTTTAAAATGCTTTCCAAATGCCTTGAAATTGATTTTAAATGGTTGATAGTGAAAGTCTGTATGTTCCTGGCAGTAACCCTACTCATTTTTATACATATCTACCTTACATACTGCAAATACTCACTGCTTTGTAGTTTTTATCTGAGAATGTGTTCACTGTTGTATAAGAGTGTCTGGAACAAAGTTATGGAAAAGTCTCCCAAAAACCTTGCAGTGAAATGTGAAATACCAAAATTAGAGTGTTGGTTTTTGTTTTTGTTATTGCTGGTTTTGGTTGTTGTGGGTTTTTTTCATGATTTGTACACTCCTGTATTCATGGACAGAGCATGTCAGTGATGTTAGAAAAGTGCTTGAGCAGAACATAAACCAGCATTCACCAGTGTGATTAGTCACGGGTGGGGTGCCTCAGATACAGTATCACTAAATAATCCTAAAAATAAAGTTATTGAATCAGAGAAAGGTAATTTTCTTTTGGGAACACTTTCAGTTTGTGATACTCACTTTTTCTCCTCCCTTTCTTAAATGATCTGTTAAAATTTTACTTTTTAACCCCATGATACAGATATGTTTGTGTCATTGCCATGTTATACCAGCTAAGAAATTAATAAATTCATCCTTGTGACAAACCTTCAAGACAAAAAAAATGCTATTACTCCTGTTTTATGTTTGGGGAACTAAAACACAAATTGAGAAACTGATGTCAGATCTTTTCGGGACAGTAGGAATTTGTAGCAGGTTTTAGCACCAAGTGACTTTCTAAAAGTCACAGACAAAGTCTGAGCATCAGAAATTTAACTTACATTACTTAAATCTAAGCACGGTATGCTTGCCCAAAGACCTTACTGGTGTTGTTCTTTATAAACTGAACCAGTTTTCTCTGTTGATGTTAGTTCATCGTTGTACTTTAGGATTCCTTCTGTTAATATGCCCTTCATAGTTGTCTGGGTGGTGGTGAAGTTTCTGTTCTTTTTTCTAGCTAGGATTGCTCGTCTTTCTATCATATTTCATTATGACAAGACCAAATAGTTGTAAACCCTTCTCTCCTAGCTCTGTGGGAGGTTGATTTTCATCACATCCTTTATCCTCTGAATAAGCACCTGCTTAGCCTGATTATTGCCTTGATGTTTCTTATCTAGATTATATCTAATGTGAAACGCTATCTCAGCTGCAACAATAACTGTCTGCTTGTCTCATAAATATGTTTTTGAGCAATTACATTTGTAACAAAGGTTTTTAACATACTGAGTTTCATTGGATTATCATTTAGTCTGAAAGTCTAGTTTTTAGTCATACCTCACAATTAGCCTTAATTTATAAAGTTTATATATTTTTCAAAAGCTATAAAAGTATATAAATGTGTTCATATATATTATATAAATGTAATATTACCAATAGGAAATTTAAATTTTATAAGCTTACATTCACAATTTAATGCAAAAACATTTTTCTAAATTGGGTTGAATATAATATCAATGCCTCTAACAAATACTATCCAGAGGACTACACACTGATTTTTCCTTCACTTAACATTGTGATTTAAACAATATTAACCATCGTATCATTTCATGTTAACAGAAAGACAACCAAGACAAAATGTTAATTACTAAAGAACTATCAAGATATATTAACAATTTCATACTGATTTTTATAAAAGTAACGGTTGTCTTATTCCATATGCTATAATTTCCCTTTCCTGACTGTTATAACAGTTTCCTCACTCATTAAACACTTTTCTCATTACCTGCCAGCAGTTTCATAGGTGGCCTCATTTAGAGAAACTGAGAGAATATGAAAGAAAAAAAATAAGGTTGGAAAGAATTACAAATGTAAAATATAAAACCAGGTTATTTAGTAAAATAAAGTACGTGTATGTAGCACAATTGCATTTGAGGTATGTTTAAAGGAAGAGAAAGAACTATTAAGAAAAAAATGATTCATTATTACATACATATAGAAGACAAATCATTATTAAACACTTGAAGATTGAATCAGCATTATACAGCTGTTAAATTAATCTATGAGATATTTGTCTTCCAAAAAATATTTTAACATTTATATATTTGCTAGATCTGTTTTTAGAGATACAAAAATTTAACATTAACTTGCTGGGACAATGTGAATTTATAATCTAGAAAGGATGCAACAAAGTAGAATTTTTCATATCAAAACAGCTATCAATGTAAAACTGATCATTTAGGCAATTAGTTTCCAAATCAGTTTCATACCCTAATTCAGAAAAAGGCTGAAACAACTCCCCAAGTACCATGCACCTAACTTGTTTTGCAGCAGTATACATGAACACCTAGTACAACCAGAGAGATTAATCTACTTTTAGCTTTAATTTTTCAATACTTTCTTTCAGAAAACAATTTTTTCCCCAAGTAAAACCTGAAAATTTTTGCCTACTGAGACCAAACAGAATTTTAACCAAGGAAAATCTCTCAGCATGCACTGGAATCTAGTCAGATGCGAACAGCCTCCAAAACAGCTAGGACTGCCCAGGATAATCGCATACTTTTGGAGGCATACCTTTGAATAATTACTTTGCTTGATTCAGAATGGAGACTCAATGTGTTTACCCTGCAGTTCCAGTGAGTGATGGAGCACACATACATGAGACTCTGAAAGGTTTCATTTAATCCCAATAAAATCAGTAGCATTTTTTTAAACTTCAGTTTCATGAAATAGGCAAAAAATTCCCATTACAATCTGAGTTTTAATTTTGATATTTTTTAAAAAGAAAACTTATAGATAGAATATTTATTGAACCCTTATTAGCAAAAAAAAAAAGGTTATTAATTGTTATGGGGTTTTTTAGCAATAAATGTAGAAAAAGGGGAAAATGTTCACAATTTATATTTCTAAAAGTATCACCTTTACAGGAAAAAAAGAAAACATGAGATTCCTACAATTTTTTTTCTAAACTGAACATAATGAAGGGCACTGCTAGGACTTTGACAACCTAGAAATCCATGTATAGTTTTATAATGATTCTGTGTGTCTGCTCACAGAGAATTTAGCTGTAAAATTAAATTTGGATCTGTTGTCTTTATCTGCTGTCTTTTTTACTTAGCCTTAGTCTAATATTTGTTAAGGTCACCAGATTAAAAACCACTAAAATTCAGCAATGTTCTGCTCAGAATCAATCACCTTAAAGATCACTTTTGTGGGCTGGTGATCAGGTGATTGCTCTTAAAAATGCTTTTGCTAAGGATGAGTCTGCTTTGTAACCACTCTTACCATGCAGAAGGTAAACTGTAAATCAGCATGTTCACAGCTGACACTGGCCAAAGATACTGTGGATTTGTGAACTGCATAGGAATGTCACACTCAGGACCAAACTCTGGCTACCTTCGGAACCTGAATTCGCAGATCTCGCTTCCACAAGAGATCACATGAGAGACTAGGAAACAGAAAATGTATCAGAGATGCTGAAAAAACCCTGACACAATGCTGTAAGTGTGCCCAAGAGTAACTTAAAGCCAGAAGACCTGCTTGGAATTCATAGGGCGTAAGCTGAGAACGTAAGATCTGGGTCATCAGATAATCATCAAGGTAGAATCTAACTGGCTTTTAGGGTTTAGGAAAGATTTTCCCTTTTTCCATATGGAGATTATGCCACTGCCATGATGTAAGAGGGCTTGTGCATTTCATTCACCTACTTCTGAAGCCTCTGGTCAGACAGAAGATAATGGATCAGAAATGCACTAGGTTTAACTTAGTACACCAGATAAGCACTCTAAAATTTCTGCAGAAGTATCCACAAACACCCTCCATGTGCTATATCCTGTCATCTTTAATCTGCACTGACTTTTTATATTGACATTTTAAGTAAGTGCCAAAGTCGGCAGAAACAAGAACAGAACGAAAGGTTTTAATCACGCTGGAGCCACTCATCAGTTGCAGACCAGGTCGTGGGTTTCTGCCTTGAGCAGAGCTTCCAGTACACAGTTTATCTCCGTTTCCCAGCTACTTCCAAGGCTCATGGTGCCAATCTCTTCTTCTCCTAACTCTGTTGACTGAACCTGAATGAAGCATCCAGTTGCAATCTGACAGGTATATTTGGAAAGTTGGTGACATTTTTTATCCTGTCACAGGCTCCTTATGCAAACAGTTGCAGACCTCAGTTAAAGCTCTTTAAATAGCAACTGGGCGCTCAAGTCTGACACAGTCCTGTGCAAATCCCACCCCAGACGATCTGACAGGCCATGCTTTAAGCAGACAGGATCTCTTTGGAGCTCAGACTGCATGATGTGGGCCAGCACATAGGAAAATGTGGAATTGCCTGGCTGCTGTCAACCACTGTCAAGTCCCTAATTCTATTTAAACATATTTTTCTGGCACTTAACTCCAATCCCCCAATCATAAGAGCCCATAGGATGAATTTGTGAAGCGTTTCAGCATTTAGCACTGCACTCTAAACAACATGTAACACAGCATGTTCAATATGAATGAAAGCATTTATTTTTCTGTATTTTGTTGTTTAAAAATTTTCCTTTAAATGGAGATTTATGAGTATTTCAGTTCCAAGCCAAGAGAGCAATATTAACATTCTCACAAGGGTGTGTGAGTAAAAGTAATCACTAATAACATTGAGAGAATATCAGCAACTGTCATTCAGGGAAGTTCTTGCCCCTCACCCTTGTATCCAGATTTAAATGCATCATCCTCTTTAAAGTGGGATTTAAAGCTCATCAATACATCTTTCCCCTTAAAGACAGGCCTCTACTGCAAGTTGTGATTGTTTGTCCCACGTAATATTGTAGCAGTATTGAAACTCCTGGTGATTGCCAACAAGAAAGTTCAAGGATGTTCTCTCATTTCATGATGAATCAACACATCACAATCAGCTCTTTGTGCAAACTCTTCTTTCTCAAAAATACTCAAAGAAATATACTCAAAACCAAAATGTTCACAAGATCCTTGTCGGATTTTATACCTTCCCCTTAACTTTAAAATATCTTGCCTTATATAAAATTTATAATCCTTTTTGCCTCCAAATGAACATAATATGGTAGGAAAAGTAGAACAATGCAGTTTTGCAAACAGCAGCATTTCATCTAATGAAGAGCTGTAATAGAAACAGCCTATGTAAGTCTCCAAGTTCAGTCTTTATTGAGAAAAAATAGGTTTAGGTTTTTAGACTCCTTTTTTATCCATCTGTTGCACTCAGTTATCATTAACTTCCTATTTGTAAGACCAATTAACATGCCAACAAGTAGAGATAATACAGTTAAATATCCACCTAAAGCCCTTCCATACTTGGCATTACTGAGCATGTACAGAAGCCAGCAGCAGAGACAGGCACGTGTACTTCCACACAGGCACACGCTTTATTCATAGTGACCTGGAAGTGACATTTATACAAGACAGTATTTGAAATTTGGGTTATCAATCACTGGAGTAATTCTTAGCTTTATGTGGAAACTTATGAAGACAAATGACATAACATAAAACCACTGATGACCGAAAATAAGTGCTGTAGTATTGTTTTAACCATAATATTCAAGAACGTAAGCAAGATGAACCCCAGTGAATTAATTAATGCTTTTTATTAGAGGGGCCAGTATAGATGGGAAGAGGAAAGGGAGTACTTCTGAAAACGGAAGGGGTTTGTTAAAAAGTGGGTTTTTTTCCTAGAAAAAGGTCTCCCTCAACCTTGCCAAAAGAACCAGTCAGTCTAAAAAGACAACTCTCTCTCCTCACAAAAAACCCACACTCCACAACCCCTAAACCCACCCCCTAAACTCCCACAATTTAAGAGATTTTGAAATTTAAAGTCATAGAGAAATGAATAAAGCAGTAATTTCCATAGTATTTTTTCATCCAGCCAAGTAAGCTACTAAGCTACTTTATAAACATGCAATAATATAGTTTACAGTATTGGAACAAGCTTAACCAAGATGATAGCTGTTTCTTTTGGACGCCTTCCAGATGAATAAATTAACACTTTGCTTAATTGAAATGCATTCTGTTTAAATTTTCTTTACCTCATCTTAATCATGTACCTCTAGTTTTCCTATTTAGGAGGAATACTGTATATCAACTAAACCCTGCATATTTGAATGGATCAGCACAATTTCAGTTGTTCTTTTTTCATTTATAAAGAAATATGTTTCAGCAATTTAAAAAATTAAATTGTACAATAACCCTGCATTTTCTTGGATCTATCTGAAAGGCATCACTTCATCCTTTCCAAGACAAAGACTGAAATTTGTTATATCAAACAAAATTCTTCAGTAACAGATCTCCAATTAAACAATAAAATACATTAATCTACTAAAGAAGTACGAACACCCTTTTAAAGAAATACACTAATTCAGCCACAACTTCCAATGCTCTGTGTGAACTCAGTGGACACTCACAAGCATCGCTGTCCCACAGAATCCTACCTGGTCTAATATTCTTATATTGCTAGTAACAGAAACCAAGACTCCAGAAATGAAAGGCTAACAAATTTTAAGATTAACATACAAGAAAAAAGGGAAGTAAAACTAACTAGAACTTTGTAACAAACATTTGACTACTTCTAAGTATTTGTTACTGCTATTACAGCAATTGTAAGATTGCAAGAGGAATTACATATAATTGTAAGATCGTAAGAGGAATTATATAGACCACACAAAGTAAATAAAACAAACATCTCTCCAACTTTTCCATTAAATGAACATTTGATTTTAATATAAGTACACAACCACTGTGTGGTCAGCAGAAAGTACTGAAGACCATGACTAGAACATACATCTCTTGCATAATTCAGTCTAACCTAACACCCATCACACCTCCCTGAGGAAGGTTTCTCCTGGCTGCCTGTCTCTCAGAGTGTGATAGCTTGGAGCTAGCTCCCCGCAACCGTCACTGTCCCTTGTTCCTCATGACCAGGCTGAGTATTTCATAGCTGCTACAGAAGCAAGCCTTTAAAGGAGGCTATGGTTTTTCAGATAAACTTTCAAATAGATATGGCTAGTAAGATTGAAGGCCCCGTAGACTTAATGAAATCTCCGAGGGACTTGAATTATGTTTCAGTTTCATTTTTCTGTTCATCTCAGCCATTTGATTCCCAGCTTGGACTAAAATTGCAAGAGGAAGACAAATAAAAGGTATCAAAATCCCTATAGCTACTTTCTTGAACGTGCTAGACCTCAAATGCTTAATACTTTGTAGAGCACATTACTACAGTAACAGATCATGGGGAGGATGAAATACATCAGTTGCAAATCTCAAAACCACTCCACAGTTCTGGGTACTCTCAATATTTTCTCTTTTCTCTTTGAAGGGCAATTTGTAACTGAATCAAAAAACTCAACCCACTCATACAGATTTTATTTCAAAGTAGGAAAAAAATATTCCTAGAACAGGAAGAAAATATTCAAGAATGCACTTGAATACTTATAGATTTTCTACTGTATGAAATTTTATCAGAACAACTCTTGACATTTTTGTATTTATGCCCAAACCTGAATGTAATTTTACCCGTGATATAAAAATACATAATTTTGTGCTTAAACATCTTTCCACTGGGCCCCTCTTCTCTATTTATATGCCTATTAAATAGCTTTAAAAAGTCTTCTATAAAAATGGTCGGTAACAATATAAAAGCTTAAGTGAATGACTTCATCTACCTAGCAATAGTTCAGTTGGCTTGTTACATAGTGAGCAGACTTCTGAAAATTCTCATAGAAAAACTTGTTTTCTTCATTCTTAAGTTTACATGCTATCTGCTTAGGAGACTTTAAAACTAATGCAAATACAACCAAGATAAGCAACACACACACTACAAATCCTTCAGAGCAACACTTGAGACCAAGCGTTACAGAAAGTTGTAAGACTATGAACAAAGTAAGCATTGCAAGTGGGGAAAATATGTTTTAATTCAGCCTAAATTTATCTAACGAAAATAACTTATAAGAGGACCAGCAAGACTTACAAGGGGAAAAATGTAGGAATGAGAGACCTTAAAACACAAAATTATTTAGAGCCTCCCAAAAAGTATCATTACAAAAGCAATAACCCAGGGTCACTCCTGTGTTAGAGCACTCAATTTTTTCCTTAAAAGCATTTGTCTCCTTTTTTATTTATTTTTAAAGTGGGGACTTCAGAGGCAGTTGTTAAACTAAAAACATCCCTCTAGGTTTGGGATGAAATGAAAAATCAAAATCTTCCTCATTTTAGAGCAATATTACATTTCCCCCCCTTGCAGACTTATTTCATAAAAATGTCAGCTATTAAGTTAACATTATTTAAAGGGCTTTAGGTTGTAGTTACTGAATGCAACCTAAGCTATATCCATAAAGGTCTGACATTGATCCCTGGCTGTATAAAACATGATACAGAGAAGCACTAAATAAATAATCTGTATACTGCTTCCAAAGCATCTCTGTTTATCACTGCATTAATGATAAGGATCTGATTTAAAGTGAACCCTAGTGAGGGTCAAATCCGAGCACAAGCTGTAATATGATCTGCAAGAGTGCTGATAACCTGAAACAATATGAAGAAACCCTGTCAGATAAATAAAACAAACCAGTTGTCCATTAAACAGCTCAGAAAGAGGCCAACAAAACCAAATGGGGACAGAACCTTTTTTTTTTTTTTTAAAAAAAAGCAGCACAGAAAAGCTGCACCTGAAGATCAAGCCAGTCCAAGGCTAAGGAAATAACATGGTACAGAAGAACAAACACTGATCTTAAAAAAAATGTACAGCCACTCATGAGAACCAGTTTAGATATGCCCTTGCATCTCTCAGAGACCTCAGGAACTACCACTAACCTCCAAATAATCAAAGGCAACTGTTTTCAGTGCATTAACAAACGCCTAACATGAACAACCCAGATTATAAATGAAAACTGTATTTCTAAGATTTAAATATACTAATTCTGAAAAATCTCATAATACAAATAACACTGTCTTGACTTACTGAAGAGAATTCTCACTAATCCTTTAAAAAACCCCAAAGTTTTAAAAGTCTTGTGGAAAAACAGGGAAAAATTTAATTTGATCAGTGTGTCACAAATATACGAAAAAACTCCAAAAAGCAGGTTGTTGGAGTGCCCTTTACTGAAGCCCCATCCCGATGAGGAATGCCTGCCCAGCACTCTCAGGCCACAGGGGATTGTTCGGTTTGGTTCCTAATGACGTTTGCACGAAGGCCATCAGCCAAAGGAGAGAGCAGCTCAGGACTGAAACCCAGGAAATTCCCATTCCACACACATTCTGCTGTCCTAAAAACATTGTTATAGGAAAATCTATGAATATCAGAAGTTCTAAAATATAAGTAGTGAAGAAAAAATTAGGAAAACAAGAAGGTTGTAAGCTATGAAAACCATTTAGAAGTGAAAGTACATCAGTATGATAGAGAATTCAAAAGGGGTTAGACTAAAACGAAGACAAGATGCATGTTGATAAATGCTTGGAAAACAGAAAATAAATGAGTTTACATCTATGATTTCATCACAGAATCACAGAATGTGGGGGATTGGAAGGGACCTCAAAAGATCATCCAGTCCAATCCCCCTGCTGGAGCAGGAACACCTAGATGAGATCACACAGGAAGGCGTCCAGGGGGGTTTTGAACATCTCCAGAGAAAGAGACTCCACAACCTCCCTGGACAGCCTGTCCCAGGGCTCTGTCACCCTCACTGAAAAGAAGTTTTTCCTTAAGTTTGTATGGAACTTCATTATCAATGATAATGGAATCCAATGATTATGAAACTGGCGGGAACTGGGTTTTTTTCCAAGTTTATGGGTCTAACAGAATCTTTTGCTTTTTATAACAATCTAAGTTATAACTATTAAAGGAAATAGCAGTTCCCAAATCAATTTATTTGACAGTCAAATGCAAAATGACCACTTCTTAGCAACAAGGTTTTGGGTGAAGCAGGTGTTAATTTTGGCTCTGTTGCTGCATTATTCAGATGCCAAATAATTAACTCCATTCAAAAAATAAAAAATTGGTGTTTGTATTATTGGAGCAGGCAATTCTGTGTTGGCACCATAACATATATACCAGGAAATTTTAAATTCAGGTTCTGGCCAGATTTACACTCTGAGAAATCTGATTTTTAAAATGTGATTTAGGGAAAAAGTAGTGTTTTAATTTTTCAGTCACATAAGTGACTGAAACCGGTATTCTGCCACCTGGAGTTCTGGCCTGGCTGTGTGATTTGAGCAAAGACAAACTGAAGCTTTTTGTCTAAGGTCACTATTAATTACACTTCTGTTCTGCCCACTCTCCATTTATCTAAAGCAAAACCATCTTAACAGGATGAATATACACCTATTTTAGGGAATAAAAATACTCCATTAGAATGGCCTGCTCAAGACTCTGACATGCTCTGCAGGTGTCTCTCCAAGATACCTGCATTTCCTTGTGAGCAACAGTTTGACAAATATCTATTTTTCAGAGCTTCATGCTGAGGCTTCTACTTACATCTTTTACAGAACTGCATGCAGTCAATTTTATTTCTATGAAACAGGAATTATTTCATTCAAATATTTAATTTAAATCTAATGAAAAACTAGTTTTCATTTTAAAACCCTGAGAAAATATTAGACATAGAGCACTGTTAAGTAGGCTACAATAAAAATAAGTATATGTACATTACTCATGATCTTGGTTTTTTACTTTTTAGAAGACTCCACAGCTCTAGACAATTGTGAAGCTGTAATTTTGCAAATCACTTTTAATATGTATTTAGGCAGAACACACTGAAACTTCTTGATGACTTAGGAAGCCAAAATTTTGCATATTACAGGCCAATTATGTGATCACTCCTGAACAGCTAAATATTATTACAAAATCTGAAGTAATCAAGGCTACAGTATGTTCTTAGTGCTTAGCCTAAGAGGGATGCCTTCACTAATTCAAAGATTTATCTGTGATTTGAAAACTGAAAGCCTGTTGGAGGGTAATTTACAATTACAGGAAGTAATTATACTAATATAATACACTTGAGATTCTCTCTGCCTCCACGTCTTGGTAATAGCACAGCCCTTTGTGTATGTGCTGGGAGCTGCAACCCCTGTAACATGGGGTGTCTGACACACCCCAGCAAAGCTCTTGTAGGAGAGGGCCAGGAAGAGGCAAAGGCAGGAAGCCTCCTCCCTCTCTTCCACTGACTTTTATTCAGTATCTGCTCTCCCTGGCAAGCATCTCTGTGGGAATCTAAGGACAACTTCCAACACTCAGTCATTTTTTGAGTTAATGTACATGAAGTTAGGCTCTGTTTTCTCCATTCCACTGAGCACCCATCCACACAAAAGATCCTACACAACACTGTATCCTCTACACTGTGTTGCATACATAGTCCCTGGTTTTCCCCACCAATTATCACAGCTCCTGTTATGTTCATATCTATGATTTATGTTTATGATTTTTATGCAAATAGGTCTATGGCTTGCAGCAAAACTTTTGCCTACAGACTAATTTTAGGAATATGCTAGACTTCAAAGCACTCACCAGTCCCCTTTTCTACTGACAGAGGTGCCCTGCACTGCCTAACACTTTTATAAAAATTCACTTGTTACTTTACTGTTGCCATGAATGATCTGGCCATAAAAACCCCTAGAAGATACACTGAACTCTCTCTAAAAATATTGGATCAAATTATATTTTCTCTGTGACAGAAGAAGAAAATATTTGATATTAAATTCTGTATTTAAGACCAAGCAAAATATTTCATTTTGAGATAATTCTAAGGAAAACAAGGGACATGACAAACTACATCCACAAAGATGGTAAAAATCAAGTAGTCATCTTTCCTCATTTCTTTTTCCCTTCTCCCTTGGAGAACACATGCCTAAATCTCCCACTTCCTGAGAATGCCCTAATTATCCGGTTGTGGTATATAGCTCCACCTCTTGCAGATTTTAGTGCCTGCTTCAGTGAATGTTTATTTTGATTAAGTAGAAAAAGGTCCCATATCTCCCACCCAAGACAACCCCTTGGAAGCAAAAGGTGCAGGTTCAAATCTACCTAAACAAAAGCAATCTGAATTTTCAAATTTTAAGAAAAAGCAACTACACACAGACTGATTAGCAATAAGAATTACGGCAGATTAATTCTGAACCACCAAATCTATGTTTTTCAGTTATGGTAACATTGAAATAAGTTCCAACAGCTCTGTCACTAAGCCAGTTGAACTCTGCATCTCTCAAAAAGGCTGCATACCATTCTTGCTTTGCTGCTGCAATACTTGTGGTAAAAAGGAATTTAAATCATTAACCACCTAAAATAAGTGCTGAATAATTTCATCAAAGAGAAAGGAGACTTGTTTTCCACACAGCCACAAATCTGACCTGCTGACATTTACCAAAAAGCCACTTTGTATTTTCCGTACTGACAAGAAATCCCATGTGTTCATCCTGTGTCACCCTACAAAAGTAAGTCAGCCATGGATTAACTTCCATATGTTCTTTTAATTGATTTAACAAATATAGATAAGATAAAGATACTTATGTGGCATTGTAAAGAGCACAGACTAAGAGCTGGTCACCTTCTGTACCTTTTCAATACAGACCTTTGTGGGTATTTCTTGTGAAAGGGGCACACTTTACAGTAGATACGCAGGAATTTAAGAAGGATGATAGAGAGGGGGTTTTCAGTTTAAGCTCTTCTATAAAATTAATATCACAATCATGTAACTTTCAAATTACTTCCATAGTTGCTTCCTTTGCAGTTTAAAATAATACTAGCAGTATGTTTTCAAGCTTAATTGCTATGATTTCACTTCTACGAGGATTTATAATCCATTTTAATCTCTCAGAGAACATACCCTTTAAAGCTGAAATCAGCTTTCTACACACCCCTGAGAACCAGAAGCCTTTAAAAGAGTATTTTACTGTCTCTTTGCAGACATGATCACTCCCAGACTAACTAGTTTTCCGTTTTAATCTCTCAATGGATGCAGGCGCTTGTTTCTTTTTGGCCATACCACGTTACATGCTGAGACAGACAATCTGTGGGAATTTAGTAACCCGTTCAGAATTCTACATTTTATAAGAGAGAAAATGTCAGATGTGGCCAGCTTCCTACCCTTTATAGCTGAATTTTATTATTCACTCCTGCCTCTTACTGCCTACACCTCCTGAGCAAATGTTCAAAATTCTATTCAAACTGCAGAAGCTAACTTCCTCAGCAGAGAATAGTACAGATTCAAAGGAGGACAAGTGTTGTTTATTAGCAATTACCATGAAAGTCCTTCCTGTAATTAACCTCAGCTTCATGGACACTACTATTTGCACTTCAGCTATCTCATAAACAGGGGCTACATTTCCATTATTGTTAGGGAAGATGAGTCATTGCAGAAGAATGCTTATCTCAAGTCAGTTTTAACTAGCTTTTGTCTGCATGAGGTATTAGTCACTGGTACCTACAAGATTACAAGAAAGGCTGGATTTGGCCTTCTTTTTAAAAGCCTCTTTCCTCTTCCCTTTCATATATTCAGAATGCATCAGTAACAGCGTCAGGGCTGAGGGGTATATAAAATTCTCTTTTAATTTACACTTTGCCTGTATGATCACTGAATCATAACCAAGAAGAATTCCAGATTCTGCCCAGCTAACGGGAGGTCTCAGACACTGAATAACCCAACTCTCACTCTGTAGGCCATAAAGAGACAATGGTGAAGGATTTGTTTTAACATTTTTCAAGCTCTCACAGAGAGCCAAGCTACAAGTCAGTGCAGTGATGTATGTCTTTTGCTTGACAAAAAAAAAAACAAAACCCAAACAAATAAAACCAAACTCCAATTTATTCACAAAACACAGTGAAATATTAAAATACCACTACAATGCACATTCCTTGATTTTTTGTTTTGGTTTTTACTTTCCTTTTTGTTTATAATGTGACAGTCTGGACATGAGGAGATGTTAAACACTTCTCATACACATAACTTAAACACATATCTCAATTCCTTGAAACTAAAAAGGCTAAAAATACAATAGCCCCTCATAATCTAATCCTGCAAAAATACACACAGGCAGAATTTCCGTACCCAGCACTGATTTTAACAGGAAATAATCCATATGGAACTACCTGCAGATATGCACCACGAGACTGGGGCCTTCTGAAGGGTATTCAAGAACATCTTTACATGTTTTGCAGAAACAAAATGACCACAGAGAAAAGTTAAAACTTTCTTAATAATACAATATTAAACAACGTAGTTGTGATTCTTGCAATCTGACTGTATCCTAAATTAAAATCAGATTCAAGAGGCATAGCATTTACCTTCATTGCCTATTTAGCTATGAGGCTATCAAGCAGAACACCCAGAAAAATAAAAACACTAATTAAGACTAACTGGGACTTGAAATTCTTCCTATACTCACTGCTTTGAATAATTTCATTTCACATTCCCAAGTGGTAATTGCAGAGAGTTAAATCAAAGCCTGCAGAAATTTGTATAAACTGTGAGGTCAGAGATGAGAATATTCATTTACTTTACATGCAAGTTTATTGGGCACTTGTCATTTTACTGTTACTTTTCTTTTGTGGGAGATGCCAGATAACAGCAAAAGAGAAGAGTAAACCAGGATTATTGCATGCAAAAGCATCTACATTTGTACATCCACTCCACTGTGATGGTAAGTTTTATAAAAACCCCTTTTTACTTTTTCTTTAAGCAATTTTGAATGTTGATACAAATTACATTTGACCAAAATGAGGTTGAATGCCATTCTCTTGATGAGATTTTTTTCAGTGTATACAGTGAACCAACTGCAGACATAAATTGCATACAAGCTTGGTTTTTTTCTTTCCCAGTGGGAGTGGCAACTGAAATCTGGACCTTTGCCACACTGGTTGTGCAATTCAGATCACAGTACTTATAGAGACGAGATGGTCAGTGCACCAGCATACTAATGCGGCTGACTACTAGACTGGCCATTGTTAGTATTTTATAAATTAAAGAAAAACCACAGTTTAATGTCAGAAAATACCACGCAATCTTATGATTAAAACAGGACATCTAGACTCACCACCTATTTCTAAGGGACGGTTTTGTAAACTCACTGTTAAAAGTTTTCAGCTGCTCTAACAGTGGCATTGAATTTGAAGTTCTCAAACAACATATTAGAAAGAAGACAAACACTTTATAGCCCTTTTTGGGTTGTTTTGTTTTCTTTTCTGTAGCCCATGAGTACACAACTCTATCGTTTTCAGCTGTGCATAAGAATTACCTAATAGGTTGCTACAATCAGTTTCTGGTTAAGACAAAAGAGAAAATAGCTATGTAGTAACACAAAAGCAAGCCTAAATCACCATTACATTTACATGATTCCTCCAAAACATCAAATGTGATTTTTTTTTTTTAAATCAGTTTTCCCCTTTCATCAGTTACACACTGCCATATTAAACAATTTTAACAATCAGATGAAATAAACCACTAACAATTGGACTATAGCACATTGCTTTTCAGTATCACACCAAAAATTAACATACCCACTGTCTTCTATATTTCTTTGCAGTTTAAAAGAATTTTCATATTCATAATACTTTTAGCATAAAAATAATATTTCATTAAGGGAAAAAAATCAAGTGACAAGGTATGCACATTTGGAAAAGCTGTTATGATGAGCTCTACACTTTCAGAGAGAAGGGAAACATTTTTAAAGCATATGCTACTAGTTTTGGAAATCATTTCTTATTTTGCATGGGCATTAGGAGTAAGAATAACTTTTTCAGTTTCCAGGTACTGACAGGGAGCACATTGAGTAAGCTCTGTTAGCTTTCCCTTCTGTCTAGCTTTTAAAGCATACTTAATTATAACAAAATGGTACTTTGCTCTGTCAACAAGTTGTGAAGTCACTTGCTCAACCTTTTTCCTCTCATTCCCTCTGCTATTCCTCTTCTCTGGTCCCGTTTAATTTTTTGCATTTCCTGATTTTTATCTTGGGAAAACAAAAGGCAGCTGCACTAAGTTACATGAAACAGCAAAGTGACTCTGCTAGTTAGTGATTTGCAGGTTCTAAACAGTGAGTTGTGTGAAATGAAAAGGGGAGTGTCATGTTGCAAAAACTCTTTTCTCTCCCCTTTCTACAGCTGTATTTCTAATCAGCAGAAGATACATCTTGCTTGGAGTCAACCCCCTTTCTCTCTGCACATTCTTAACCTCCTATCTTATGCATGGATCACTGGTTAGCTTAGAAATGCACAGACACAAAAGGGGGAGCTGACATGTGAGGTTTGATGGCAATAATGGCTGTTTATAAGCCTAATCCATCACATTTAGTGGACACCTCCATTTTTGTCCCTCTGAAAAGGTATAAATAATAAAATGGTATAGCTTCGGCTCAGAGGTGCCTTGGTAAATATTTTAACTATTTACAAGATCACACCAATAACAAAAGAAGCATCTGTACCATCCATAGACAGGCCTCTGAATCATTAGAATAGTACCCAGATGGTTCTTACAATTCACCAACAATAAAATGTCTTCATGACAGAGCTTTTGTGACATCACTGGTATTTTTTATGTGCCACTGTTCAGTACTCCAAACTTGCATTTCTTTTTTTTCCCAAGAATATCTTAGTAAATATTCTTTCTCAAGAAAAAAAACAAACAACAATAAGTGTCGACACACAAGGCAGATGGAGCTGCAGTCATTCTCTCCAAATAATCAAGGATGCAGATTATTACTGTTTCTCTTTGAGACACATATTATCTGGAATACATCAAGGTTAGCACTGTCTCAGATCCCTTGAGAAACTCAGGCTGCTACTGGCTACCTGGGCTTTTCTTTGACTTTCCTTTGCTTGCACCAATATCGCAGCCAACCAGCAGCGTGTCATACCCAGTAACAAAACACAGTGAAGGAAATTCAGCAGTCACAACATGAATTTGACAGGTTTCCTATTTAAGACTTGACAAGTCAGCTCCAGGGATAAGGCGATGTTTATTCTCCTCCTTCATAAACCAAAATACTTGGAGGTGGCAACACACAGACAGTATTACAGATCTTGTTCTTATCTAACTAGAGCTTTGGGGTACCTGGTTTTTAGGTGCCAGATAAAAAACAACAGGAATAATCCAGGCAATTTTAGAAAAGTGCTAAACACTCACTTGTTAAATAACCCATACACTTAAACTGTTTCATACCCAGTCATTAGTCTCATTAAGTAATTTTAGCCGAAATTGGTGACAATTTTTAATAATGTAATTCTTGAGATTTTGGTTGCTTTTAATCTCATTCATGCCTATTATAAATCAGGCTGGGCTTTAAATAGTCTTGCCAAAATAATTTACTCAATTGCACAGTATTCCTTAAACCACTGAAGTTTCAGTCACTAAGTTAAAAAACTTTCTTAAATGTTACTTCAAATAGCTTAAACAGTTATTTTACAAACACTATACACCAGTACTAAATCTTTTGTCTCTAACTGATCAAAACTTCAATAAAATAAATTCCACCTACGTAAAATGTACACTAGAGCAAGCCCATGCAGGAAAATGAACACTGGCTCTGAAGAATATGATTATATCCATTCTCTATATCCCTGCACACACTTACACACTTACATACACACACTCTCTGAGAAGGAAAGGAAAATAGGAATAACAATAAAACTACATATTTTTTCAGAATATAAATACTCTTAGATAAACTTTGAACTCCTTCTCCTTCCCAAAGATAAGCAAAATGGTATAGAAGTAAAGCAATTCAGAAGCATTCCTGAATATCAATGCTACCCCAATTCCAAAACTTGGTCAATAAAATTAACAGCCGTCCTTTGAATGGAATATCACACCTCTAAATGAGTTCAAGCTGGTGCTGTTATTGTCCAGTGGAATGTGAGATTTACATTTCACAGCTCCTCACCAAAGTAATGAATGAATCTGATCTCGTAAACAAACAATTCCAGTTTCATGTTATTTCAATGGCCCTCCAACAATGTGTGCCTCCACAAAGAAAAATATTTATCATGTTTGTGCTCAGCTCCAATTCTAAATGGGACCATAATGAAACGACACCATAAAACCATTTTCACAGCTGAGTTTGCAATTTAATAAACAGATGCAAACAACAGATCAACAGTTAAAAACAAATGATGTAGAAGACTCCCCACATCACAATGGGAACAACTGGAATGGCCTCCAGCAATATGTAGCAGAGTCACAAGGTACCTGTCCTTGGACTTTTCACAGGCATCAGCCTTTGAAGTATGTTATCACGACAACAACGCAAATCAGTCAGATGATTTCAAGGAGAGCCCAAAAGAGATTTGCTTTGTTTGCATAGTCCTAAAATATTAAATAATTACTCCACAAGTACCAAATATTTTCAGACTGACTTTACTTGCACTGTGCTGGCCTAAGAACGTTTGCTAATCCATTCTATTCCTTACTCTCCACTACTCTCCAAAAAGGCATCAACAATTTTTGCAGTTTTTGCAGTTAATTTTAAAAACTCCAGACCTTACAAATAACAGTTTGACATTGTGTTGGATGTCATGCAGAATTTTCAGAAGTGCACACAGGCAGCATAGTTCTTGGGGCTTTCACTGAAGTCAATGGGAACTTTCCCCTCAACATAAGTGGGAACAGTTATTCTGAGTTCTTGAGTCAAACCTTCAAAATAAAGGTGATTGTGTACAGTACTTGGTTCCAATTGTATTTTAATTTCAGTCGTTGAAGACATGCATTAGATTATCATGAGTAGCCAGAGATTTCACAAGAGCTCAGTAATTCACCAGTTAAACCCACTCTTCTCAGCAAATCTGAATCTTGGTATTACCTAAAGCCCAATGACACCACATTAAATCAACAGTAATACAGTGGAAGGGATGTAGACAGAGTCTAAATTTCCAGTGAAATTTTAACAACATGCCTGCTCTTCCTGGATTGCATGATTATTTATTGTTTCCTTGAATATGGTTATAAACCACTAATTCCATGAAATGGTTAAGTGGTGGGATTCAGGTGGGATTATGCATTCAGCAGGGTTACTGCTTAAAGTGACTAAAGATAACAGACTAACTCAATTGCATTTCTACACTAAAACAATTAAAATTCACACTCTACTAAAGCTATCAGAAATCTACACCATGACCTGAAGACCTTAAACTAAAACACTGTGGGGGAAGTGGGACATGGGATAGATTAAAAAAAAAAAAAAAAAAAAAGAAAAATCTATGTTCTCTTACTTTCTCCTATGACCGGCATAGCCTCCTTCATGGTTACTAGCCCAAAATGTGATAAACATTTAGATTTTAATATTGCTTAGGCAAACAAAGTACTTAAATCTGAAAAGTCTTCTCACTTAGTAGGATCCAACATGTGACACAGTTCAGCTTAACATTTATTCCAGTATGCAGTATCTAATGTGCTAATAAGAAAAAAAAATGATAAAAAAAAATCCTTCTTTTCCTCCTCTAAAGTAAGCTTCCCAATAAAAGCAAATTTTAATGAAAAACTGTACTTCAAAACTCTGACCTGGCCAGTTGCCCAAGCAAGGACTCTGCCTAACAACAGACTAAATATAGTATCAGGAAAGATGAAACTAGCCGGTGCTAAAATATACTGTTTGTCCTTGGCAGATTCTTTGAATTAATTAAGAATTAATTTGGCCTTTTGAATTGTCATGAGAATTCTCTGATATATGTATAATTATATTTTGGTGGAAGTAGCATAATAACTGAATTGAGCGCTGATAAGAGCTTCAAGGAAAGTATCTTCACCTGGAAAAGTTCAAAAGGTTTGAGGGGGCTCCTGCTGAACATTCTAAGGATCCCAGCATAATTTGTCACAATAACCTTTTTACATGAAGCATTTTCAAACTGCCTCGGTCACAAGTTTTATCTATACACTTTGATTGGAATAAATGAGATTAATTCTGAAAGTCAAATGCTGAATCCCTTTCTCATATAGCAACCCCCTCAGTGATCTAGATAGTGCTGCTCTGATTATCAAACCAACGATATGATAATAAAACAAATTCTTAGTCTTAAGATTCTGCATGTGCATTTTCAGGTTCACATTTAAGTTATACTCTTAAAGGGGTCTTAAATCCATAGGTTTATTGGAATAAGGCAAAACTTTGCACCCAACCTTGCTATGTGAACATACACATTCATTTTAGGGGGAGTACTTATGAAATATGTGCTACTCCATGAGTGTACGCATTAAAGGTTACGTAAAGGTGTCACAGAAAATGAGATAACTGATGCGCCTCTGAAGTGATAGTTAGAGCAATTTTATCAAGATACTCTAATGATTTATAAAGTGCAATTTTAAACAATGATTTAAGAATGTGCACTTTAATGCCCCAGTAATCAAGAATCAGCTCAGAAATTAATGATCTCTTTTATGGTAGTGCACTTCATACAGCTCTAATCTCATCAGCTGGTATTTTAAACACTGAAAGTAGTGTCTATTTCGCCCAAAATAACAAAGTTATTTCACATTCCTTTATAATTAAAATAGGACTTAAAACAATGGGCCCTCAACACAAAACTGGATTGTTTATGAGCATCCTTTCAATGCAGTCAGGTAGCCAGCTGAGCACACTACACACTGCATTTTTAACAGTCTTCTCAGTATACAGAGGAAAAGCCAGGTAGCAAACTGCTTGTCAGGTGATTGTGCAGGCTGTGATCCAAAGTTCACTTACATCAACAGGAACATTTCCATTTACTTTAACAGACTTTGGCTCACGCTTCAAGAAATGCACATTTCACTTACATTCCAAGTTAGCACAGCTCCACTGAATTATTAAACATCTGAGAACTAACTGGACATTTCTATAAAGTAAAATTTCCAGTTACTGATAAGAAAATACTGATACCATTTTTTTTCCCCAGGTGAAATTAATGTTCACAGCAGATGTGATATCAACAGCTTGAAATTCTATATTTTGATGCTGGAGGCTTGTACTCAGGCTTGCTGGAGTTGATGGTTAAATTTCTCCTTAAAGCAATGACAGCAGGAGGAAGGATACTTAACTGCACCATAACCTGAGTTCTTCAGATTTTTCATTTGTTTTAAACTTGCACCGTGCAAGTCTATTATTGTCAAAATGGGAGGTTTTATCAGACAACCTATCATTTGATGTATGTTGTATGTCAGATCCACAAAGGACGTGAATCTGATACAAGCTGAGTCTCTGCTGAGAGATACGGGCACGTACAGATGTGGAAGCTCCCACTTCAGTCACCACCAGGGCAATCAATATCTCGCTCAGACAGACTGCAAATGGAAAGCACTGCACAAATGTCTGAGGTTTGATACGATTTTTTTAGCTTCTGTTCACTTTAACAGTCATACATTTTAATATTTCAAACAGTTGTTTGTAAAACATCTCATATGTGAAGAGAAAAACGTGATTTTGACGCAAAATTATTTTTATTCCAAATTTAATTTGGCCTTCACAAGCTTTTGTAGACTTTTCCAATACTGTAACTGAAGCGGAAAGCAAGACGTAACAAAGATGTCAACAACCACCCCACCGCTTCCTTAGTTTTGAGGTCACTCTATGCAGGACCAATATGTAGCAGAAAAAACCCATGCAGACTGTAGAGTACTATCTGATAATGGTTCTGGAAGACTGAGAGCCTGTCCCCTTCCCTTCTTCCCTGCGTTTGCAATCTGTTTTGCTGACAAATTGAAGACAGCTTTTTACTTCCTCTGCATTCTCTTCACACTGGGGTGTTTCAGTTTGTCTCATGTTTGTTATATCAACTCTCTGCTAAGGGTTTGCCAGAAAGCAAACACAAAAAACCAGTATCACATTAAAATAACTTGTCCGACGTATTTAAGAGTTGCTAGGTATTGTTACACTTGCTAAAGCCTTTTTCCTGCAAGGGATTGCTGCTGGAGACAGAATCACAGCCTAGGGCAGTATCAGCACATCCCTTCCAGGATCAAGGAAAAAAGACTTGTCAAACTCTAAAATGGACAGACGTGTTCCAAGACAGCAGCAATTCCCCAAACATTTCCAAAACCAGGATGAACAGATGAGCTTTTAATATATGCACAAGACCTAATTCTCATCTTGGTTGGTATGAAATGTGTAATGCTTTTAGTGACAGAGGATTTGATCACGGGTGAGCTTTGATCTTCATTCATATGGTGCAAACACAGTGTACTGATTTTGGAAATGGTAGGGCTGATTCAAAGGAAGTTCACTGGACCAACACCAGTATAAAACTGAGGTCATAATTTCACCCCTTCACTGTAATAAGGGTGGTAAACCCACTACCAAAAAGCCCCATTAAAATAAACCTTAGAATTGAGAAACAGTCATAGCAATACAATGTAATAATACAACTGTCTCAATAAGGATTTTACCGCTAGGTGTTAACAGCCTCACTTCCAGTAATTTGCACTGGAGACTAAACCTAAGAGTAAAAACAAATGGAAAAAAAAAATCTATTCATGGTTTTATTAAACTGCTGGATTCAAATGACCGTTAGGCGTACTTCATCCTGCAGTTTATGCCTCAGTTGCCCTACTTGTAATCTGAGATAGATAATAAATTATTTCCTAGAAATAGTTCTAAGCCTCTGTCAACTACATAAATTTAATTTGTAATGTTATTAGTTATCTACAACAAATTATTACTTTTAAAATTTGTCTATTGCCAACATGGTTCAAATTACACAGTACATAATCCACCTATGTTTCGTAAGTTTAATTTACTGATTTTAGTCAAAAACATCTTTTAAATTAAATGCTGCTATCCATTTTATTGCTCAGCTTGTACTTTGCTTATTGCTGTGTGCTTGCCAAATTCATCTAATCAACACAACAATCTAACTGCAATCAAAGACAGTGGGAGTATTTATAAATCCAATCTGCTGCAGCAAATATGAAAGAATACAGACATTACAGTATTCAGTAATAACAACCCAGAGGGAATCAGAGTATCTGCTGTTTTCAAAACTTTTTTTCCATTTCTTCCACAATTTCATTTGCACTTTTCTTATGGGCAAACAGCCATGTTATCTTTAAAGACATATTGCATATAAAATTTTAAGCTAAATTAGCAAAGTAACAAAAAGCAGAAAGTCCATATTTCTAATACATTAAGCCAACAGAGCTAGTCCTTACCCAAGGGAAGGCTATGTACGTTCTGCCCATGGCAAGGAAAGACCAACTATTGTGACCGATTTCCTATCCTGATATACTGCACACCTCATCTCTTTACTGTACACTTTACAGCAGATCACATGCTTCCTGGAAGCATCAGATTTATTGCAGAGATGCAGATCAGCTCTTGGGCTAGAGACTGGGCAGCATCCTGCTTCTTGCCCAGTTTTAGGGAGTGTGCTGCCAGTATGGCATTGCAACCGTTACAGCAGTTGTCGCAGTCTTTCGTTTTATCGTGGCCCTTTACACAAACAGGCAGGGACTAACTGTGGACACAGCTACTCATCTCTCCTGAGCACGGGAGTCCTCCAAGCAAAGCTATGTTTGATCCTAGGAACATGGGAAGGAGGGGAAGATGTCTCCAGCAGAAATGACTATGGGGAACTGATGCCCAGGATAGATGAACTGTCCTGGTATGCTGAAAATAGACCTTTAATAGACCTTTCCCTGTCCATTCTCCCGCTCCCAGGACAGTGGAAGAGGATCATCAAATGACATATTAGCCTTTTTACCTTCTTTTTACCTCTTCTTTCATCATATGAATTGATACTTTATTTAATACATACTCTGTAATTGCTGCTTGACAAGTGAGCTGCTATTTTCTCAACATCTTTTCTATGACCATCCCCACTGTATTCTGAGTCCTTCCCAAGCATTTGTGCATTTATTTTTATAATGATGGTTTCACATATATAGGTATTATTACACGTCTTTTAAAGATAGGAAACTGCAGCAGAGAAAGCTAAGGTCCAAAGTTTTCAATAATTTCAAGTGCCCATTTTGGCAACCCTAAGACTTAACTCCTCCAAATGGCTTTGCAATATACAGTACCCCGTGCACCCGCAGGCTCTAAGCAACAACGACATTCAGCATTTGATCACACTATGAAATCACATGGCAAAGTGTTTACATTAAATGATCACAAATCGGTTTGTCTAGAATCGCAGTATAATTCTGTGGCACTGCTGGCTATGTCTACAGTATGAATATTAGTTATGTCAAAAAAGAACTTAAGTGCACCACCTGATCTAGTTCCAGCTAATTGCCTTCAAACTGCCTGTATCACCAGGTATTTAAACTTAAACCAGTTCTCAAACCCACATTTAATTTTCTTCATCTGGCAAGCCACTAGACTCACATGAGAGAAAGTGAATGAATAAAAGCTCAGACAACAATCAATGAGCTTGGTTTTGAATATGGTCTTGAACACAATTTGACAGGATTACATGGACATGTAGTCTGTGTGTCAGATGCAGAAATGTATCCTAATTCTCCAGGGCAACATAAAACCATTTTCTTTCTACAGGTGACACATCTAATTTCTAGTCGTCTTGACCAGTCTGCTGTAGCCCGCTGCATTTTAATCCCATTTTGCTGTCAACCCACTTATGGTCTGTTTCTGGTCTCAGTCTTATCTGTATTAAGTAGAAGTGACTCCCATGACCACACGGCTGTAAGTGAGATCAGAAACCATTTCAAAGTGCAATAAAAGTGAGATATCAGATCCAGGGTAGTTACAAATATATTTTAATTGTATATGGAACTGTGTTCAAGAATGTTTTACATTTTTAACATGCTGGGCCAACTGTGGTCAGTGTAAATTAAACAGACTTTGACTTCAAGGGATGATAACAGACAATTCTGGCTCATAACACAAAGCAATGGTGACTTACCTGATTTCTGCTGCACCAGTAACATTTCCCAAATATTACATTTTGGCGCTTTGCTAACAAATTACTGGACTATGACTACAGTACTGAGAGAGATCTAACCTCTTCTGGCAGGATTTCATCTCAGTGTTGTGGGGTAGCCTGCTAATTTACGCAGAAGAGCTCATGTTTCTCAGCAAGCTTGAGCTGTTTTTAAGTGGACCTGTCAGAGGACAGTTTTGCCAAGGCAACTGAAGTTGTAAGGAAAAAAGCTATTTGTTGATTTGTTTGTTTCAATCTGCTTGAATGCTTTAGACTGAAAAGGTTTCTAGGTTTCTTGGGTTCATGGAAAGAATCAACTCAACCATACTTCAGAGTCAATTGTCAAGTATTACCACACTGAAGAAAACAGAGCTGTCCTGATTTACACTACCAGCAGATCTGACCCTAAAAGTTATTTGTACTGAACAATATTTGGGTGAACTGCTATTTTCCAGGGAATTTTCTGTCATTTTAAGGTTAAGATTTGCAGTACTTGAACTTTGCAAGAAATTAATAAAACATGACTTGTTAATGTGAAATGAGAAAGTATTATTCTTTGAAACAGAAAGAATTAGAAAAGGGGGAAAAAATTAACTCATAAAATAAAACATTTTAGGAAAAAAATGAATCTGTATTCAAGGCAAAGATCTGACAAATATTGAGTAAATAAGTTCAAGTTCATAGCAGCTGAACAACAGTTCAACTTCAACCATATCATTGTCAGGAAAAACACATACAAACTTGCCCCAAAGCAAAACAACATTAGAGAAATCAGGAAGAGGACAGATAGACAGACAGTAAGTTATGGACATAAAACTCCTTGTACCAAAACAAATTAACCCTAACCTAAGGCAAGCCTTTTTCTTCTAGCCCTTCATTTAAAGGCCTTACAATTTATAGCCTGTTTCTCAGGGGAGGTCTAGCTCTGCTCTGATTTCACGTTTCACAGCAGCACATGTGTAATCCTGCTGCAGCACAAAGCACATGATCGAGCCGGTATCAGGAAATCCACTTTTCACAAGCTGGAAATACACTGGAACTGAGCTGTAACCAGAATTCACTTCTATTGCAACAGACCATGAGTATGTTTGCAGAAATGACAGACTGGAGTGATACTCATCAGAAGTCTGTCAGTCCCATCCTGCAGCTGATATACTTGGAGGGTAAAAAAACCAAAACCCAAACAAACTCAAAAAACAAACCAAAACCAACACACAACCAAAAGCAACCCACTACATCATTGTTTCAGACAACTAAATTTTTTTAATTGGATTTTAAAAGTTAAGTTTAGGCTTTTGATATGCATGTATATTTGCCATTAATAGTAAGACTGGGAAATGCAATATGACAACCATTTCATTTACCTACTAGCTTCAAGTACCCAGAGAAATGCATACTTGAAAGTCTCCACATGGTAGGAGCAAGTCACCAGCTTCATAAAGAAAAAATCCCAGACTGCATAAACTTGCACATTTAATGATCGTTTAAATTTTGTATGATCTCAAATTAAAAGTAAAATACATGGGTACCTAATCTGACTTCAAGACAGAGCTGCTCCAACAAAAGAATTCAGAAGAGGATAGACTTTGTTATGTATCTGTAGATTCAGGCAGAGTGGAACATAAATCTGTTCTACAATAATTGTTTGCAAATACACAAGACCTAATTCATGCCATGGAATTAATTAAGTCAGTTTAATAATTCCACAGAAATGCTTACTAAATTCTACAGTACTTAGAGCAAAACAATACAGTGAAAAATTATTTATTCCTTTTTTCTTTAATCATACAAAAGGTTTATGTACATATTTAGTATCATGCATTTCTGTAGCTTTGTAACATAAACATATAATGCTGTAGATTATATGCATCTGCATATTTGTATCCTTAAAAAAATAAGGCACAGCTCCCTGACAAATGTTTTTATGACAACTAATCTTACAATTCATACAACTTTTAAATATGTCTGTCTAACCCACACTCATGGAGTCTTGTCTTTGCTGAGCTTTATCCTGGGAGACAGCTCCTCTAAAATTGCCACCAGCTTTCTATTAATTATACAGTTATTTTTACAACACAGGGTTTGGGTAGGGAAAGAAGGTCTCCTCCTTCATGAACCCAGAAACATATATACACACACATACATCAACAAAAGACCACCAACAATATCAGAAAAAAAATCCCCCAGCATTTTAGAACAGCTTGAGCCAGGCAACTTTAGTGTTTCATACTGTATCTCAAAGCTACCTTGTAAGCAGGTGGAAGTACAGTTTTCAAGGCTAAATATTCCTCCCTTCCTCCAAAAGCACAGAAACACCTGTGTTAAACAACTTTTGATTTCCCATTGTGAAAAAAAGTTCCCCAAATTATCTCATTTCTTGGGAAGAAATACTAGTCCTATGGCAGACTGGAGTAAAACAGGGACACTGGTTCAAAGCCACTTAAAGATTTTATTTTATTGTATTGCACCTACAAAGTGCAGCTGTGCTTCTCATACATTGATACGTGTTTACTTCTGAGTACACACTACACATCTTAAAAAGTGACTAAACTCAGAAAAGAAACAATGTCTTTTTCTGGTGATTATCTAATTATCTGTAGCATTTGAAACCCAGCTCATTTAAGGCAATAAAATGAAAAGCTTGTGTATAAGATGTGTCATGGTATAAATGAACACCCCACCAACAAGCCATATCTGTAAAATACAGAGGTGAAGAAACCACAAAAAAAAAAAAGCAGTTTGATAAGAGTACCAAGAGCATACATACAGTACCCTCCTCTGAACAGATGCTTTATTTCAGTTACTTGTCCATGTTTATGTTTTCGCATTGGGTAGAATTAGATTCTGTATCCTTTGAGATCCTAAACCCTAACAGGGAAAATTATTCATTGTACGAGTAAGTGTAGTCACTTAAGTCAAAAGAATGTTTCTGCTTACAGAACAGATGACTTTTTACCTGAAGAAAAAAAGGTTACCCAAAAGTATATGCTGCTCCCCCAAACTATTTTTCTGCAAGTCATTTACAGTGCAGCTGCATACAAAGACCTGAAACAACTGCTGCTATACCACTAATGAACTCAAACCAGTAGTGTGCTGAGATTCCATTATTCCCTTTAGAATGGGTTCTGATATACCAGAGGTGATAGAGGGACAATGAATGGAAAGCTGGCTTCTTACCATCCAAAGATTGTACTATATTAAAGAAATTAAGGGAACATTCAATCCAGCCTTATTTAGTGAAAGCAACCTTATTCCAGCTGTGACCTCTCTAGGAGTATCATTTTGCTTCTGGTCTACAGTATGTGTTCCTTATACTGCCACAGAAAGTTTCTTTTCACTTTATTTAAATGGGTAGATGGACTGAATTGGAATGCTCATTTCCTGATCTGTCCCTTCCCTACCTCTGCTACTTCCAGACAAAACCCACTGTCTGATTTTCATTACTATCCTTTCTGTAGTACTCATCCCCAGCCCAGCATCCTCCCACAGACTTGTCACCCATTTGTCTGGGCAAGTGCAGCACCCACTTTACTTAACCACAAGCCGATGAGTTGGCCTGTAAAAGCAAAATGAATGACCAAAATACTTACAGGCTCAGAAGTGGCAAGATGCTCAGTCTGCACCTTTCCCCTCATGGGGCTGCTAATTCACCAACCTGCCAACTGCCACTAAACCAGTACCTTTGGAATTGTTAATCCTGTCAAATTTAGGAGTAAGACTGACTAAACTAAGAATATTTATCACCAATGAATTCATATAAGCCTTGTTTCCCCAGAACAAATCTAAGGATTTTTCAAACATTCACTCCCCCTATACGATATAATACCTGCATGACTGAAAACCACAAGCATGCTACTCTGGGGGAAAAAAAAAAAATCACTATAATTAAACATAAAAAAATTATCCTTGCCCGACAAACAACAACATGGGTGATATTTTTTCTGCTATAATAGTAGTGTTGAAAGCAAACATCTGTGTCACCAAAATGCAAAGAAACCTTAGCCAAATTAAATATCTCAATACTAAGTATGTATAAATACAACAAACTTGAAACTTTCAGGATTCAAAATCCATAACAAGAAATAACCAGGCATTTCACAGAATGTTAATTCTTAGACATAAAAAGAAAATCAAAGAAAAAGCAGCACTTGTTAATCCAGAAAACTTCAATGTGACAAAAACAAATATGTGGCCCAGAGTCAGAAAGTTTACGAGTGTAACTTCTGCTTTAAGACAAGATTTTTCAAAACAACTTGAGCAAGAAGATGGCTTTCATTCTCCAGTGGGAGACAGTATACTTGAAAAATCCCTTACTATATTTCAGTTTTTGAAATTGGTGGTATTTCTGTAAAATAGAATTTTAAGAAGAATAATAACAAAAAAATCTCTTTAGGCCATGTTACATGGTTCATTATGTATGATTCACAAATGTTCCTGTTAGCACTTTACTGAGAAGTGTAGCATGTTAATATTTAGCTCAAAATTGTTTTCAATAACATTTGTGAACAGCAAACATGGATCCCACAAGCTTCTCTAGATCCCAAAGATCTCAGTCTGTTAAGGGATGCTTACAGGCCAATCTTTACCTGAAATCTCACATATGAGCAGCACAATTCATATTATTCCCTTCTGGGTAGCAGGGATCTATGCAAACGGATACTGCTGAACAGAAAACGAGCTCAAGACACTTGTATTTATTTGATCTTATGCCCTAGAGAGCATTTCAAAATTTATTTTCATAAAATCATTCTTGTAAATAATTTAGCATTTTTAGTTATCCTTTTCCCAATGTAAGCAACTTAAACTACTGGAACAACACTGGAACTGCTCATCAAGTAAAGTATCAATAACTAATTAATTTTTGTACAAAGGACAGACAGTATTAAGATTACATTTAACATGTGTGAGGGTACTGTTTATTGTCTAGAGCCTACATAGGATGGGATCTCCTTTTTATGGTAATATCACCGTCATACACATTTAAATGTATAACATCAGCCTCTTGCTTTCCATGCTTAAATAACTTTATTAGCCCAATCCCTCCCTTGTTCATGGGGGATTATGTATCATCATGCTATGTTCATGTAGCTATGTTCCTGCAACGTACTCTGGGTCTAAATAACTCTTCTACGCAGAACACACAAACTTGGAAGGTCTCTACATTCATCCAGTCTGTCCTCCTGCCTAAATAAGGATCAGTTATGCTTTAAGCCACTAACTTTAAAAACCTTCAACAACGATGTAACAGCATAAGATTTTTTTGAAGTATTTTCATGCTAATATTCATGCCTCAACAAGCTTACTTCATAAGCTGTTTCTAAATGAATGAGTTAAAATCTTGCCTTAATTTCAGAGATAAATGTCTGGAGATGTTTCCTTTTGATGGCCTAATCTTGAGTCTGTTCAGTGAGTTATTTGAGGAAAATATTTTTGGCAAAGAAAGGGAGCAACATCTACTGGACATAAACTCTAAAAAATGAGCTTCCTACCCTTCCTCTCCCCAGCATCTCAGGAGAAATACAGAAACTAAGAAAGATAGGTGCTACCTAAGTTAAGCATACTGATCAACTCTCAGTGGATTTCAGGTAAGAACCTCAACATTTGTGCTCTGTGCAAGGGATAATGACAGATGTTTAGCTTGCCTAACTACAAACACCACTGGAATTGTCTAAACATCCTAAAAAGATCTAGATTCTACTCCTAAACTAAGATTTATATGCTAGTGTCATATCTGAGGGATGCTGACATTTCCCAAACGATTACTACATCAGAGGAGACATCTCTGCCAAAACCTCGTGGAGTGGGTGAGCTCAGCAGGGCTTATACAGGTCAACTGTTCCAAAATGGAGATAAGAGCAAGGACTTTGAGTCTGCAGAGCTGGGTACTCCACAGCTTCTCTGTGAAATCCATTCTGGTACTTCACCACTTCTCTACCTGCTTGCTAAATAGTTTGTTTGCTGCTGTTGAACCATGCTGAAATCTAGCACAGATGAGGACAGGGCCCAGCTCTGCCATTCTGCATTTCTGATTTAGAGCTTGTATTATGTACTTCACTCATTAAATGGAAGCTATGCTGTAGCTGGAACTATAAATAACCAGTATACTAGAAATGTGAAGAAATCTAGTTGTAAAAGGGCATAGAGGGAGCGCCAAAATAAAGTAAGTTGGCAGAAAATAATTTAGCAGATCTCATTAACACATTGTGCTACAATCTTGTAAGTTAACAAAGACGGATATTTAAAGCATGTTTAATCGACATACAATTTTTCAGCATATACCAAGGAAAAGTTTATAGTATAAAAGTACTGACAACTGGAAATTATCTACAGAATTTTATAAGGAAGTACTTGCAGATGGAAATGTAAATTACTTTTCAGACAAAACAGCCAGTGCAATGAAAGTGGTTTTTAATAAAACATGAGCGTAGTTGGTTTTTGCCAGTTAGTTTCAGAAAAACATAATTATTCTTTTTCTAGCTAATATGTATCACTGAATAACTGCATTTTGCTATTGTACATTCTAATTATTTTGATTAGTTATATTTTTTGTTTTAAAAATGTTTTATTAATTAGATTCTTTTGAAATTAAGATATATGTTTCTTTCAGCTACACATTATGACTTAAAAGTATAAAAACTGTTTTTGCAGAATTACTCTTACATATCCTTGGAGAGAAGATTAAAACAAATTATAGAGCTCATTTCTTAAAATATCCAAAATACCACTTCTCGCCACCCAACAGCCACACTTTGCATAAGCATTAGTTGTCAAATAATATTTAATCAAGCTTATTTTGTAAAATAAGATTCGCTTGAATCTCGACAGGAAGAGGCATGAGAGGGGGTACCCATTTTCAGATAAAACAAGTCATTCCATTTTCAGATAAAACAAGTCATTCCATTTTCAGATAAAACAAGTCATTCCAACTTTCACAGACAAACCCTAAAGAGATGCCACGTTTTCCTCCTGTCTCCATAGCTGGAAATGTGAATAAGGTAAACGAAAAAACCATGGAGGGCACACAATGTGCTCTTACTACTATATTGCAGGGGAAAACCACGTATTCACATGCTTAGTGTCAGTAAATAACATGAAGTCACTGGAATTATTTGAGCACTTAAGGTAGATGCATTCTTAGAATTAAAATTACAAAGGTCACTTGTTCTCTGTCATGATTAGTAATGCAATACCAACCCCCAGAGGAAACAGTTTCTCAGCCTACAAGAAGTCAGCTTGAAGAAATAAATGTGATACTGAATTTGAGAAAGACTAAAAAACCTGGCAAATAAATTGCTCATGGATAAGATGTTTAATATTTGACTGTTTCAGTTCAAAGGTAGTTTAGGATGGCATATGAGAAGCAATGTAGGCTACAACGGTTACTTTTGTGCAACAAAATAAACAAGCTCATCACCATTCAAAGTATTCCAATGAAATGCATCATTTTTCTTTTTGTAAAAAAAGAAAAAATAGAAAAGTTATATATTGGATCAATCTGGGAATTCTGAATAGCGGGGTTTTTTTATACACTGACAATGAGCACTGAAGATAAAGTGAAGCACAGTTCCTGGAAAGAACACTGGATATAGCAGCCAAACAGATAAAATGTCTCCCTTAAGTATTTTTAAGGGTTCAAGATAATACCAAAAACCCCTCAACCCCTACATCTACCTGTGCTGAAGCAAAAATTGGATTCCATCAAAACTTTCTTTGAATTGACTGAAAGTGAAACAAGTAAAGGTCAGGTAGGATCAAGGTGAAAAGAAAAGCCCACTCAAAGTAACAGCCTTTTGCAGATTTGTCTTCTATAGCAAGAATAAAGATTACACACTGAACTCTCGTTATGATGATGGTAATATCAAGGTAAATGACAGCACAACTATAAGAAGCAGCTGCCACTAAACTTTTAAGGCAATAATATATATTTTTTATTCAATATAAAAAATTCAAACTATCTGCTCCTAGTTATCATGACACTGATCCATCAATGAAGAGTGCAGATCTTGCCATGACTTTCCAACATACAAGTGGGTTCTAAGGAAATGGGTAATACTATATATCAAATACAAAGGATATGACAATGTCCTTGGGAACACTGTTGAAGAGGAAAGGACTCTGATAAGAGTGATGTTGAAGCTTTGAAAATTTTAATAAGAGTCTCTCTTTTTCACCTATTATTTGGAATGCCTTTCTTGCCTAATGTGTTCACCTCATTTTGAGGTAGAATCTCAACTCAGTTGAAATTGTATCCATAGTTAATATAAGCACCATTAATTTTAGTTTATTTTAGGCTTTAAATTTGAATCATTAGAGCTCATTGCCATCGTGCCTGAGAAGTAATATTCTACTGCTCAACAACCTAGTACTTTTACAGTCATTAAAAGGTCACCGTAAGCTAAGGAAAAATGACTAGTTCAAAAGCCACAGAACCTGGCCAACAGAAAAAGGCAATAGTTTTAGTTTTGTAACTCTTGCCAGGAGGATATGACAGGGAGTTTAGGCCTTCAAAAAACCTGTATATATCAATAAATATTGCTTACTGTTCTCTTTTTTCCAAATATTCCTTATCTTCAGGTACACAAAACTTGAAACTGCATTCATATTTAAACTAAATGTACTGCAACACTTCAAAAAACAAAGTAATTAACATAGTACAAAATAGAAGCAAACTATCAATTAAAAGCAGAAGATATTCTTCTATCTCCCGCACAGAAAAATCTAAAGTGTCCAAACCTGCTCCCGATTTTTCATGAGCTTTACTGTAAATTCCTCAGTCTGTTAATGTCAACAGATTATTTATTTCAGAAGTATACTTGAAGCAAACAGTAAGAACATTGTGACTTTGCTTTAGTCAATGTGCTATCCTAGCTTTTACACGCTTTGAAACGTACTCCAGCTGCGCCTCCCAAATGTGAACATCCCATTGTGTGCACAGAGTTGTGACCAGACGCCACTGGTATGCACAAACTCAGCCAACACAAATGAAAGAACATCTTGGGCCTAAACTGGCATGCCCCAAAATGTTGTCTAACTTAGTAAAACTTCAGTAAGCAAGCACACGTAATCCCACTGAAGAATTTCCAATAGCCCAGTTAAAACCAAACCTTTGGAAAATCTGAACTTTTATGCACAGTTGATATGTAACACAGAAAATCCCCAAACTCTTCTGTATAAAAGATTTCTTCTTGATATGTTTCAACACAAAATAAAAAAAATGGGTTAAATTTCCTATTTGCTCACAGCCTGCTGCTTCTCTTACTGAACCAGACCTACATCTTTGCTTAATTTCCTTAAAATAGGAATTTTGTTTAACTGCTCTGCAAAAGACATTCTACAGTCAACTCAAAAAATAATAATTAATCAGACCTTCATAATTATGAGATCTGTTATGAATTGTTTTATTAGTTTGTTTTCTATATTTGAGTACTCTGAGTACATTCAGGTCACAGCCCTCTCTTCCTAATCATACAGATCAACCAGATTGCTTTGTTTCTCACCAAAAGAAAGCTCGTAAGATCCCCTCATCATTTTCTTTATTAAACTGGAATTTAGGAGGCACATCAGCTAACAAGGGACACACTAAAACTGCAAAATTGGCTTCAGTCAGATAGCATTTATGCAAATAAAGATGTAGTACAATGGATTTACCTAGGTCTCAATAGAGATAGCAACAAAGGCATTCCTTTCACCACAGGACCTTTTCTAATGAGTTAACATAGCTTCAAAATGCTGTTTACAAACAAAAATAAAGCCAAGTTAAAAAAACCCCAAAGACAGAGGCACAGTAATGGAGGTCACTGTAACTTCTGACATATAAGTGATCTTCCTTTTGCTGCTTGAACTCTAGTAACTCTGTGCACACAAAACAATGGACATATTAAGATGTTCTCAATGTCTCTTTTTCTAAGCTTTAGCAGTAAATGAAAGAAATAGGACTTGCAGCTGTCACCATCTAGGCTCCAGGTGAACAGAAACATAATAACCAACACAGGAGACTATGGTAAATAATTCTGCCTACAATCATACATTCTGCATAGAAACCTTCAGCAAGGTGTGTCTTAAGACATCCAGCAGAATTAAGACATAGATACTCCAGAATTGAGAAATTCTTCCAAGTGCAATTCTTCCCTCTGTGTATGGAGAACAGAACAGTGACAGACCTTATTATGATTACTGATGGAACAAAACAAAGCTTCAAAAATTGCCAGGATGGATCTGCCCACCACCAAGTTGACAGCTGTAAGAATTGCCAGGATGGGATCCACCAGTGACCAAGCTGTCTGTCTCTGTTGCCTGCACTTCTTCACAATTAGAATACATCTATATTCCCTTTCTCTTCTCAGTCAAGAGAAAAATTGCACTACATTATATTGACTTTGCTTTTAAACATATTAATAAACTGCACTGTTTAAAAGCACTTGTTGGGTCCCACTTCCTTCTTGCACAGTTTGGTCTGAATAAGTATCATCAAATCATTTACATTTAAAAAAAAATTGCACTTCACATTTTATTTATTGAACGAATAGACCAGACTACAAAAACAGGTAAAAATAAGCATCAAGTCTCCTTGCTGATTTACACTGTTTTTAATTAACCACATTGCTACTCTTCCTCTATACAACTTAAAAAAACCCAAAACACTGTAACAAGAGTTTGTTACTCCTACACTTGCTCTCCTTTACATTCCCTTAGAAATTATTTCATCCTTCCATTTTGATATTTTCACTCTGTTGAATGCATGAGTAAATAGTGACTTTATCTGGTGTATTGATGATTTAGTCTGACCTAGTATTAATAAAAATTATATATATCCTGATAATTTGCACCCTTTTAAAACCTCTCACTATGGTTTCTGTAATATCACCAATTAGAGAATAATTTCTCTTAAAGCAGCAAGGCTTGTAGACCAGTACAATGATTTTCTTGACAAAGCACAGTTGTGAGTAGTCATCTGAAATGGACTTAGATTCACCTCTCTTGAGACTCAATGTCAGCATCAATGATGAAGGTTTCATCTGCATTCATTAAACTGACAGTGATAAAAGGAATTCACAATGATCACACTTGCTCATCTTCTCAGGGGTCAGTCAACTTAAACGTATTGCCTTGAGGCACTCAGTACCAAATGTCCTTACCTTTAAGAATCAACTTGCAACCAACAAGTAAAGCTGAAATTTACTACATGCATCTATAAGCTGCTATGTGTATCAATATATTGTGCTGCCAAACAAAAGCTAACGGTCCAAATCCTATTTTATGACAATGTGAACATTTGCTGGCTCTTGGATATTCTAGAGTTGTACTGGGATCTAAATGAATGTAAATGAAATAGTAGAGGAATAGCAGAGATTGTGGTTCATGGTTCAATGGAAACAGAGTTAAAACAGTATTTCTAAATAAATAATTACACTCTTATTAAAACCTTAATATGGTGATGATGAGAGGGGTCATAAAAATCTCCCTTATACTTCCCCTACAAGCATCTAAGAAGGATCACTGCTTCTGTTTCTATCAGCAGTTCAATCTCCAGTGCATTCTTTATCTTAAACTATGTGTGATAACACAGATGCCAAATCTATTGGCCACAAAGCCAGCAAGTTCTCACACAGTGCAGTTCTTTGACTATGTACCAGTATAGAACCATACCATGACAATACACAACCTTTAATTTCTGTTTTGAGACAGTAAGAGCCTCCTCTGCCCAGCTGTATTTTGCAATACAAGAAATATGCCGCTAGCTGCAAAAGCAGATGTTGCGGAAATCTTGATTTCCCAAACAGCGTTGTCAGGTGAGTTGTAGTAAGCTGTGCTGGATGCTTTTGATATGTGCAGTGAATACATACCTGTCCACTGCCTTTCTCTGCAGCATAATTTCATAAGAAATACAGGGGGTTTTTGGGTGAGATTCTAAGGTGAAGTCTTTCAGCAAATTTCAAAAGTGAACAGAGCCTCACAAATTAATCTCAGTAGAACCTGCCTCAAAACCTCTCATTTGGGCCTGGATTTTGCTGAGCCTAGGACAGGAAAAGACATTTCATGTAGATCACCGAGATTATCCAGCGTAAAGGAAATACAGTACAGAGGTAAACATTATGGTGGAAAAATTGCTGCTGCATGGAACAAAACAGTGATTGAAAAAAAATCTATGTACATGAAATATATTATTCATACTATTAGCTAAAAGTCCATCACATGTACGCATCCAGATTGGCAAGTATCTGTTGCAATTCCCACAAGCCTCTGACTCCACTGAAGTTTAGAACATTTCCCTATTCTAGTGAGAGAAACTCAATCATAACCTACTACCTCATTTCAAAGTTCCCATTACACATAAAAAAGGTGGAGGAAAAAAGTAAGTGGGAGGAAGAGAACAGAAGTCACACACAAAAATGAAATGCAAAATAGAGTGTAATTACTAATATTTTTCACAATTCTCCACTTGCTAAATCCACAGTTCTAAGGCAGGTTGTGGAACATCTGGCAGGAGTGAATACAGTAAAGTTCAAGGTTAACATTAGAAAGACACTTAAAGATACTGGGATTTTCTCCTCTGTGTATGACACATTCAGGAAAATCCAAGAAAACACAGGAAATGCAAGTTGAGTTACAGTCAGTGCTGCACTGTGAATATTTAAATGCTAAAAAACCTTTTCTTTCCGAACCTCAAATTAGATGACAGCTACTGTGAAATAATCACACACAGATATGCTCTAAATAACCAGAAAGCAGCCAGACAGCCTGTGTTCAGCAGTTTCCTGAGACTTTATCACAGCGACACCATGATTAAAGAGCCCTGCTAGTTATTTTGGTAGTAAAACGTGGCAACAGTTAAAAAAGTAGAATAAAATTATGCTTTGAAATGATTTTGTCCTTCCTTTTCCATGGAGAACAATGAGAAGTATTTTCCCTTCTAATCTGAATTCTGATTTATCAACTTTGTCAAACAGCTTATTTATTTTGAAGTAAATCCTGGTGACTGTCAGAAGTCCTTCAAACCATTAAGCAGTATTTCTAAAGTAGGATCTAGATCCCTCTGATCCTAAACTGCCCAATATTTAGACAAGCTCTATGTTTCCTTGGAATGGTTATGCATATAAAGTACAGTCCAGTGCAGAGATACTTGAGCTTACATGGATACAAGAAGCAGCAGAAACCACAATGCTCGTGCTTTTATCCCCAAGAAAATGATGCTGCTACAGTATACTGCAATCGGTCTCCAGACCAAAGCTTGCTTATTCAAAACTCTACATTACATATGTGTTCCAGTCTTCCTACTATACAGAGGCTGCTAAAACAAATCCTATGGATATGTTGACAAAGAGCAACGCATTTTCCTCTTTCACCATTGCTAGAGGAATTCCCAATGACACTGGCACTGGAAATCTAATGTAACCGTACTATTCCAGAACGCCCTTCACCGACAAACTTTGATGGCTGAATACAAATCTGTTACTGCATCTGCTGCTTCACACTTCAGTTTACTTCGGTTTATATCAAAATGCTTAAAGGACAGTGAGAGAACTCACTTGTTTATCTTAAAAATATTCCAGACTTCCACTATTAATAGTCATATTGCAATGACAGAACATTCCACAAGTCCAAAGTCATAGGATCCCAAAGTCTTCAGGTTAGTGATGTTCCACTGCAGTGAATTAAACAGTGAGAACCACAAAACAAACAGGAAGGTTACAACCAGTACACTACGTTATGAAATAGTATTCTGAGGCAATTTGGTAATTTTGTTTTACAGACAGAAATAAACAAAAGAAAAAAATAGTCAAGGGAACAACTTATTCATGGTCTTTTATCAAGTAGTTTGCTGAATTACAATTGTTCAGGATTATCAGAAGATAATCTAAAGATGAATTATACTCTTGCACAACATTTCAGAATATCTCTGCTGAGCAAAATCCAAGGGAAGCACAAACAAGTCAAGAGAATGCTTTGCCTTCCCTCCCAGCTCCAAAACGTAGAATTTAGATTTTTTTTTTTATTTTATTGAGAGGAAAAAAAATCCAAGATGATTCTATTTCAAATTAAAGACTTTGTTTCATCTAAACCTGTCCAGCACTTTCCAGGAAAAGTTAAACACAGCTCAACAAGAGAATCCCAGGAAGATGCCCATGGTTCACTGCTTTGCGCACCCATGCGGGCTGGTTCCCAGTGTACACTAGTGAAGCTGTCAGTCACAGTGTCTGCCACGCCCGAGGTGCACAGGGGATCCCACCACAGCCCCCCCTCAGCAGTTGTGCTGTCTGAGCCGTGAGCACAGGAGTGCTCCTCGCTGGGTACAGGGGGAGGGATTTTTTTTTAACGGTGCAGTTACAGCAACAGTGGGCAGTAAAGCTCTGCAAAGCAGCTTTGACTTAGAGGAGAATTAAGACATTAGTGTAAATCTGTTCCTGTGATTCACATCCACGTAAATGTATGTTTTTCCTTAAGCTGTGTAGAGCTGTTCAGATGCACAGCAAAATCCCTACAGCTCGTTATATGAAAATTTCTGTATGTTCTTTTTTATGCCAAAACTACTTTTATATGTGCACACAGAGGGAATGAGCACGCACACATCATAGGCTAGAAGCAAGTAAAGAACTTTCTGTGAAACAGAAGTCTTGCAAACTAAAAACCAAATTATCATCTCTCTGAATATGCTATTTTTCTTTTTTATGAAAGCAGATGTGCAAGTATAGTTCTTTACTAAAAACCCAGTTTACACCTATAGTAATGTCTTTCGTTACATGACCACAAGTAGGTTCTTAGCTGTAAGATACAAATGGCAGCACTAATATAGATGTTACAAACTAATCCAGGTTGGTTATGGCCTAAAGGTGAAACTGACTTTGACACCAAAAATACTTGAAAAATTATTTTAAAACATTTTAATGTCGATCTTACAAACCTATGCATTTGTCTGGAAAAAAACCCAAACAAACAAAAACCAACCAAACAACAAACCATAAGCATCTGCTAAAATAGGATCTGGTCTCTTATATAGGAATGTTTGATTATCCTTTTCACCTGACTGAATTTTTAATCCTAATACTTTTCGAGGTTTAAGGCATTAATAGAACAATTTGTTATTGTTATTTTCGTTTTGCTGCTTTAACAGTGCACAATACCTATATTAATATAAATTCAAGCAACATGAGATACATGGGATGTTTTTACTAATAAAATAACTTTCATCAATAGCCTATGCTGGTATAATACTATCAGAATGAAATAGATGTTTGTGTATAAGCTCAATATTAGTAACTAACTTCAAATTAGACTTAATTAAGAAAGGATTATTTACTTAGAAAGCATTTTTTTTAAAGTATCTATTTTCTGTCAAAATAGACCAAATTTCTTGATTTTTACAGTATTTATGCAAACAAAACTGGAGCCAAAATAACATTTTTCTTCCTGTCAGTATCTCTGATGCATGTTGTATCTTCAGGAAGCTACTGTTTTTCAGTGAAGGAAAAATGATAACTATTTAGCACTACTCCATGGAAATACAGGCTGCTTTTTCAATGGGATAAAATTATTAACATAAAAATATAATAAATGTTGCTTCAAGTTCATTGAGATTAAAACCACAGCTAACTACTAGAATATCTTGATCTAAGATGAATGCTATTTAAAGAGCTGTGCTTACTTCCAGCTGACTGTGATTCTGTTTAAAAATAGCTCCTACAGCCACCAAGGCTGAAATAATAATAAAAAAAAGATCTACAATTAAAACTTCTAAAATACAAGACATGTTGAGTATAATTTGCTCTATAAAACTATGTTAATCTTAAGAATAGAGTTTGCTTTTAAGTTAAAACCTTATCATATAATCTTATTTCCCTGTGTGACTAGCAACTTTTCTTTAACCTACAAGGTAAATTGTTTTAGGTTGGGGTATGTTTGTAGTCACTTAAAATCCCACCTTCTCCTCTTTTTTCTATATAACAAACTCTTCTCACTTTGTGTTTATCTCCTCCAGTGAACCTAAGCAGCTTTTAAAAATGATGAACAATGTACTATACCAAAAGTAAACAAATTTGAAAATTTGAAATTCTTTCAAATGGCATTTGTAGAAAATAACTGCCTTAAGTGGCTTAAAAAAGAGAAAGATGATTGAAGAAAGCAGTCGTAGTGAAATTGGTTTTGCACGTTCTAAGTTTACCAGCAAGATTCCAAGCTTTTTCATTTTTCTAAATTCCTCATCAATAGTTCATGCTGCAAACCTGTTGCCTGGAAAAAGGTGGAATCATTCTGAAGCCCATTCAGTTTATTTCCTCCCACTTTCTCTCCTCTCTGGCAGGTTATCATCTAGCACTGTTGAAGTTGAGCATCTTTTTTATGTTTTTGTACAGTGCACAAACCAGTCTGCCTCAAAGACTTTTTATACTCAAGAAAAAAGAAAGGTAAAAGTACATGATGTACATGAAAAATACACCTTTGCAGTTTTCACCACTGACCAAACACTTTGGTCTACCTTCTCAGCATGGCTATATCCCAGCTCCCCTGGAACTGGTGCAGTTTTGCTGCACTGCTTTTGCTTAGTCATCAGGTTCTGCAGTTGCAAAACTGAAGAACAGATCACAGATCACAACAGTTTGCACTCACACTTCAAGAAGATATCAAAGACTCAATGAAAATTTGCCAGAGGCACTTTTTGAGATGAGTCTTCAAAATCACCTGTCTATAGCAAGCTCTAATTACAATGCTCAGAGCAGCACGCTAATCATTAGATCAACCTGCTTTAAGCTCTTTAAGTGGTTTCCCACATTGAAGAACCAGAAAGGCAGGTGTAGAGTAAAAATTTACTATAAATCCATTTGAATGAACATTAGATTTTATATAGGCCAATAGGCTTGCCAAACCTGTGCCTGAGAAACATTAATACCTCACCTGTCAGATCAGGACAGTTTTCCCAAGGCTGTATTTGGCTAACATCTCAGCCTGTCCCTGAGCTTCCATTTGTCTGAATAAAGAGAGAGAGTAACGACTTCTCTGTGTCTGAGGTTTGTTCCATGGCACCTAGCTCTCACACAGAAGGCTTCTAGGAAGAAAACATGATCCAAAAAGCTCCCCTGCAATGGGAAGCTTTAGGTCACCTGATCAGTTTTCAGCTGATTTATATACTATAAAAAGGTGACCCCAGGTATGTTTTCTGATTTGAGAGGTGACTGCATTGTAACCTACCCGTTCAGCACTCCTGCACCGATACATTTTTGTCAGGAAAGGACTTGTTCTTTGATTAGTCAAATGAAAGAGGATTAATGATTACTTGAGAATCCTAACATCCATTCTTTTTTCTGCCTTATTCTAATAACAGAACATTTCACAAGCGTTAGGGTATCTACCTAGAGCCCTTAGTTGTGTCTCAGCATCATAAATGCAAACTCTGAAAATTTTTATTAAAAGTAAACCAACTCTTTTTTTACCGTACAGTTTCAATTTACTGTTAGCAAAACTCAGACTGCAAAGCATTAAAATTTTGTCTATGTACACATTGCATATAAAAACGTAAGATGAAGTATCTTCTCATGATTCAAATAAAGCTATAAAATCAATTATGTTTAATACTCTGTTTATAAAGAAAAAAATTAATAGAAAAAACTTGATTCATACAAAAATTTTAAAGCTGCATCTGTTTAACAGAAACGCTTTGCATTCAACACTTGTTAAAATCAGTGGGAACTTCAGATATTCAGCCCATCTGAACTTCTAGCCTGAGAACACAAAGAGGCTATACTCATTATTTATTGTGCTTTTATAGCACATACTGTCATTCAGAGCAACACAAAATCTTACAGAATTATTTTTATTTACTATATTCTTAAGTGTGTAGCAAGGTTAGAATACATTTCCAATTCTTTTGTATTCCTCAAATTAATGGAGGAATAATTAATTTTTCATGGGAAAATAAATTCAGAATTAGAAGTAAAAAAGGAGAGGTGAGTGGAAAGTAGGAAAGCAGCTGGATCTCTGCTTTATTAGATGTTTGCTGTGGAAACAATCTGCTCAATTTTAACGAGAGTTGACATCATCAAGAACATTCCCTGCCATCAATTCACAGCTAGCTGTTCTTCACTGATTTTTCTTTTTTTTCAAGTACTGAGTTAAAATTTTTTATGCAAAGTAGAATTTTTTAAAAAATAAAAGCTTCTAAGTAAAAATAAAGGAAGTAGAAAATTCTTCAAAATGGAAATACTGAGAAGCTGTATTTGGGTTACGGAGATACCCTCTTATCTAAGCTGACTTATTTTGTTAAGTTGGTTTTGGTGTTGTGGGAGTTTTTAAAATTATTTTTTTTATTTCTGAATGGCAAGTTTCAGTTCTGTTGAATGCCAGCCAAAAATCCAAGGTGGTATAAAACATTTAAAAAACATTACTTTTTAACAATGCCGAGAAACAGAATGGTACCATTTTAATAGCCATATGTCATAAAGACTATTTTTATTTAGGAAAATCTATTTTAATTTAAACATCATAAGCCCATGAGCTATAACAAACAATATTTCTTTTACCATATGCTCTGAATTATTGCAAAGAAAACTGTTACTTCTCCTTCCCCCCCTCCTTTAGAAATCTGAATATACATGTGTGTTTATGCGTGTGTGTCTGTTTATGGCAAAGGAAAAAAAACCACTAAACTGCACTAGTTAATGTAATGGCAAAATACCAAAAAGGAGGTCTTCCCTTGGGGTTGCTTTTTATCCCCTATCTTTCACTAGTCCATTTTCCATATAATCCCCTTCTTGCAACAGTTCTCCACAGCAAGCTGCCAGTGACAGCCATCAACCCAGACGATGTGGAAAGTTGCTATAATTTCTTTCATCTGCTCTTTTCCTGAATCCATGCACTGTATGGTTTGAAGTGAAGTTCCCTTTACCAGGTGCTAAGAAATGGAAATGTGTGTGTGTGCATTTGTGAGCCCTTACCTGCTACATTCTGGAAGGAGAATTACAGACTCCCTTCGCCTAAATCTGCGAGCAGCATCACTAAGAATAAGTTTTGAAAACCAGCTTCTCTTCTGCACCTTTCCAATGCAGAACATCAATAAACCAAAATTATGCATGGGGTTCTCTTAGTTTCGTTAAATATTTATTTAATTATTTATTAAAGTCTGTGAATACCTACTGGTAATATAACTGGTTTTTTAGTGGGTTGGGGTTTTTTTTTAATTCTTAGGGGGATTTTGGGGGGCTTTGTTTTTGTTTGGTTGTTGTGGGGTTTTTTTTTAATATAATACTTAGAAGTTTGGGGGCTGATTTAATGGTTACTTCAGGTGCTCATAACTATGACTGTGCACATCTGATACTTTACAAGACTTCACTGTTAAATTGCAGATGGCAAACATTGCTCACATTGAACTGCCCTGTGAGCTGCAAAGGAGCAAAGTGAAAGGAAAAGGATTTTTAAAAATTAAGGCTTTTGTATAACTGCTAAACATAAAGCAAACATATGCTCACCAACACTTTACTTGAGCAAACAGGAAGATACCCAATGCTTATGATGGAATTTCCTTATTTAAAGGGTTTTTACAAATAAATTAGCCTGGCCTTTGAAATAGTAAATATCACATATGCAATTAAATTCCTCATGCAATTTAGAGAAATCCGAGAGGAAACAGTGTAATTTATCTTAAAGTGAACAGAATTTTTAATAAACCAGTAACAAAAAGCAATATAATTATTAATCTTCTGTTTTATAGAATTCAAGTAAAAATCATACATATTTCTATATTCAGAGTTGGGATATGGTCTAAACCAAGAGTCTTATACTAGCAAAATTACCTCTTATGTAAAAAATCTCCAAAAAACTCCACCAAAACCCCCACACTTTATATTCCTAATTAACTTTGCTTCATAGCGATACATTAAAGAAGATGGGAAATAAAACAGAATTCATAGGTAAGAACCTGATAAACTGTCCTTAAAATTGTCTTACACTCTTAAAGTAGGAAGCTTTTAAGAAGAAGGGTATTTAAAAATATGAAGGCCTCTTCACCCTTATCACCAACTCAATCTGTGGCTTGGAATAGTTTGTGGAATTCTGTTTCCTACAAAGTGTAGATATGCACACGGCTCACTGGTGGCTCCTATGATCTAGAACTACACACCTGCAGTGCAAACACCTCTTCTCCAACACAGCTCCCAGTACAATTGTCGCGAGCAGGGGGCAGCCTGTGGTGTGCCACAGCACTGGATGTACCAGCGGTATGGCCGTAGGACCAGAGGAACCCCAACTGCCCAGCAGCAGCTGAGGTTGACAGCCCTTCCCCAAACAGCCACTGTACTTGCCACAAGCAGACCACTACCATCAATCTACCAAATTTAGCATAACTTGGTACAATCCTTGTCAAAACCCAATGTCAAAAACACTGTTACCTTAGAAGAAACTAGTAAAGTTCAGCAGGTGTTATATGTATTATTGCAACTTATTTATCTTCCAGTTACATGCTGTCTTTTACTTACTAATTTTTAAAACTCACTGTTCCTTTCAAAATATTCTGCACTTTATTTTCTGAAAACATCTCAGTCTCTAAATCTTTGTGGGTACTGAACATTTGCAGATGCTATTTGCAGGATTCATTCAGTTAAATATTCACTGTATTTAAACACCAACAAAACTGCAACATGTACTATTTATCTGTGTAAAAAAAAAAAATCCAACAAACCACTGTTAGGATCACCTAGCTAGGATTATAACTCGTGACATCTAAACATGGCCACTGGCAGAGTCAAACAGATGCTGTCTAGGAAAGGTTCAGTTTTGATATATTTGTATTGATGTTTGCCCCTGAAATACACATTTAGATCCATACCAATCAAAGTAACACCAACTGCATCAAACTCTAACCACATTCCTAAGTAAAACAGACCAAACTGTAAATCCTTCCCCTGTATTTAGCTCTTAATAAATTTCTGCTCAGGGACCACGTACAGGATTCCAGCAAGACTGAAGTCCATTCCTTTCTGAGGTAAGTAGTAGCTCTTGTAACACTCTGCAAGCACAACTGCAATAGCTCCAGGTTCTGTCCATAAAGGACCCCTATGTCAGTCGATTCAGAGGGATACCTATTCTGGGGTAAATAGAAGTTCAAAGGTCAAACTGTTCTTCTTACTATAATGTTTTTGCATGCTGCAGAAACTAAAGCATATTAGCAAGGATATCTTCCTAATCTCTCTCTCTCTGTATTCAGTCTGGCACTGCTTACATGAAACTCTTATTATTAAACATAAACTAAACCTGCTCCTCTAAACCAAACATCTTTGAACTTCAGTCAATCCCCCTCAAACAAATAAGCTGTTTTGAAAATTATTTCCAGGGTGATGCCTGTTGCCATAGAGATGACATTAAGTTAAAAGGACAAAAAAAATATAGAGGGTGATAAACTGCATGGTTGGATGACACACTTGACTTCCAAGTCTGTGTTCAAATGAGGCATACATGCCAAGATTTTTTATGAAAGACAAAATTAAAATGTATCACTATCAAGCTGTAACTGACAAGGTATTGTGTGGTGGCTGTTAACATAATGCTCCATATATTTATTGTTTGTCATTTTTCTGGCCCTGATAAAGGTCTTTTAGAGCTGTAAATCATACCATTAAATCTGCCACTAGAAACAGAGGCTGTTTGGAGAATGAAAAGAAAAGAAAATACAGAACTGAATCACTACTTACAGGTTTGTGCTTCATGACAGACCTTAACTATCACATCAGAGATGACATTTATTCTTTGAATTTGGCACATTTTCAAAAGTCAGACTGTTGGCTTATGACCTAACTTGAGAAAAAATTCTCTTGAACACTAGGCTGTTTACCACAGCAATGTATTGTACAGACACAATATACAATTAAGTACATATGCCTTAAGACAATATGAAGTTATCCACAGGTTTAAAAATACTGATTCACTCACAATAAGCATTCCTGTTTACAAAATTAGCCTTTTCTCCACATTTAGTTTATGAAGGGGCTACAATATTATTGTGAGGATCTTGATTGGTATTAGCTGTAATAAAATGCAGTAAAGCATCTGTTTAGATTCCTGCGTGAATACTTTGATCAACACCTTTCAAACACAGGTTTAGAGACATCTAAAACTGACAGGAACAACACAAAACTTGACAGAGGTCTGATGGGAAAAATATGATGTATGGCAAACAGAGGAGAATACTTTCTTAATACTGCCAATATGGAAACTGTTTTACTAATCCAGATCACAACACAGATCACAGTCCATATCACCTAAGCACAACATCCTGTTTCAGTACTGGCCTGTAGCAAATGGCAGAACTAAACAAAATTACAACAAAAACCCGCTGTATAAAACAATACAAGTACAAAGTGATCATTCAACTTCAGGAAAAATAAACACTATAAAGATTCTTAGAACCTGTCAGGGTAACTTCTTAAGACATGCTTCAGAACTTGGAATTTAGAAGAGAGACTACAGCATCAGCCCATTAAAAGGCAATTTTGTCTATAAAAGACTTCAGTTAAATTAACAACTGAGATATTACTGGACTTTACACAACTGCATTTGATAGAAGGCACATCAGAAGAAAGGCAGACCTGAGAACAGCCAGAGACCATTCACGTCCCTGGCATAAGCAACAGGATCGAAAAGATGGCTATGTTTAGAACCAGCTAACTAAAGGAGACAACTCTGCAGACAGGAGACAGTTAAAGAGTCCTCTCACACACTAAAAAAAAATAAAATGTTACACATCTTGCACCCACACAAAACTGTACCTTTTAAAAACACGTATTTTTTCAAGATTCTTGCTAAGGTTACACTTGTTTCCACTCTATCCCTTTAAAACTTCACTATACATTTCATGGGATCTGAAAGAAAAGTATATGATATAAATGCAATGCATAGAACAAAACCACAGAGAAACACAAGTCAAAGGTGAAGAATAGTGTTTGGGTATATTTCACACTTCATATTAACTAGAAACAAAATATATAAACAACTAGTGTAATTTGGCCTGTAGCTCATTCTGAGAGCTCCACAGAAAGTTACTACTAAGATGCCAGTTTTACTCTTGCTGAAAATAAAATTGGTAGTTAACACAATGTCAGTTATGCATCATTTAAATGAGATGATGCCTTTGATATTGTATGCACTGCCAAAATGCTGCACAGGCGATAACAAGAACTGCTGCAGGCATAGTAGGATAGACAGATGTGTGCTTAGTAATCAGAAACTTTTTGAACATCTGACTGTAACTAGGTACCCTTTATGGCCTACTCTTATTAATGAAACTTTATAAATTTTTTATTGGATTTGTCAGTTATAATTAAACAAATAAACAGCTTATTGCAGCATGAAACTACCCGATTTTATCCCCCTTTTGATTCAATGACCTTCAATGAATAAGCAGAAAGGTAAGAAGGTGTAGATTACACAGTTTAGAATATCTCAGGTTCATTTGTTTGCACACAAAATTGAATGTTCATATTTCATTCAAAATTCTCTTCAGAGAAAACAATTTTCTTCATAGTATAATATTCAATAGTTTTCACTGAATTGGTGAAATATGATCACTCAATCACCTGCATTTCCTTTACTTTCCCAGGCTCTTAAAAAGGAACTTTTTTCTGTTAGTCCTTAAAATTCTTATGGAATATAATCCTAGAGTCAGCTTAATTGTAATTAATACTAGGTTTTTATTTTAAACACAAGCAACAAGGGAAAAACACAGCTATTAAACCATTTCTGCTGGTGTTTATGTATTATAGAATCACAAAATGTTTAGGGATCTCGAAAGATCATCTAGTCCAACACTCCTGCTGGAGCAGGAACACCTAAATGGTCCTATTGAATATTTTTCTGAGAATTATTTTCACATTTTAGTGAAGAAAAAGCATTACAGTTTATTGCAAAATTAAGAGAGAGCTGTGCATAGCAATGTGTGGAGGGAAATACTCTACTAAGAATATACCTCAAATCTCTGAGGAAATCTAATTTACACAGAAGATTAGACAATTTAACAATAAATGTACCTAAAGAAAGGTACATTGCAACAACTGTATCTCAGCACCATGAGATTCTGCTGTGTCACTTATCTAGCCATTTATTCTAAACACTATTTAATGCTTATTTTATAAACCAGGAGGTACTTCACAGTACTTTATCGCTAAAATTTAAGAAAGTGACTGAACTAGTCAAAGGAAAAAATCTAGAGAGAAGAAACTGTCACTTCTAGGAAATGGCGTTTCCCTCACTCACTTGTTAGGGGTGACACTGATACTAAAATCTGTTGCCTTTATATATTTTAAAATGTGATACAGCTGAAAGACACACGGGAAGATTTTAACATAAGTGATACGCATTTACTTCAAGAACTATCACAGTTGGTATTCAGCAATCGCTGATATAAAGGAAAAACCTGAACATGATCATTGGAATAAAACAATCTGACCCAGCTGTGTCATCCAACCAAGTATTTCATCAACAAAATATCTTCCTACCATGTAGCTATGAAGAGAATCCACATATTCTTTTACTGTTTTAAGACAAATGCTAGTGTGAGTGAAATTCAGTTCTCTAAAAGTCTCAGCAAAATATCTATGCACATCCTGAGTGCCACTTAAACTCTCATCTTGAAATAAATTACTGTAAATGAAATTAATTTTAACCAAACTTTTAAACAACATATAAAAGTAATAATAACTAAAACTGTAAATAAGCTTCCTTTGCTGTAGACCTGAAAGGGGCCAGTAATTCTCAAACAGCTTCTGAAATCTCACCTCTTTTGTAGTCTAATTGGTTACATCAGTAAATTGCTGGGTGAGCGCTTTAAAAGGATGCAGAACAGGAATAGAAATACAGCTTTATGGGAAGTGAGGTGTGAGGCCATTAAATGCATTCACTACAGCAGAATGTTTTTAATCCTACTGACCAATTAAGTGAAAGGCATTTTGGAGCAAGTAAATATAATAGTGCTGTTGCTGACTGTAGTAACAGATTCAGCCAATGTGCTAAAATGTGAACATTAATTTTTAATTAACTTGATGAAAATATTTCTTTAGTGACAAATTCCTGAATGCCTCTCCAAATCACATTAGAGGAAAGAAAAAGAATGAGCAGACCAGGCCAAAACAGAGCGATCTGAATATTAAGTTTTAAAATCCCAGTCAAGTCTAATTAGTGGATTTATTTCAAGAAAAACTACATTGTTAACTTTACTGCCTATCTCTGAACAAAAGGATTCTCTACTTTGGGTACTATGTGACCTTATTTCCTATTAAAACTATAAACTACACTAACTTAGACTCTGTATAAATCTAAAGAATTCCAGAGCTTGCCTACAATTGATGCCACGCACTGCATGCATGTTTATCCACATCACTGTAAGGACATTTAATTTGGCTGAAATACCTACCTTGTTTATGCCTACTTTAAAGAGCATTTCTTGCCACTAATTAAACTTCCTACAGTATTTCTAAATTCCTAATTTAACTATGTGAATTAATTAGATCTCAGCTCTACTCCCAAATTCCTTTAATACCACTTCCTCTCCCTTCAGTTGTTCCACATGGAAGCAGAAAGAAAATGTACTTTCCTTTATAGAGCAATCTGAGATCTACTTAAAGAAAACACTGCGTAAGAACTCCTTATATTCAGAAATAAAAATCATCTTTAGTCATTAAATAAAATGCTTGGTAAGCAAGGGTAAGACATTTGTGTTACTTTAAAAAAAAAAAAAAAAACCAGAAACAGCAAACCAGCACATTTAGGATATGTAAACATCAAATTCAGAGTATAAATGAAGCATAACAGGCTTCCAAAGATGCTTGTGGAATAGAGACTAGGCCTAGTTTACACAGTATCAACTGCCTAGCTAGTTTGTTTTTAAGATGAGAATTAACTCAGGAATTTGACTAAACAAACAGCAAGGGATTCCCTTCAGAGATGAACTATGAAATAATCCATTTTCCATTGTTCAATAATCTAAATCTGGTTACTCTGTTAGTGATCACCATGAGACGTTTTTGGATAAACCCGAGATGGGTCAGTATCAAACATGAAGTCCAACAACTCCAAACTTTCTGATGCTAATCTGGTATAGTCAAAAAAATTAACTTTAAACATTTAACCTCACCACACCAGTAGTCATAGTGTTCTGGCTCTGCTATTTAACAGATATTTGTATAAGCGAATAAATATTTATTGTCTTATGTATACATGGAGTATAGACTGATGACTTACAGCCTTGAACTAGAAATTGATTACATATGTTCTTAACTGAGCTTTGTAGTTGTTATTAATATAGGTCATCTTAATAATGAAAAACATTAATTTGAATTTATACATGAACAGTAAGCGTACTACTTTCACAGTTTCAGCACTTCAAACATTTCTCCCAAACTGACTGCATGAATAGTCCCTGACTAACTGATGTTAAACTATCATTAACGTTGCCTAGGTATAAGGAACATTACCTTAAACTCCTTATCTAGAAGACATGAAGTAATAGCAAGATGTAAGAAAATGTGAGAGAAAACTAAACAAAAGGAAAGTAAATTCATTGCTTTTTATTAACATATTGTTTGTGCTTTCTCTACTGACATTACAGTTTATGGAAGGTTTATTACTTTTTTTGAGCTACTCCAGTAACAGAGATATTTTCCCCCCCTTTCTTCATAGAAGGCTACCAGAAGTAGTAGCTTGTGGTCTGAGGAACAATAGGACAATTGGTCCGAAGTAGCCCAACAGAAGAGCCTAAAGCAGTAGAAAACCAGAATGCCTAGAGCAGCCTCCCTCTTTTTAATATTTTACACATTGATGACTGTAGAATATTGAGCAGATACCACCTCTATTCTTAATCAGTATAAACACAGCTTGAAACAGGACATGCAATAGGCCAAGATAAGTCACTTATTTTTATAGTTTAAATGACACATGGCTGTCCTAATGCTCGCATAAGTGAATTTTAACAACCAAGTCCTCAGACCAGTTTTGTCTGAAAATTATAAAGTATCTGTAGTACAGAAAAAGACATTCCAGCAGATACTTAGTAATGGTCCTGTGGGTGGCCCACAGTAACTTCCCAAAGAACACTCAGGAATTTGAAAGCAAGGGAGCATACTTCTTAATTTTATCAAAATTTTTAAATTTTGTCTTAGTTCACACTGATTGGAAGATGTCAAATACAATGTCATGGTCAGGACATTTTTATTTTAAAATTTTTATTTATTATACGGCTAGATTTCATCATACTTTAGTACTACAAGAGAAAGTACTATGGTTGTGTCTAAAGACAGTAGAGATTTAGGAACCTCTAAAGCTAATGAAAGAGCAACTGCAGTTCTGTTTTTTAGAACAAGTTACAATACTCAGCAACGCTTTGTGGGACTAAATAACAAAACATGTAATAAGTATTACAGAAATGCTTTAAAACTGAAATTACAAACTGCACTCGCTGCCTGCGTTAGTTCGGCTTAGATTCCACACGCCTCTTGCCATCAACAGGAACAGCACACATTTAGTTTTCTTCAGAAGGGAGGAAAAATTACACATTTAAATGAAATGTACCGGACCACCACAGCTTTTGAATCAGAGAGGTCTTTGGCCATCAAAACCATTAAAGAGTAATGTTAAAGCCTGCTGGAGACTGGAACTTCCAGGTCTACGTTCTGTCTCATATCAAACACAGATAAGTGGTCCCCTGTAATTTTTATGACTACGGTGTCAAAAGTCTTCCATCCAAATTGCAATAAATATTGTAATGAAGTCTGGAAGCAAGGCCATTTGTACTTGCTCGGGGCTGAGAATTAAGATAGCCTGTTTCTAGTTAGACAGTCATTAGAAAGATCTAACGTCCGTGGTAAATGGTTTCCTGTTCCGAGTTCTTAAAACTAGTTTTAGTAAAATTGACTTCCTGAACATTTTCTTATATCTTTTCCAATATATGAGTTTGAATCTTGCATGCTTTTTAACAGTGGGTTCTCCACACACTGTTCCCTAAGTAAGTATGCTTACTTTAAATGAATTAAGAGCTCCATCCTGCAGGTACCCCTCTATACTCACATATTTATATGTTGGTCCAAAACCTCCTATATCAATATACAGCACAATGCAGAAACAGGTTACCAAAGACTTTGGGGGAACAAAATGTGATATATCCTTCTTTATTTTCTCTGAAACAGAACTCATGAAGATTTAACTATTTCCCCCCCCTTTCAATTTCACTCATTATTTCAAATCACAGAGATAAATTAACATTACATTTGGTAAAAAAAAATTTGAATTTGGCTTCTAAATCACTTCACTTTGAAGTGATTTAGAAATGCTTTTACATTAAGATTTCAAAGCTAGGCTTTCTGCCTATGAATTACATTTAAACTTTCAGCTTAAACATTGACAAAAATTGTGAAAATCAGCTGTATCTAATATAATTAACTCAGAATTCAAATATACACTCTTCTCATAAAACTGTGTGTCGATCTTCTGAAAGATAAAGTGCAGCAATTTTTTTCAATGAACTAATCTTATTATTGTACACAAAAACATAGAACAAGATTAGATGAGAATATAGTTACAGAGTATAAAACTCTCTAAATGAGAATGTATATTATAATTATTCGACCTTTCATGGCTTGCAATATAGTAATGCTTTCTCTCATCTCTTTATTTGCCCATGAGAAAATACTAAACAAGTCAGATCTCAGTAAACTACATAAAAAAATTAAGATACCTACAGTGATACACTTGTTGGAAGGTTGTTCCAACAACTCCCCTGGGTCATCCCCAAATTCCTAAAATAATCTGTACCAGCTTTCTGCAAAACAAATCTTAATATATAGAGGTAATATATGCCTTTATTTGTTGGTGAGTGAATTCATACGGACTTCTTGTGCTCTTATTTCAGAGAAATACACCTGGTGTGAGATAATTCCAGAGTTATGTGAGTCATCTATGATGAAGATTAGACATAATTAAGTTGGTAGGATATACTATAAGTGACTATCAGTGAGCATCCCAGTTTTCTTCTAGATGAAGAGAGAGAGATGAAGACAGCCACAGAACTGTAATCAGTGCTCTCAGTTTATGATTCTGTGGTTTGTATTTTAGGATCTTTTTCATTTTTGCCTCATGTAATCACATCAATTCCCATTACCAAATAGGGAGATATATTGTCAAACTTGCAAAGAACTGTATCCTGCTTCTGTAGTTATTTCAGGATGCATATGATACAAAACATGATTAAATTACTTCAAGAAATGTGTGTTGTAAAAGAATAAGTAAATAGGCAACTTTCCTATAAGTCCTGTGTCTAAATCAAGTTTAATCCATTCCTGACAAATGAAACAGCTTTATTCAAGAATACTTAGCCACTACACTCAAAGTTATCATAAATCCTTCCAAAATACATTCAACCATTTGTTGGTACTTGAATCATGGAGAAGACATCACACATTAAATTACCACCAATAAAAATGATGCTTTTGCTAAGTGTTTAATAAAAAGAAAAAACTTTCCACTCTTTTTTAGACTACCATTTTACTTCAGTACACGCTAATTAAAATGAGGAATATAGAATACAGCTTCTGTACTCTATATTAGTAAGAGGATGAGTAGTTTCTCACATTATCACAGTTGTATGTATATTCAACTGCCTGTAGATCATTTTAGACTACTAAATATATAGAATCATAGAACCATTTTAGTTGGAAAAGACTTTAAGATCAAGCCCAACCATAAATATGAAATAATTTGGCTGTAAATTCAAACTTCAGGTATGTACTAGAAATTAATTTTAATAGTGTACCTGTTTGAATCAGAAAGGCCAGTACAGAAGACAGGCAGGATGAAAATGTTCTCTGCAGTTTTGTTTCCTGTCAAATTAAATTATTGTTCTGGTTTGTGCAGAAGACTGGCTTAGAGTGATTGTAGCTAATACTGGTTTAATGGCAGACACTCTCCCAGAGAAGCAGTGCATGAAGGCCAGATTTCATTAGGCCAGTAAAGAGGAGACACAAACTGTTCCACATGAATGAAAGCATTTCTATATGTTTTCAATGCACTGCATTTTATTCTTAGTTGTAGAAGGGATGCTTCCTGGCTCTTGAATAGGTAGGATGTTGACAATATATAGAGAATTCCACCTAAGCGGAGATGTAAGACTGTGGCAAAACCAATAAATTTTATATGCAGAAAGCTATCTTACATAGGAAATTAACTGGTATCACTGTTTTCCCACATGCCTATCTCTTCCTAAGAGGAAAAAGATCGCTTCTCAAGAAGAGCTATTAGTGAAACAAAATATTGTTAACATTATTAGATGTTACTATTAGCCCTTCAGAGAGGCAGAAACCATGTAACTTCAGTAACACTGAGAGAAGTGACGTTTTTCCCCTCAACCTTGATTTCCACATCTCTAAGAGTTTAAACACATTTCACTTCAGAAAAAAAGCACTTCAAAATTTTTAATTAAAAGTCAGATTTAATGTGTTTCTCTTCCACCTTCCCATTTACATGATCATGGGGCTTATATTTGACTCCTGATAACTGTAACCATGCAAACTGTCTTAATCCATCTTGGCATTACCTAAGCAATTGCATACTGAGAGTGAGAGCGCCTAACTGCTAAATATGAACAAAAACGTATTGTCCCTGTGCCCCCGACTCCTGTCTTCCTTACAGGTTTAGATAGAAAGACTGAATAATTTATTAGCATTTTTCTGATATCAAAATTTGTAAGGAATTAACATGGAATAGCAGTACCAAACAAAGACCAGTTCTTCAGGATTCCAATGAGGCACTTGGCCAGGAAGTATTTATAGCCATGAGACAAACAGGAGTAAATTAACTGACTCAGAGGTGAGCCCATTCTGTGGCCTCAATTAATAGGGTCTAAGGATGACTACGATTTAAACTATCAAGGACTCCACTGGATATAAGAACACTTCTTTCATGCTATATAATGTTTGAAGCTTTTTAGGTTTTCACTGGATGTTTTCACGCCTGACTGCAACACGTTAAATTAAAGGTATTTCCAAGAGGACACTTGCACTGAGTCAGATCAGACATCCGTCACTTGATATGCTGTCTCTAACAGAGATCATAGGGAAAAGTATACAAACAATGCAAGCACACATGGTAACTCCCCTTCCATTCTTGCAACACACATCCTCAAAGAGTGGAAGGCTTAGTCCTCCCTGGAAGTTATAGTGAACCCTAAAACTAAAATGCAGGCCTCAGGAAATTGAAACATAAAAGGGCAAAAGAAGGCAGATTGAAAATGGATTCTTGGTAAACTCAATTTGAAGCTTTTCCAGGGACAGAAGTAGAATATTCTGAGATTAATGAACTACATTACCTAGTTAAAAGCCTTGAAAACGAGAGCAGACTGATTTGGACGGCCACAGAGAGGTTAAGGGAACCTCACAGGTTAATTATCCCTTTCAAGACAGATACGGGACAGCCTTAGAGGGAGATTGTCTTTATTTTCTCCTTATTTTGAAGCTTAAAAATGCACCAAAACCCCATCACAATTTACTATGAAATACAGTCCATATTCCGAGGATTTCCATTCTTAACACACAAAGTTGTCAACACCACCTCTTCTGCTGGATTTGTAAATATTTGATAAGTAATTTTGTTCATCCAAATTTGTGTAAGATTTAATAGCACACTAGCTTCATAAAGAAACCAAATTTATCCTACTGAGAAATTTAAAACACCAATGCTGTTCTATGGCCATTAATGCCATATTTAATTGATAACATTATTTTTTCTAGTTAGCAACATGAGGACTGAGTTTTTCTGTATCTCAATACCATGCTCTGAGTTTCTCAAAACCTCTGCTCTCAGCTGTCTTTCTCCCTTGTCATTACTCACTGCTCTTCACTGGTTCTACTGATTCCAGTATATAAAAATAATACAGCTTTAAGACAGAGATCTTAACTAAGCATAGTTGTGCTGATTTTAGTTTGCTTTACATATCTTTAGTTAAGCTAATAGCATGGCTCTCCCCGTTATTCCAGTTGTAGAATACCTGTCATCATAACATGTAATGGCTCAACCCATCCTCCAAGGTCATTTGCACTGTTAAAGGAATAATAAATATTTCCTTTCAAATTTTTCATTTGCCTTTGACATATGAAGAGGCATTTGTTTTCATTACTTAAAAAAATAAGAAAAAGAAGCTTTTGTTGATCTGGAATATTTTTAAAGCTAGCTTCCTGTGACTTTGCTCAATATTGTGTGAAAATTTTGATAATATTTAACTAGATTGCTCCAAAACAGAAGATTTTGTTAAGATATTAAGAAGATCACTAAGCAATTAAAGTCTAAGTTACATAAATGTAATGAAATAGAATTTAACCAGAACTACTCAAATGCAGTATGGTATTTAGACATGTATAGCTTAAAATAAAAATGCAAGTTATTTTTTCTATCTTCAAAGGACATCACTGAGGAATTGCTGGAGCCTTTTCTTTAATACATCTTTAACATCTTTTCTGACAAGACAAAAACTGATAGAAAGGATTTGCTTTCTAAAAGTGACTCTTTGATTCTAAATGTGAAAGAATGTAGAAAAGTTTTTCCCTGATAAAGTAAACCTGCTCATGCAATCAGCCAAAGCTAGGGAAACTAACAAGTGTTTTCTGGGTCCAGTCTAATCTCAGTTTAACCAGATGATAACGATCCTTAACAAAATTTGTCAAAAAATATACTTGCAACTCAATGGAGATTAATTAAGTCACAAAAAGCAAAATATGTTCTTCTCCCTTGATTTTTTTTTTATTTTAATAAGGATTACTTTAAAAAATAGAAAAAATTCCCACATATAACTTTTTCCCCTTCCTGTTCCCTCTCGACTCCTGGACACTTTTAGCAGTTGCTGAACTGGACTTCTCAAAATATTCTGAAAAGGGTGCAGTCTTCATATTTGCAGCCTGTCTAAAAACAAAAGCTGTCACAAATGCTAGAATTTAAAAGGCTTTAGCAAGAGGGATAAGCTTGTGTGGAACTCTACAAAAAAACAAAGGCTGAATGGGTCTGATCATGAAAGTAGGATTAAGAACTATATCTGGACCTAATTTAAGTAAATGGGCACTAATACACAAAGGTATTTTTGCCTGCTTAGAAAGGCTGCATTTCTGTTTAGAAAGTCTACCCCGAAAGTTACTTTAAGCATCCATTATAAAACCCGAGCACCTACTACATTCTGTACAGAAACAAGAATTTCTTCATCTAAGAGCAGCTCCCAACTATCTGCTTAAAAACTTCATCAGCTTTTATAATACTTTTTGCATTAATACAACTTCTTAAATAAAATAATTAAGAAGAAAGCTTATGCTGTACTTACACATCATCAACACGCATCACTGTTTGCTATGAATTCAAGGACAATCAATGCTATACTATTGTCATTAATAAAAAATGAGTCAATAGGCACAAACTTTTAATATAACCTAATTATGAATGTCTCTTTGTATGAAACTAAAGATATTGAAAATGTTGACATTGGAGATGTGCCCTTGAACCAGAAGTCAAGTATAAGTCAATAATCTATTATGATTTTCATTTTGCAGAAGTAGTGCCATTATTTCAAAAGGTCTCAAAAATCAATTTAGTATTTAGTATATCTGTGTAATAATGACATCCTAATTAAAAATCCCAATCTGAATAGCAGAAAGGATAACGTTTAATCTCTAATCGATGAGCATTGAGAGAAGTTATAGGTGCAATAACCTTTGTTAATGAGGTTTACTGATATTTCACAGATTTCATATTTCTTCATATTTCTTTGAAAAGGTATGCATGCAGACATTCACCAACTGAAAATCAGTAAATATGATTACAAGTTATTTAGAGAAAAATAATGAAAAAAAGATATATTTGGTTCTTTAAGGATTAGGCTGCTACTAGTACATAGGGAACTTGACTGGTAATTTTTTTTAACACACAAGATCTCCAAAATTGACAAGCCACCTCAAAGTTAATGTCATTACTTATACACCCCCACACCTCTGTCAGGCTATTTATAGGGTGAAATGTACTTGAGATTCTTTCCATTTAGTAGTAAAGGCGGCATTATATTTGAGAATTATGTCACAATTTTCAAAAAATAATCCTTTCATTTCCCAATTACCCTTATTAATTTGAGACTGCAGATTCTTAATAGCTACTAAAAAATAAATTATACATAAAATATCTCACATGGTAATGAATACATTTCCTTACAAATGTTCATGAGTGCACTGGATGGCTGCTCAATTACTTGTGTGTCAAATGATTATCTGAGAGCTCAATTGCATCTCCATTACCCTTCGTGCACCTCATATTTCAGTTATATATGCTACTGAAGTGTTAACACATCTTTGAACCTGCTATTTCTTCAGTTAATTTCCCACTAAGAGGTGCTGGAGTAACAGATGTCATAATTATTCAATTATTATGCTCATTTACATTAATTCTTTCAAGGCTTTGTATAATGCCCAGTGGACATTAATTTCAGGAGCAGTGCAGTTTACACTACAGCCTACTGCAGTTCTCCTCATGCGTGACTAAAAAAAGTCTAATACGTAAGACTATTGCAGACATCTGTCAACTTTTTGTCTTCTAAACGCTCAGACTGGTTCAAACACTGGAAATTTAAGTGTATGGCCACATTTTCTATACTGTGGCTTTCTGTTTCTTTGTAGGACTGTGCTGATCAAGCATTATAATTTTTCAAATAATAAAACTAACAAAACCCAAGAGTTCCAATGTGGTTTGCTTTGAATGCTATTAACAAACTTTATTAGTGAGTTGCTTAGGGGCTTGTAGTATCATCCATACAAGCTGAAAGATCATTCATGACAACCTCTCTATGCCCTTGAAAGGGCAAGAAATTGTTCCCAACAGTTTAAAATTACTTTCAAAACAGATCTGTGCTACTGAACACACCAGTAAGATGGTAACAAAGTTAATGAGGGCTCACAGAACCCTACAGCTGAGAATAAAGACTTTCCTGCCATATCCCAGTAAGTACTACAGCACAACTTCTCACTAGGACTGCATGGAGATATACATGGAAACAGAAGAAAAAAAAAAAAAAAAGAGGTAGCCAGTTGTCATAAAAGCTTTTCTGTATCAAACACAGAGAAAGATGTCATGTTTATAGACCTCCGAGAACTTTGGGATCAAATTAAAACATGCTCAATGCAACATGCAAAATATATCTATATAGTAATCCTTTCAATCAAAACAAACAAACAGAAAACTCACTTTGTAACAATGCACATGTTTTAAATTCAATGTAGCACTGATCTGCATGTTTAATTTTCTGTTTAAATGTATACCAGATTCCTGACCCTATCCTCAAGGTCACTGAAAATCTTAAGACATTTTAAGATTTTCATTAACATTCTAAAACATGGGAAGTCATATGTAGTAAACATCAGGAATAGGGGATTTGTTATAGAAAGGGAAAGCAACATTAGTCCCCAGACTGCAGATGCAAAAGGATGCCAAATAGCCCAAAAGCTACTAGCTGAGGTTTGGAATAGATCTTCCCCCTCCTTCCTTCCCCTCTAACACTCTGGGACACTAGAACTGTTCTCAATACGTGCATACATACAAATTGTGTCTGGTTCTTATTTTCCAAAATACTGATTAACTTCTATATGCAGGAAGCTTCTATGCATCAGAAATGACTAGTTTTATATGTTATACCTTCAGGGTGTAGTACAGTATAATCTATACTTACATGCTTTTCCATGTAATGTGCTTGTAGCCAAAATGTGAGAGCAGCTACGAGAAAATTAAATAGAACAAGAGCTGCCATGTGCTCCACAATTAAAGGAAACACTAAGTAGCAGCAATGGGAATTAAACAGGACACTGTTATGCCAAATACCAAATGTGAAACCAAAATATCTGCCAGGCCTCCCCTATTTGTTACAATTTTTCCGTATTTAGGTAAATTTATGTAATTATGTACCCTGCAGTGGTAATGGGACTGTGCTTTAGTCCTTTTGGAGCATATGCTGTTGGCACAAATATCCTCTTTGAGGGGAAAAGACACAACTTGGCCAAGATTACATATGTTGATTTTATATTGGCATCCTGACTGTGCCTAACAGCTGGTCTTAAATGTAATGAAACTGTGTTGGATTTATTCAGTTAAACAACTTCGCAGACTCTAAGCATATGTATTTCTTATAGCTCCTCATGTTTTCAAATCTGCTTTGATCAGAGCACCACCAGTTGCATTATTTTTCTTAACAATTGAAAAGTATCTGTGAGCCAAATAATAAGTATAATTAAGATTTATTTTCTTCTTAGACTCTACGTCCCCAGTTTTAAACAGTAATCATACCCACAAATCTCTCATAACTTTTTCATGTGTGCTTAACATAAGGTGTGAAATGTGCATGTTCCTCCTGCCTGGTATTTTTTCCACAAACGCTAAGGTGTTCAACAGTTTTACAATCCATGAAGATGTTAAAAATTATTTCCTTTTCCCGTGTGTGTGAAAGATACTGTGGAAAAGGTGCCACTTTTTTTTTTTTTTTTTTTTTTTTTTAAATAGTTGCACACCGAGTGATTTTGTCAGAAGTACTGCAACATGTATGTGGAATATTTTCCATGACAGACGGGATACAGATGCAGTATGCCAGTCGTATCCCAAAGATAAGGCAGGCACCTCCAGCCAGAGAAACCTCCCATTACAACGTGCCTCCCAGTCCAAGGCAGTTGTTGATTTGCACAAATGCTGAAATAAGCTCAATATTCCTGAGCATTTTTAGAAGTCCCTTGAAGGTAGTAGCAGCTATTGAAACTGAAGACAGATTCTAAACAGCTGTCTTGTAATCATAAGCAACTACATCCTGCAAACACATGAACGTATCTAGAAAGCAGTAGAACAATCATGAAGCAGAGTTTAAATATACTAAGATCACACAAACTGTAGCATCATCATGAATAATTTGTAAAATAACAATTATTCAAAGACTATCAGTACACATTTTGTCATCTATAAACAAAAAATTTCAAATGACAAGTTCTAAATGCATAAACATGATGCTTATGAACACAACAATATCTGTATTTCAATCTAAAACAAGTTATTGAAACATCAATAGAAGAAGGTATTGCTAGATTCCATTTTAAGGATAGAAATCTCACTTTTCAAAAGGTTCTAATGCTACATTTATCTTTCAACACTTTTATTTACACACTCAGCATAAAATTTCAGGTCCTATCAATGGATAGGGATAGACTGAGAATTATCACTTCTCGAGTGAAATGAATGAGAAGTTTGCTCCTGGTTCTCAAGGGAATTGCCTCTGCCTGTACAGGTGTGCCGCCATTACATACAAAGGAAAGTCTCACATTTCTAAGAAAGAAAACCTCTTGATAAGATCTGATCTCCTGCATAATGCAGACCACCTAACCTCACTGTATAGGATCTCTAGTAGGAGACTTTTTTATTATTATTTGTATTTTTTGAAAGACTAATATTCGTGGTAGGTTATAACAAAAGTCTGTTATACCTTGTTGACGTCCTCTAATACATTCAGACAACACTGGTTTTCAATCTCACATTCTAGTCTCCTAAACAAATTAAGGGAAGAAACCAGTTTAACAGTATCATACAAATATTTATTTTCCTCAAAATAGTAAGATTAAAATGCATTAACCATCTCCCCCCATCACCACTCCATAAAAGGAAAAAAAAAAAAAAGTTGGTCCAAAGATTGACTTATCCTAGATTGACTTCTGCACTGTACAGAGCTTCACATGATTTGGAGTGTTAAGACAGAAGTCAACCTTCATTTCATGTAAGGCAAGCCCACACTTCCAAACATCTCATGTTCTTCACTGATTATCTTCCAAGGACAATTGCATGAATACAAATCCTATCTCCTAAAATGATTTTATTCTACAGTTTTCCCTTTATAAACACTCCAGCCATCTTACAATTAGCCAAGCAGTTTTAGAGCATTTTACATTAGTTACAATGGCACTGGGTGATCACTGGTAGGGAACATGCAGCATTTACCAGTAGTCTGCTGCAAAGCTTTCTGACTTAATAGATGACTCAAAAGTGTTTTCCCTCCACCACATTCAACAACCTCCAGATTAAAAATTACAGAGTGTATAAGATGACTGTTTCGGTGACTCAAGATACTGATCTGAGCATGTAGTATCTGTAATAGTAAAAAATTTTTTTAAAAGTAAAAAACCCCAAATATTTGCTTTCCCAAGCAGATACAGAAATTAGGGGGGTTTTTTGGCTGCACAGTTAAAGTGCTATTATTGCTTACATAACCACTATATTATAGCTATGTCTGGCAATACAGTATAAAATTCATTTTTCTGTATCTATTTGTATATTGCCTCATATTAGAGACCAGTGTTGTATACCTCTATAAAGATTCAGAATTTTACCTTGCTCTGTAGATTGTTTGACTTCGAATGTTCCCCTCTCCCCTCATTTTTATGAAAGCTGCATCATCTTCAGTGGAAGTATTTTTAACCTGTGTTCTGGTAGGAGCAAATATTTGTTTAAATTAAAATGGCATATATATCTATATACTACATTCAAATAATGTATCTGACAAAGTCTTTTAATTGTCCCAGAAACCTTGGGGGAGCATGGGGGGTGAAGCAAGCAGGTGAGAGAATGTTCACAAAACATTTTATCAAAACTATAAATCATTTATGGAAAAGGAATAACTGTGAATTGTAACGTAATCCCACACTACTGGAGGACGTCAAGGCACTAATCTTTTTTGTATGAGAAATTAAGATTATTTCAATGTTATTTTACCTTTTCTGCATAAAGATAAATATTGGATTCCTGTTCTTAATTTAGTTCAACAGTCTTCTATACAGAGGCAGAAAAAAAAAAAATCCAGGTATTACCACTGGCTTTAAAATGCAATCCAACATTTCAGTAGCAGTTACTATTCCCATGACACCTAACCAGGTTTAACAATTCATAGTAGCAAGCAAGACGTAGATGCGTCTCATCATTAGAATATTAAAGAGAGGGAAAAAGATAATGGGATTTATTAATTAAGAAAATAGGTTGGCAATGAATTGAAGTGATTCAAAACTCGTTTTGGAGTTTTGGTTTAAACATTAAGAACACTGGGCAATTCTACACCTATTCAAATAACTTGCTCTTCCATTCCCATTCAGAATACCAACAGTGGAGACAGAGAACTTCTAAAGCACTTGGTTTGTGTCCTCAACCTGAGTAACAAAATCAGAAAATATTTTCACTGGTGAACAGTTAGAAGTCTGGAAAAGGACTACTCAAGGTGAAAGGTAACAGCATATAACAACCTAGTCATATCCAGCATACTGGGTATCTATAACCAGATTTAGATTAACTTTTTAAAAGTACACAAATACTGCCCCCGACCCCTTCCCTATTTTTTTTGTAAAACACTTTGAAAATAATGCAGGAAAAAAAGAGATTTTTAAAGACTGTGTGGCTTAAGCAATCAGTACAAACTCTTCTTCCATTCCCAATTAAAAAAAATTGAAAGCTAGCAGTGGTTTAGATTAATTGTGTAGCTTTCCTCCACTGCTTAGATTCAGAATTTCTGTTGAAGATAATCAGTATACCTGAAGATTTCACTTTTCGCAGCCAACAGTCCTGCAAACACTAAGACACCCTAGTTGTTCACATTACAGGGGAAAAGCATTCTTTTTTGGTGCATCCTGAGCAGTAGCCAACTTTTATACATGAAAAATAAATTTAAAAAAAAGAATTCAGACCTCAACCTTCAGTTAAGTCCTTTAACCTAGCAAATCCTCTTAGTGACATTGTGAATGGACTTCAAGTGCATGCTGTCCATTCTTTCAAAACTCAGGCTAACATAACTCCATTTGCAAATACAAACACAACAAAAGTGATTGGTAAGTTTTGAAAATCTTAACCAACTCTGTCATTTCAGCAAGCCTGCAATTCTTTTTTCAGTTTTCAACCGCATCTATATTTAAATCCACTTACTCTTTGAGAGCTGGTCTTAATACATTCTTCAGTGTTCACAGAACCTATGCGAGTATGTTCAAACAAGCGATATATAGTTCTGTGTATTAAGAATTTTGTAGGAAACATAAGACATACATGTACATTTTAAAGTGACCATAAAATTCTTAACACAATATTTTCTTCCTTTATTGTAAGCAGTGACAAAACAGCTTAACATAGTCCTGCTGTATACTCTAGCAATGCTTAGAGTGACTGCACCAGAAGTGCAACAAGTCAAGCCTTGTGAGTCTGTTAAACACCCGTGCTTGAATAACAAGGTAGCGCTTTATTCCACCGCTCTTACTAATGAGGTAAATTCTTTTGTGTATTGATTTTAATTAGTTCACTTGTGGAAAAAAGTCCTACATAGTATGATTAAGGGCAGCAATATAGCCCTGGGTAAGGACTAGACGTACTTTAAGGTCTAACATAATACACAAATTTTCAGTATCATAAAATCTAATTTTACATAAATACAGATATGAATGCATGTTTTACTAGGGGATTTTTTTGTTTTAATTTCAACGATCTGCTAGAAAGTTTAAAAGACTACACTGAATATATTATACTGAATCCTAGTGCAAAAAAGAATATGATGCTAAATATTAACATAGGACAGACCACTAATATACTAATTGCAACACGGTGCAAAAGAAATTCATAATAGTATTTACAACCGAGTGGTTTATAAGATCGCCTGTTTGGGGAGGAATCAGGTGATACATACAATAGGAATTATTTGCACAGAATATAAAATTAGACCTTAATTTCACTGATGTGCTTAGACAAATGCCTAATATTGTGATTCTTCTGATTGCATAGCTATTACAGATACATATATCTATTATTCCAAGGGTACAATAGTTGTATCTACATAAACTATTGAAAGGGCATATCACCAGAGATTAGTTCTGTACATTAATGACTAAGCATTTCTAGAGTATGTATCATCTAAAAGAGATTTAAATTTACAGAGTAACAGGTTGGTTTGGTTGTTGTTTTTTTAAAATAAATAATAAACTTTTTTATAACCAAAGTAATTCCAACTTTTTGGTTCTCAAATGAATTATTTCTTCATTCTGTCTACAAGGCTCTAATCATTCAACCTTGTAGGTGTACTTCAAAAGCTTTACGAATCTTACATTTGATTTCTGGGAAGTATTTTCTCGTTAACCTCTAACATATGTAGCCTGTAGGCATGATTCACACAAGTCTGGAATTCTAAGGAAATGATGATCAGTCACGGAAATGTGTCAAGATTCAAGAACCCTGGCAATTTTCACTTCAAATGTTGTCACTGAGTTACTATTATAAAAGTACTTTTCTCACCATATCGCTGAAAAAAACGCTATGTACTGTGCAGCTATGAGAAAAGTTACACATTTAATGAACTATCACCTGAAGGTATATTTCCTCGAAGTTGATAAGTGAATCTGTTACATTCAGAGAAATGCTAATTATACATATGAGATGCTTAGTATGTCCCGAATAAAGTTTACCCCTTGATGGAGGAAGCAGGGTGGAGAAGGGAACAGCTAGCCAACCAGCAGAGAAAACACGTGCCTAAATGTTCTGGGCCCTAATTAATCACAGAAGCCGTGCTCCAACAATAGTCTAAATATCAATAATATATTGTTATTTAATACCATCCTTGGAAAGGCCAACACACACATCTAATAGTAATGTATATATTTAAGTAATTCACTGGTTGCTTTTCAAAAATTGAAAACTATCTCTTGAATCACTAAAAAGCTGGTAAAAATTAAAAGTAATGAGCTCATTTCAATAAAAATTTATAAGACTGGTTTCATGCTGACAAAGTGGGTCCTGCAGGCAGTACCACTCCACCTGCCTGCCAGAAAAAGAAAAATCCTCTGTTTCAAAATATTTCAAAATCTTTTAATGAGGTATTAAAATATAGTTACAACTGTATAGGTAAACTGAAAGGATTCCGTGTGTCTTTGAGATCACCAATAAATCTTTTAAAGTACAAAAGAATTTTCCAAAGAAACCCAATATAATACTTGTCAGCAGTAATTACTACAGATGGAAAATTCTCTTGAGGACATATTAATAATATACATAGCGAGTGACAACGTAACTGAATCCTCTCAAATAATTATTTTTAAACTATAATGTAAGTACATTATAAGATGCAAAAATACAAAGTACAAAAAATCCAACTCAGACCAAAGAATACATGCCCATTTTCCTCATGATTGGATAAAGGCAGTCTTAAAATTAAGAACTACATCAGCCTGAGCTCTGATAAGGGATCATCATATTCATAAACATTATGCACTGTTACACATAAAATATTTGATTAACACACAAACAATTATCTAAGAATGTAAGAAACAAAATAGAGCAATAAAATAGAGACCAGACAAAACCAAAGGAGTAAATTTAAACCTGTGCTCCTGTAAGTATCCAGCAGTACAAATCCCCTTATTAATTCTAACTATTTTCTAAACAGTAAAAATGTCTGTTTACATATTGTAATGATATGCATTGTATACAGAAAACAAACTAGCATTCTTAATTAGATGTTTGTAACATAATTTCATTAGCTTGAAATTGTCAATATGAGACATTGTGTATTTTAAAAATAAACTCCTCTGACTCAGTTTTAAGCTTAACTATCATTTAAAATACGATACATTATCCAAATTATTGTAGAAAAAGTTACCTGGACCCAACAAACTTAATTTCTGCATTCATTTACACACAAAAGTTACAATTAAAAAAAAATAGAAATCCATGTTTTGACAATATACTATGATGAACAGCCAGTATATAGTAGGAATTAGATATCCTTAATAACCAAAAATGATGTAATCCTTAGAGGGGAATCTCAGAGGTAGCTTTACGTAGCCAGTTGTATTGAAGAAATGGGGCTTAGTGTGGCTCTGATCTATATGGCCATTTCCCACAACTTTGGTATTTCAGAACTAGAAACTCAAGGAATTTCTTCCAGTAATCATGAAAAAAGTTTGCAACTAAAATGTTTGTAGAAGGCATCAAAAGAACCCTTTGGAAACTTTTAACATAAAAATTTCATTACAATGGTGCTTCTTTTTCAAACTGGCTTTGTATTTTCACCACCACTGATGCAGATATCAGTGTTAAACTGGCAAAGGGATGTTTCACTAGTGTAGTTATTGTGTGAGAAAGCTGAAATATTGATACAGCTTTGGGGAAAAAAAAAAAAGTAAAGCATTTCAGCCATTCTAAACCATTCTAAAATTGTTCCCCCTCCACACACACTCTTTACATATGAAAATACGTTTATGTACAATACATACAAAATATTTTTTCAATAACAAAAGATTAGTTAAATAATCTTCAAAAGTTATTCACTTGAAAAATGAGCAATATAAGAATAATCATGATTGCGAAGGAATCCATTCACAGAGTTGTGGTGTTCCTGACTACACTGTTACCAAGGCAAGTGAAATTAAAAAAAAAAAGGGCTTAAGGCAGCTGATAAATAAGCCATCTCCATTTCCAAGAATTACTTTAGATATGAATATAAAAGGAAAAAATGCTAATGTTTAGAAAACTGATGGATATTGTATGTCCTTTAAAAATTGCATTGTAAATCTCAGAAGGACATGGAAAAATAAGTGCTACTTTAAAAGGTATTAAAAAAAACCCAGAAGCATAATTTATTTCTACCCTACTGCAGTTGCACATTATGTTCATGCCCTTGCAGAAGTAATATATGTATTAAAAATGTGCCTGCTGTAAAACCTTGGAGTTTCAGAGATCTTCACATTACAACCATGCTACCAATGAAAACAGAAGCTATTCTCAAACCAACCTGAACATTAAGAATGTTATGTTCTTCATCGCTTTCCCCATATTCTTTTTTCCATAGAGTTTTGATTTCTTGTAAATTCAGAATCAGGCTTTTGAAATACAGAACATTACAAACTGATTAATGGAACTCATGTTTGCTCGTACGTTCACAGTAGGAACTGCAGTAAAAGATGGATTAAACCAACTGAGAGGTAATATGGAATTGAGATTTTTTTTGTCTCTGAAAACCTGGCTATAAGTTTAGCTTCATATTTTTCTGTGAGATAAAGTAGGTATTTGGACAGTTTTAAACACAATATATATTAAAATAGGTATTCATATATACAAGAGATATCCAGAAAAAGTAGAGAAATATTGTCATCTCAAGTAAAATAAAACTTGATCTAGCCCAATACCAAATCCATTTTTTTAGTAAAGTGGGACTTTTAGTATTATACTGTTTTTCTTCTTTGTACTGTTGTTGACACTCTCAGAACCATCTTCAAAGCACCGTACTCTTTTGTGTGGTGTAAAACCAGTATGCTTCCAATTTTGCCATCAATCATCTTTAATAGCATATGCTATTAATGTAATTTTGTTATTGAAGATTCCTAAATCTATTCAGTGGTTTGCACAAGACAATTACGTTTTTTGTTACATGCATGCAGGCAATCACATAGCGCCTTTTTAAATTAGAGCAATTAAACATGGTCATTATAAATGGTAGATTATTAAAAAAAAAAAATCATGAAGTGTCAATATGACATTCTTTGATTTAAAATAAAATGGTAACAGAATGGAGAGATGCATTTTAATTATTTCATTTCAAAAGTGTACTTGAAAAATCTGCTTTATGAAAGCTTGCTGATGTTGGGAAATGTTTTACATAGCTTTCACAGTGCTATGGATGTTTTTACAGATATTTCCCAATATCTTGAAAATCCAGTGGAAACTTTTTCCAACACAAAAGTCTTCTAAACATTATCTAAAAAAAATAATTAGGAAATACCGTCATTTTCCTGGTGTAAGTGATTTTTTTTCTATTTTTTGCTACTCACACTAAAATACAAAAAAATATCATCACTGGTACAGTAAGATCTGCTCAGTCAACATTAAAAAAGTTTGTACATCTTTATACACCAATGAAAATTCAACAAATTATGCATATTTTTCCATAGTAAGTTAAACAGCTACATTATTTTGACAGACCACTTCTTTCTCCTTGCTGTAACTGGTTACTCGCTGTCTACCTTTGCAATATCAAAACAACTTGTTCAGGGAGGAACTTAGGCATATGTGCAATGCATACACAGTCCTACTGGTAGCAAAATTCATTTAAATCCAAGTTAACAAATGACTATGCACTAGTGGATAGCATACCATGCTTTCAGTCTCACTGTAACTTTATTTGATGAGCGTCAGAAAACTCTGAACTTCCTGAGTGTTCCTCCTTCCATGACTCACCTGACGGAAGTAGGAGGAATCTGAATAGGCATATCTGAATCACCCCTATGTCAGAGAAGTTTGAAATATGAACTATGAAGTTTGATAGCTTTTTACGACCAGATGTTAAAGAATGACAATGAAACATCTACAGATTTTGACATTGCCAAAATATCCTCCATAGTACGAAAAACTTCCTACAACTGCTTAAAACATGGTCCAGAACGTCAAGTATGGGATTCACTCTCCCAGCCCCAAATTTACGGTTGTATCTTGTAGATGCTCAGGTCGAGTTTAAGGGAAGTTATCTGTAAGCCTTTTTTTCTTTCTTACTGTTGCTCCCTAGAGTCTTCTAGAGTGCAGTAAGCAGAGTGGAGTAAAAACAGCTGGTTTTAACCTACAGCTAAATTCAACATGCAGACATTATCCTGGTACAACTGGATTCTGAGACCCTTTTATTTACATCTTTGGTTTTAGGGGGGAATATTTTCTGCAGGAAGTCTACCTTACATACTTGAATAAAATTGTGCCAACAGATTTACTTCTGAATCACTGGATTTACCTCAAGAAGTTTCCTATCAAATGAAGATTTATACCTATACTAAGTAAACCATAAAACAATGGGTGTGATTTTTTTTACCATGCTACTGATTATTAAGACAGCTCTTAACTCTAAAAGAAGAGTTAGTTCTGATTACTAAGAAGAGCAGCTAAGGGTAATAGAGATTGCCCTAAACATTCTTGTTTGAACTTCACAATGGCTGACAAGCACAACCTGCTCGGGGTTGATAGAAGCATTTTCCTTCTCCCATCTTGATTTCCATGTCTCTCCTCCCACCCCAAAGACAGTCATTGAGATTTGAAGAATCCCCTTTACAGTTTCTCTCTCTGTTCTACCTCTGATGCTCGAACCTTAGCACTACAATCAAGCCAAGCAGGGCTAAAGGTATTATAAAAACAACTTTTTTTGCCTTTACTTGACTTTCACAGAACATATTCTGTCTCCAGATACTGACAGATCCCTTGTTCAGAGCTAGCACAGAATTCTTCCAAGACTGATAGTTATTAGGAATATTTCTCACTTTCTCAGGTCTGCTTTATGTTCAGTAAAAACCAAAGCCACCTACAGAACTGAACCTAGAACAGGGAGATTAGTAAAGTAGACTCTGAAAAGTTGTTCAAAGAATCCCTTTTTAGGAATGTGTACCTCAAATACTGACATGCTGGAGAACATACAGACATAGTTGTATATGATACTCTAATTCTACATATTTTACAGAACTCACTATGATTTACTGCCTCATCTTTCTGTGCCATTTCATTGAAACAACTTCCGTGGGGAGCAAAATAAATGACTAAGCTTTAACAATAGATTAAAAATAAAACAAAAAAATGAGATAACCATTTTGCAAAGAATGAAATGAAGCATATGAAAGGTTAGACTTGCATCCTCTTGCTGTGAAAGAGCTAAGCATGTCTTGTGTCTCATGCCAGCATGACTGTTTTGAATTGGTTCTTTGAGGTGAGCAGGTAAGGAGCACAACAGGAGTTCAGTGAAAAGACAGAGAAAGAAATCTGCTCTCGGAAAATGGTGAACTTCAAAACTGCTTTTGACTGCAAAAATTAGAGTATTTGAAGATTCTCAACCACGTGGAGTACACAAAGTAGTGTTAATTGGCACAAGTTCTATGGATAAACAACAATATAAGAAATAAACCTATGCAGGATATCAGAAAGGGTGAGAAGAAACATCCCCTTCCATCCAAGCACCTCTCTGCACTTTGGAGTCATTAATGCTTTAGATGTAGTTGTGAATATATTCTGGTACATTTTGGTAAGTAATGTTTAAATTATTTTATAGATGATGTAAACTATAAGCAACCTGATTAGCAGCAAGCCTAATACAGACTTGTATCTACCTGTCACCATAGATCTCCAGTCCTATTTTCAGAACAAAATTTATCGGAGAAAAATATTCAGTACAATTAGCTTTTTCTGTATGGCTTAATTTGAGATATCAAGGAAGCGACACAAAAAACCCCAAATCTACCACCTATATTAACAGATGTTTCAGACCAATTTAACCTGAACTAATATATTTTCTTAATGACAAATCAATGTCAAAAATAATGAAAGAACTTAAGATTCTGTGTGCTTTCTTAAAGTATTTGCTGTTAAACAGGGTTGTACCGCCTGCCAGTCTTGCATTATTTATTGGTTTGAATATTATTAGATCCTGTTGTGGTTTACAGCACAGAATAGATAGAAGTCAATTACTTCTGTATTCTTTCAGGAGTTATACATTTGAAAAGGAAAAAAAAAATACTCTTTACATCAACTAAACAAAATTAAGAATGTCAAACAAAGCTAGAAATAAACTGCAAATGAACATACTACCAGTTTAATTTTCTGTTATTGGTACAATTTTACAGGTATGTCTACATTTTCTCCAGATGATCTTTCTCTTGAGCCCATCAGATGCTAAGGTCAAGAATCCACCCAAATAATTCACATTTATTATAGCTTATTTTACAGCCATTTTGCAACAAAATCCCCCTTCTAATTAATAAAAACTTAGCACATAGTTTTACAGCAGAATGTGTAGGCAAGAACTCACACACACTTAGCACTGTACAAACAAGCAAAGAGGTGTTCCCCTACTAATGAAGGCTCTTAAGCCTCAGGATGACAGGTGGGTACTGTGGATAAGAGCACAAAAGGTAACAGGATGATCATTGAAATTTATCTCAATGTCATTTTCAGAGACAGCTTCAGAGTTTTATTCAGGGAGCCAAGGACAGAAATATTTACTTACTTTCCAGTGCAGCTACCTGAAATGAATCCTCCCTAATGTCTGTATCTACCATTTAATTTCCATCTGAGGAACACACTTTTGACTGTCCCTCAATCTCAGTATAGGAGAAAAAGCTTCAAACCTTCCTTTATCTTACAGGTAGGAGGAAAGTCAGGCAACCTATCAGCTAATATCTGGAGATTTTTCTGAGAAAAACAGAAAGTATGAAAAGAATTACAAGAAAAGACAAAAGAGCTTATTGGCATCAAGTTTGCAACAAAGCTGGGCATCATCATTCCTTAATAGTCAGAGATGACAACTCTAATGATACAGCAGAACAACTCAAGGGGTCTTTCAAAGGAAAAACAACTAGTTTCTGTTGAGCACAAGAGTTGCTGGTGTGCAAGTACAGTTAAACAGAAGTGCAGACACACTGTAAAGGCTATGAGCCAGAAAAACGATGCTTACAGCAGTATTTTGAACAACTTGGAGCAGGCCAAGTTGTGATTTACCAAGCACAGACTCCAGGAGGTTGGCTAATCAGTTATTATTAGAACCCTATGAAGGATTTACATGCTTCTGGGCATATGCACCTGTGTGTATGTATATGTATTTATAAAAAGGTATTTTTGGGGAAAAAAATCCAATACAGCCACAATAAAATAACAAAAAAAAACCCCTTACCAGATTACACCAATATATACCCAATATGGGGGGGGGTGTGGGGGTGAATTACTACTGAAAATAATCAGATGGAAAATGGAAAAATTGATCAGAGGGTTTAAACAGCAGTAGGACAGAAGGTATAAAGACTGAAAGATTAAAACCAGAAGAATGCATTTAGAGTAAATTGCTACTATGGGAAAGCACCTTAAAGTTTTCAAAAATTACTAAAGTTACTTTTCCAAATAGGTGAGTTTTGACCATTTAAAAATATACCCACAATAATATTAAAAAAATAAAGTCAATGTGATGTTATAGCTTTCTGCATATTTAGCTTTTTATTTTTAATTTAGATTTAAATAAGTAAACTTTATCTACCCAGAATTATAGGTAACTTAAAAACTTAAAAACTAAGAGGCTGACTGCAATGATTCTCTACCCTATGCTATCATCAGACTGAACAGATTTTCAATCTGCTAAAAAGACTGAGAGTTCCATCAGAGCCAGCAAGGCTGTAAACACAACATGGGTGACTATTTGCAGGAATCTGCAAAACTTTCAAGTCTGTTTTTGTTTTTTACATAGTCTGTATAAAACCTTAAGACAGAATATACAATTATGGAATTATCTTTAATGCCAAAACAAGCCCGTACCTTGCAAACTCAATGTATTTCCAAGGGCTGGGTAAAGATGAAAACAATGACTTTTTTGTTATTAGGGGTGGGGGGAGAATTGTGAGGAGCAGTTTGGCCATCCACAGGGGCTGTGCTAGGGTTACCAAGCTAATTTACCTTGTGACCCGAGCTGGATTTTTGAACCCATTCTTTCAAAGGTGAAGAACTAGGGTATTAAGTCTGATTCATTTAAAAGTGCCCTACCAACATAATGAATGTTTTTAATAAGATCTACAGCTCTACTGGGAAAACAGTATAAGAAAAGCCCAAGTGCTCCTTTAATGTTTAAAACTTGATTAAATATTTACAGTAGCATAAGACTGAAAAATCAGAAAGCTCCTCCCTGACTTGATTGCATCAAATCATGTTTATGGTAGCTTATGAAAACTAGTAATTTTTACCATTATCAGAAACAAATACAAAAGCTAAATTCAGATATACAAAATGTGGTAATCTTTATTGTATGTATATGCATAATTCCACCTACTCATCAAGGAAAAAACAGGACTAGATATGCTTACTAAAAACACTATTTTAATTTTAAAGACTGAGAAATTTTAGAGCTAATACATATTATTTTCCCCATTCCCCTTATGTTTCTTCTGGGCTACGAAGGCTTATTTTGAACACCTACCTATCAGTCAGGAATTTTCACTTTTGTTTTAGATTTTGAGACTTCTTTTATTGTCCTTCAGGGTAATGAAGGCAAGTCCCTTTGACAAAAAGTTTGCTTTTCTCAGCTGCCTCCTTATAAATAGTCCACACACTACATGCACAGCTTTCAAATTACTTCAGGTTCTAAATGAGTATTCAGGTGCTCACTCCTTATCAGCATGGCCTTAGGAAGAAAATTTTTCCATGGAAGTCCATGAACCTGAGAACAGAATTTAGGTTCTAGAAGAGTTCCTATCATGCAAGACGTAGACTGAACAACTAAAAGTCCTAGTCAAGAATGAGTTTGAATGAGGTCATTATCCTTGAAGGAGTTTATAACCTCACTATAGATAATAAAAAGATAGTGAGTGGAAAGAGAAAGTTATTTGACCAAAGTCACACTATAATCCAGTGTCCTCTTCTGCAAATGAAGCATCCATTCAAATATCTTAACAGGTGTTAGATAGCTAGCAAAGTTGCTGAAGCTACAAAAACCTTAAAAAAGCCCAACTGTCTCAGGAAAGGATGAGTGTACTAAAATAAATACCATGGTCAGCTCTTTGCAAAGTCATAAAACAGTACATATGACAAAAGAATTTCAAGTGAATTCACTGTCGTTATAACAAAACAATTTAATTCTATTTTTGACAACAATATCTGGTATCCCTGGGGAGTTAGGTCTTTAAAATGACTGCCTATAGGTGTTTTTAAGAAGCTAATTATTACCACAAAGCTATTTGGAAACCTGCACTTTCCCAAGTAGTGATAACAGCTATATATGCCCAGAAGCCTATCTCACTATTGACACACTAAAGCAAGGATCCAAGAAATCCTGGGAACACAGAAATTCCACACCTTCCATGCTCCAAGGCACTCCTCAAGGAAAAGGTAGAGAATCTGATGCTCCTTTCACCCTCCAAGTCAGCTGCTAGAAAACCACAAAAGTTTTCCTGTAGCCAGCCAAAAGTTTACGCTTCCATAAAATAAAAATCAGGCAAACTAGTTCTCCTAGCCAGCGGTGCTCATTAATAAGGACATGAGAGACACACAAAAAATTATTTCTCAATTGTATGCTTTACAAAACCAGAAGCAAGAAACGTGATTGACTAACCAGAACGAACCACCAAGACTGTGAAATCAAGACTCCTAATCTAAGTCAAGCTGTCATTTTGTGCAAGTTGCTAACTTCCTTGTGCCTCAAGCTTCCCAGATGTATAGTTTGGCAAAAATACATTTTCAATGAAAAACAGATGCTCTTTCACAAACATGAGCTCTCAAGGATAAACAAATACTTTATATTTTACTATGCAGAAGACTTCTACACCTTCTTTAAAATAATTACACTATTTTGGTATAGCTTTAGAATTTGGGTATGAGTAGGAATTCCTATAAAGAAGCCTATCATTGCTAGTCACCTTTCATTCATTCATATAAATATGAAGAGCACATACATGGCAGTGCAAAGCAAGTAAACTGCTTTTCATGGATTAGACTGCTGTAGTTTTCAGCTTTATGTACTTGGTTACAAATTACCATCTGTACCATGTATATTAATAGCTAGATGATAGGATTCATACATAGAGGCAGCCACATTCCATCTGCTGCGCAGTTAGGCCACACATAACTCAGTCCCACCTTTAAACAAAACAACTGCTGTTTACTCATACTGACAATGAAATTAAATGATTGATGTCAGGGGCAGCTACCATCTAACACTCAACCAAATGTGCACTTAGCATTTAGGTGTCACCTGTTCCAGGCATAAAACAAAACGGGCTTTTTTCCCAGTAATTATCTGTAAAGAAAAAGTCCTACTTCACCTGAAGCTCAGCACAGAAGTGACTGAGGTAACCACCAGAGAAAAGTAACCTTCCAAGCCTCACCCCCTTGACACACTACTTTTAGTTATGTGTTTAGTAGGTATATCACATTTTCAGAAAAACTTGCCTCTTGTACACTAACAATGTTAAAATATTTAGAGCATTACCTGAAAGTTACTGAAATTTATCAGAGTCTGATAAACTCCTGTTTGGAAACAATGTAGATTCCAATATTAAAATAAAAGCTTATTTTTAAAACATTATGAGAGATCTGATATTGATACACAGCAACTAGCACTCAACTCCTGGAATCAAATAAAGTTCCTCTAAAGTTTCAATGCATTCTTGGAGAGCAATCAAAGGCGTCTTTTTCCATAAGTTTGTTATTTATAGAAAAGCATTTGATTGTTGCATTGAAGTGTGCACTCTATGTGTAAAAAGGTGTTTATAGGTTTTAGTACAGTATAGTTAATACCCAAGCAATACCTAGCCCTTTTATAATAAAGAACCCTTACTGAGAGGATATATATTGTACTTTTCATCAAGTGTACAGCATACAATTACATTTCCTGGTGGTCTATAATGTAAACCCAGGCTGATTCAGCTTAGAGCTTATACATTTGTTGTTCCGCATACAACAATTAAGAACAGTCACATTTTGGAACTCAACTGAAAGTAAAGAGTAAGATTTGAGAAAAATATTCATACTTTCTTTCAAAGCAAACTATGAAAACTTGCAGAATAATTTAAAGCTACACGCTGCTTAGGAATTAATACATTCTTGATTGATAGTTACACATTTTCCCACAGACAAAGAAAATAAAAGGTGCAAAGAACACACAAAACAGACTTTCATGCACACAAAAGATATGGTCACATTAAGTATAAAAGTGGTTAACACAGACCTACCAAAACTCCTACTCACAGCATAACTTTAACATCCATCGGGCTATGCAGTTGACAACATTTCAAAACACCAGAGAAAAAAAGGCACACAAGAAAGTGAAAACCTCTCCCATCACCATGAAATCCTAAGAAAGCATTACCTGCTCCCACACATCCAGGATCCAAAATTTAGTATCAATTCACAGTTTCCTATACATTAGTATAAATAGGTATCCAATGATGTAACACTTGAAGATTAAGGTAACATTTAAGGTTAGAAGGCAAAGTAAAACTCAAGCTTTCACAGCTTGACCTATTTCAGCCTCAAAATGTGTCAGATAGGAAGTCCTTTTCCAAATTCCCAGAGTCACAGACTCTGTGGTAGAGATTGTATCAGTGCTGATGCCAAACTCTCAAACACTCCTGAAAGGCATGGTAAACTACATGAGGTGCCTACTGTGACCGAACAATCTGGATGCAATTTTGGACCAAGAGCAGTCATCTACATACTTACAAAACACAGGTCCTTTGGAACTCTTTTATAGTTAAGATTTTGTAAAACATATTTAAGGACTTCCCTTACATTAGACCCTTCCACAGAAACTGTAACTAAAACCAAAATAGTTCAGAAAAAGTTACAAGTGCAATCCTGGGTATTCACCTCTGAAAGGCATTTTGGTGTATTCAAAGTTAATTCACTGAACCAACTTGATACCAGGAACAACAGACACTTCATAAACTCTGATTCCTTAGGCTATACAGGCAAAATTCTTACTTGCTATTCTTTAATCATCACCTAAGTAACAAAATAATATCTGTACTTACAGATTTTTAAGGTTACTGGAAGAAAGTTGACATTTTTTTTTATATATATATATATATACACACACACATTTTTCTTACTGTAAAATAAACCAATAAGCAAGTGTAATATACAGTAAGTGAATATCCAGGTGGACAGAGGGGCAGATTAAATGGAAATGAAATTATAAACAGCTTCACAATATCCAAAAAAGTCAAAGTGAAATGTAGATTTAATATCTAATTACAAGAAAGAATTGTAAAGTATGTTATAAAGTGCTTGCACAGAAATATATTTTGCTAGAAAGCGAAGTGGTAGCTCATTTGCATAATTCTTTTTGTTAGCACACAAAAGAGTCAAACTGCTAAAATTAAGAAAGCAAATTGTTTGAAAACTTCATTTTTAAGCAACATAAATCAGGCTGAAAACAGCCATTTTATATAGTTCCAATTTTTGCAAGGTTGATCCAGAACAGATCTTACTGAAAAATCAGACTACATGAATTGTTATTTTAGATTACACAAAACAGATGATGATTTCGATAGATGTTGACTGCTCTGATCACAAACTTGTTCAGTACTTCATTAACACTAAACATACAAGCAGTTAAGCAGGTGGTTTAAGCGTCTTGCTGGAGCAGAGCCAGAATTTTCAGCACCATGGAAGTGCCCCCCCCCCCCCTTAACCCCTACGCAGGAAAATTTCTTTCATCTTTACAGTATTTCACAGATCACCTTCTGGAAAGTAGCAGTCATTTAAAACACTCTACCATGGTAAAGTCAAGATTCAGAGATTAACTTTTTTTTTCCCCCCTCTACGCAAAAATAAAATACGGTATGTCTCTACACACTGGTATTTTCAAATTAGGAGAGCATTTCTCCCATGGTTTAACGTGAAGTGCAGTAAGGAAGCATATACACCTTTTCTTGTATTCCACTGCTGACCTCAAACTTTGCTTAGAACCATTAAATATCTCACTGGCTCTACAACATTATTAGTCCCAGTATTATATGGATGAAACTTCCCATAAACATACAGATGAATGTTGTTACCTTAATGACTAGATTATTTTTTTAAATTTGATTTCATAACATCTACTCTTTTCCCTTTATCTGACAGCAGCCTTCATTCAGACTAACAAACAATGACTCTCCTCATTCCAACATTGTGTGAGCTGTTATGCATTCACCGAGTTGAAGTTGAGGAGAAAGGTAAGGTGCACAGGCACATGTGGAATTTGCACCAAATTAGTTTTGTGAACCAGCCATGTCCTTTAACATATTCCTAGTGATGGATATGGGCTTTCAAACCCATACACTATTGTTCATTTCAAGACAAATTTCCGCTAAACATTTAATCAAACCAGGCAATGCTGGGTTTAAGGAGAAGTTCCTACAATCCAGTTAATACAAAATACGGTCAAATAAATATTTGCAATTTGACTAAAGTTATCTTCTAGCATTAACTCAATCAGAAAACAATCTGTTTACAGAGATGATTAATAGTTACGCTATACTACGTGCAAATTGAACTTTGTTTATGACGGTTAACAGATTACCTTCACAAATAATGCTTGCTAGTGGTTAAACATTGTTCTTGTAGAGAAACTCAGAATAAACGCATGAAGTGAAATCTGATAGAGTATGCATAATCCAACATGCTGATATTGTACACAACTTAAGCCATGTGTTTGTACAGAAGAATATATTAAACCCCATCTGTTTTAACAGTTTTTAATGTTATAAATTAGGAAAACATCAAAAATGTCAGGAGACTGCAAACACTTATTTGTTGTCTTTCAGCTCTATATTTATTAGACAAGTTTGTTATCAAACTATTCCTCCAAACATGAAAAGAACAGCAGGCCTTCTGGAAAACCAGATGGCTGCTGTGGTTTCGAAACATGTTCTGGAAGGGTTATATAGTTTACATTTTTTCTTTTTCATAAAGGATTGTGTGGGATGTGGCATGGTTCTCAGACACAAAACTCCTGCAAAAAAACCCCCGAGGGGTATGTGGGTGGGAGAGTGAGGGACTACTTGAGGATACAAAAAGAAAGCAAAATTATCCATGTCACTGAATCTAGGAGACCTTCTCGTAAGAAAAGAGAAACATCTCAGCTACAAAGGAAAAAGTTACCCATATAAAGAAAAAAAAATGCTTTCAGACTGCACAGTCTTGGACATTTCTCTGCCTTTCTCTGAAACAGAAGGGGGCCCTAGACACTGAAATTAAATAGGGGAACAGAAAGAACAGCAAAACATCAGAAGAAATATGTTTGATGGGATGAATTACATGCATGTCAAGAAGAAAAAAGAGAAAGTTCAGTCTACCAAACTGAGAACATAATCATATTCCAAAAGGAAAACTGTTTAATAATATTTGTCTAGTCATTAAATCAATACACAGTAGGAGGAAAGCGCAAATATAAAAAGGATTCAACGCCCAATTATAGGAAGAATTAGGAAATGCGAGAAAGAACCCATGACTACCTCCGGTATTTTATATTTTTGCTGTTTGCCATACCATTTGCTAACACAATCTTTTGTTTTGTAGGGGAAAAAAAAATAAATTAAAAGTATTTCATTCTTAGGACATTGTTTTCACAGAGAAAAAGAGGCAACTGAAAACTTGGATAGACTCTGGGATTGGGACAGCTTATCTTCCTGACCCAGAAGGGGGACATGCAAGCCAGGTGACAGTGTTCCTTTATAACCACAGCCCATCGTGTCTCCCTGGCTCTGCTGCACCTGGGGATTCCGGTCATACACCTCTCCCCCTCTGTCCTCCTCTCCAAAAATACCCCAACCTTTGGCCAGTCCTGCTTACACAGTCTGCTTCTAGCTGCAAATAACCCACCTGCCACTGACATGAATTTATACCAAGTCTGACACTGGAAGTTGCTGAGATTACAATTAAGGGAGGCACTTAGCCAGTGCATGCGGTGGAAGTACAGGAGACAGCGAACACGCGTTGAAGCAGGGATGGTTCTAACTGAATATAAGGAAAACACTGGTCCCATTAAGCCGCTGCCTAGAGGGGTTGTGCAGTCCCCACCCTCGGAAGTTTAACACTCACAGGACAGAGCTCAGAGTGACCCGGCCTGATCTTGCAGCAGATCCACCTTTTAGCAGGAGGTTGGAATAGAGACCCTGGAGGTGTCTTCCAACCTGCGTGACCTTATGATTACTCAGAAACTGTAAGAGTTCCCAAGAACGCTCATTTCTTAAGCCAGACTATTTTTGCAACTGATCATTACAAGACACCATCAGCAGATTGCTTACTTGACAGCTAACGAACGTGGATGAAATAGTTTAATTAAAATAGCTTAATTAAAAACATAGTTGGGTGGTGGGTTGTGGGTTTTTTTGTGTTGTTTATTTGTTTTTAAATCAGAGCATGAATATTTGGCAGCTATTTTGACAGTATGTTTGGCTGAACAGGTTCGTGTGAGAGACACACTGACATACCTAGAACCTGGTCAGAGGTGAGCAATGTTTAAATCCTTTTCAATCCCATTCTGTTACAGAGACTTTTGCTCTACAAAAGCAAGTCTTGAGCTTGGCTTCCACCATCTCTAAAGCAGAAATAATTTACTTTCTCAAAAGGTTCATTTTTATTTTAGTGCATATAAACACAATTTAAAAAAAATGTTTTGACTTTTTTTTTTCCCATCACAGAACATGGATAAATCTCAAAACTCTAAACCTGCAGCCAAAGGAAATTTTCTGAACAACTTTAGTTCCAAAACTTCTTTAAAAATAAGAATTAAGAAATATTTTTATGTTGATGATATGACAGGAAATAAAAAACTCCCACCAGGCTGTTTTAGAAAGTTTTACTGAGTTACTTTAACATTTATATAATGATGTTTTATTCTAGTGTCAGAGATAAAAACTTTAAAAGTAATTTTAAAAAATCCTCCTGAAAAAATTTAAGACACATTTTTTCCCAGCAAAATCTACCTTTTTTCCCCCTCTCCCTTGATAAAATTAAACTATTTCACTAAGCTTTATAAATATTTTATTTCTCTGAAAAAAGCATTACTATTCTTTTGTTTGGCTGTACTAGAAAGAAATACTTAATTCCTGTAAGGCCGTTGTACATCATAGATCTTAGTTATAACACATTAGGATAGAGACATGCTCCACACAAGTAATTCACAAACACACAACAAGTCCTGGGCATCCAAGATGGTTACAACGGCGAGCTAAGAGCACACGGGCCAGGAGTTGCAGAGGGAGGTCATTCAATTGAACGTAGTGAGAACTATTACTTCAGCTCCATTTTTTGATTGCTCCAGATTTGATCACTTGACTGAACACCTTAAATCCTGCTCACACAAAAGTTCCAAGTGGAGACAAAAAGGACGTATTTGGGAGACAACAGTGCTCCACCACTGTCAGAAAAATGTTTGGTTGGATATTCTGACCGACAAGACCTAAGCAGGAAGACACAAAGTGAGCTTCCATGTCTGCAATATTACAATTGGTTGGGACAAACACAGAAGATGTGAAGCTGTTTTCATACTCATGCTCATAAGTTCAAGAACCATAATTTTATCGAGCTTACTATATTCACCTGTTCGATATTCAACGAAGAACAAGGGAGAAGTAAGTCACATGTAAACTTAATTCACATAACTCAAAAATAAGTATCAATATAACAAAACTGATCAGGTACTTGCCACATACTCATGAAAGTTATGAAACTTCAATGGTTTCCCTTCTTTCAAGTGAATTCCAGTTTTTAGAAGGTGTAAGAAAATCTAATAGCCACAGGAATAATATTTTAGGCAAACACGTTACTTGCAGAAATTGCAGAAAGTAATTAAATAACAGAACACAATTAATACTATATTAATTAACTGAATGATATATTATTTGTGAACAAAAAGGACAAGTTTGTTATCCTTTGTTCCAGCATCTTTTCTCAAGGAATATTGTGCAAAATGTTATATCTTGAATGAACGCTGTTCAAATCTCAGTGTACACACCTCAATATTTTAACTAAACCAAAATTAACATGCATGAAAAATAGCCACAGTTACAGTACATAAGACTGATTACTTGCATTGTAAACTGTATATTTTCACTAACATTTTTTAATCTGTGAAAGTAATTTTAATCCCAAACAAGCATGTTTTAAAATGTTTTTTTCTTATCTCTTCTCATTTTATAAAGCTGTTGTAAAAAAAAAAAAAAAAAGAAAGCATTATCTTTCTCCAAGCTATTATTAAGTAACTCTTGAATTACAGCATTGTATTTTAGTTTTCATCACTCATCACATTTAGCCATGAATACTAGTACATTTTCTTCACTCAAAACATATCTTTTATTGATACTGTGTCTGTGATAATGATGCAGGTGAATTTTATCATTCCTTTCACCCTACTAGTAATGAACAAATTCACTGCTTATTACTTTGGACTTGATCTCTAGCAAAACACTACTGGAACAAACAATTTGATTTGTCAACACCTTTACAAGGACTCCTCAATCAATGTCACAAATCCAAATTTAAACAGCAAAATACATTTGACTGCAAGACCCCAGACTGATTAGAGCTCCGAGTTCAGTGAATTGCACCAGACAGGACAGCAATCAGATTATTAACTCCACTTGAAAATACTCTCTGCTGCCTGGGATTAGCATGCATATTTTGATATAGATCGATAAGCAATCTCCTTTCTATAAGAAATGCCTGCAACATTCATTTGGCTGATCAAAGGCATATATCAGCTTGTTGTGACAGCTAGCTATTGTTTCCCCCTTTCTTTACAGGAGAGTCTCTATTAAAAAAAAAAATCCCTAGCTCCCTTTCACCTAATAGTGGAAGCCAACAGAGAGTCACAAAATTCCATCTCCTCAATACCCAAACACAATTAGTACAGAAAGGACTTTTGCCTTTTTTGAGGTAACTTCACTTACTTGCACTTCTTCATTCTTTCCACTCCCCCTCCCTCCCTCCCTCCTTCTGAAACTGTGAACATTCTTTTCTAGCCTTCGGAACATTTTCATGGTTGTATTCTCTACTTCATACACCATTTATTTAGAAATAAACTGAAATTTTGGTGTTTGGATTTTGTAACTTGGATAACATTTTTCATATCAACAACATATTCCTGGTTTTGGGTTAAAAATAAAGCAACACTTTGCATGCTAAGGTGTTCACACAACAAAATCTATTTCCAGTTAGCTCACCAGAGAAAGAAGGCAAGATATTTGCTCCATAAGGTAACGTGGACTCTTAACGGAGCTCTGGATTTTGTTGGATTTGAATAAGAGCTAGAAAACCAAAATCTATCTGCCACATTTTTTCAAGATAAAAGCACAGGCATTTCATCCCTCTTCTAATTACATATGAAATAACCACTATCTCATCTGAGCTTTTAATCTTTTTAATAAAAAAGACATACTTTTAAAAAGACAAGCACAGCTTGTGAAGTAAACAGTCAAAAGTGAGATTCGCACAAAACAAACTAGACACCATGCCTGAAGAATGAGGCCATTGGAAATATGCATTTTCATGTTCTGAGAAGGAGATACTCTCTCACATCAACATGAGAAGAGAATTCCAAAATTAAAGCTCCTTTCCAGCAGCACTTGAAATAGGTTCTTGGAAGAATACAATCAAATCAAGGCTCAGCAAGTGGAGAAAAGACAAGGATCCTACAAATGCCCAGCAGCAAGGCCTTATTCTTTTCCAACGTGATTTCCGCCCCCCCCAAATAATCCTTTTGGTTATGAAAGATCAACATCCATTTCCCTTTGCATCTCACTTTAGTGTATCAAAGAAAAACTTGTGTACTGATATTACCTGAAAAGCCTAGACATCTCTATCACATGAAAAATTAAATTTAAAATTATTATCCTGATTACTGAATCACTAAGAGGATTAATAGATTTAATAATATTCTTAATGCAAAACAGATTAATTGCTTATTAAGAACAGGTACTGTTTTACCATGTTTTGCAAATCCAGGACGTTACAATTGATACCAAAGTTGTTCTCCTTTAATGGCTCTTCGGCAACTAGCAATCTAAATCTAGATAGCTGCAGATAGCAGCTTCATATTTGATTAAGCAATCTTAGATGGAAAACAAAGGATTTCAAGATATAGGTTCTAAACCTTTAAGCTTCTTAACATGTTCATGATTTCTTTAAAGTAGTAAGTCAAACTCAGTAAAGCATTGACAGATTTTTATTGGAAAAAGTTCTGTAGAGTACTGTTGTGCAAGAATGACAAGTGGGTCATCTTATTAGATTATCTTCCTTTTGCAGCTATTAATAGTGATAAAAGTTAAATAAAAAAGGTAGTACTTAAGTACCAACTTGGGTTGTGTGACTGCCTTCAAAAAAAACAATCTTAATGTTTATAAAAGGGATTGTATACAATATATATGATAAATGTTTAGTATTTTCTACTTAATCAAATACTCTGTTGGGGTTTCTTAAATAAAGATTAATATCATTGACTTAAAGTTTGCAAGACTCACAGAATAATTTTATTACTACATAATTATATGATTAACTACAATGAGAAAATAAAATTTAAAAAGATAAAATATTTATAAAGTTCTTAACAAATATTTGTTGCTTTTAACTTGGCACAAGTATGTATTTGATAGTAACATTTGTTCAAATACCTTCATAGCAGAATAGACTGATGCAACTAACTTATGTGCATTTCCTATCACGTATATTACACATAAAACATTAATCAGTCTTCTCACTCCTTCTCAACAACATCTCAGCCTAACTGAAAATGCACCTTGAAATCAGCCCATAATGGCAGAATAGTTCCTTCTACCAAAGGAATTCACTGTGGACTGCCTTCCCAAAAGGAAGCAGAGTTTTCTGACAAGGAACATACACTTATGTTCACAAACAGGAAGAGATGAAGCCAACATCCCTCCCATTTCATCAGTCATTTCCCTCAATTACAAGGGAATAATTAGAGTAGCAGCTTAATTCAGTCTTGCATACCTAGAGCCACAGTTACAGCAGACTATGCAGAAGGGCATTTAAAGCTACAACCTAACCCAAGTAGCAAAAATACAAATAACAAATGGTAATTTGCACTTTCAAGTACTTTACTCAGACTGTATATTACTCTACTAAATCTGAATTCATTGATATTTTTCATCTTTGACAGGACTAAGCCATTACAAAGAATATTAATTCTGAAAGAAATTAATCTTCATTAATCACAATGGCTGTATCATTGACACAGTGCCTACATTAATTCAACTAGACATTTTATTTTTCCATTCCACATTAGTAATGTATTTTTTTCAAATTGAGAAATATTTGTGCTAGCTATGATTTTAGATGAAACCTGCTGTTTGACTACATCATAAAAAATTATTAGGACACACAAGATCTTAGCCAGCAGAAGAAAGGAAAAAAGGATGCATTTGAAAACGGCATTACACATCCCAGAATTGCAGTGGCCTTGTTTTTAAAAGAGGCCCTGTCTAATGTCCTGTTTCAAAACACGACAATACATTACTTCTAGTTTGGATTGAGATTATTATTTTTTTTTTTTTTAATGATCTAGGTTCCAGGCAATTAGCACTGAAGAAAATGTTTCATGCATTCAGTGGAGCATCTTCACCTGGGGCTATTTTGATCTCTTGCCTGTAACAGCTCTAATCATGCCATTCCATCTTTGAAAATCAATGTCTTCATCTGTGATATTTTCTCCTGATTCTCAGTAGGAGAAATTCATAGTAGTACCAAATCATTCAATTGTATTGAGGACTGACTGCAGTACTGCCTTTTATACACTTCTTTGACACTGAACACTACTTCCTCCCCAGTGCACAGAAACAACAAAGCTGTACTGTAAACAGCTGTGCACCTATATACAGCAGCATATAGTTGTACACTCTAGGTCCATCTAACTTTCAAGGTAAATGACAGAACCACAGAATGGCTGAGTTTGGAAGGGACCTCTGGAGACCACCTGGTCCAATTCCTTTGGCTCACGCAGAACTACACAGAGCTGGTTGCCCAGGACCATGTCTAGACTGCTTTTGAATATCTCCAGGGAAGGAGACTCCACAATGTTCAGTATTTGTCTTGTTCTGGGAAAGCTATAGAAACAACATGTTAAAATTAAAATTCTGACAGAAAAAAAAACAACACAAGTGTAAGTAGAACTTAACTCATCGTATTAGGTATGGCCTTTAGCAATAAATTAGATATGATCATACATGCAGGGTCTTAAATTGTGACCTTCAATGAGTAAATTAAAGCCTTTTTTCCCCTCTTTTAGTTTTGTCTAGAGCAGTTTTAATATTTATTCATTTGACAGAAATAACAAAAAACCCCACTTTAAAAACCCTATGAAGCTAGATAAAAAGCTTTCTACACACCCGCTGCCACCCCCCCCCCCCCCACCCCAATTTAGACAGTACTCCACTCCACCCAGTGTCCACCTTGAAAAGAAGCAATTTGGGCAAGTGCAATTGATACCTTACACCACTTAAAAGGGGAAACAATCCCCCATTTTCAGCTCTTCATCAAACTTACATTTCAGCTTGCAGGTTCAGTGGAGGTTTGTGTTAAAGCATTATCCTTTACCATTTACTTGTAAGGACACAATTGAGAATATTAAACACCAATGCTTCCAGCAATCATTTCACAATCTTTAAAAGAGGAATGGAATCTTAAACTATTGACCATTTCTCCACAGAGATGTCAATGACTCTTTTAAAAATCAGATTTCTTTTAGCAATACAGAATTGCTGCCTTTCAGTGTTCCTTCACCTGTCTAATGCAGGATGTAGAAAGCAAGGAACACTAAATTGAACACAAATGTATATGTGCAATCAGATGCAGAAGTCTTGCCTTTAAGCACCTCTTAAATGGAAGCAACTACTTTTTCAGGCAGAGAAGATGTCATTACACAGAAGTTAAAAAAAAAAAAAAAAAAGCCATAGCTAACCCTCCTCCTTACACAGTCAACGCAACATGAATTCTCCAGAGGCTGCTTGGCTCAACTCAAAGTCTGTCCTATAATAAATGCATGAACACAGCTAGATGCAAAATGTCAGAACTGCACTGACACTGATCTGAGCTTGATCTTTTGACTTAAACAATAGTAAACCAAAATGAATTAGATGGAATGAAACAGAACTTCCTGATTTTTAAACTAGTCTCAGGACTCTTTTGAACACAAATATTGATGGAATTATTCCACTGCTGAGACAGAGGCATTCAACAGTTTCAGTGATAATGCCTCTCAACTAAAGATTTTGGATATAAGGGACAGGATACTATTGCTTTAAATAAAGGCATATTTAGACTGTCATTCTGAAGAAGCCAAATATACAGAAAGGAAAACAATATAACAAGATTAAATAATGGTGATAATGTGGCATACAAATAATGGGAGGTGCTAAAATTGTATTTAAGAGACCAGAGAACACAGTGTCTATTTTTCATACCCAGGGCACTGTAAGTGTTCCAGCAATCCCCAGTGGTCTTAAAAGAAAAAAGCAGCAGTAGGGGGAAAGGACAGACTGGCTTTCAAATGATCACTGCTGAACTGTAGCACACAAGAGGAAAAAGAAATTTAATCTGCTCAGGACACTTACTCCTTATCATAGCAAGTCTTCAAAAAAAGATTTAATTACTTAAGCTTGGATTTATTTGTCCATATATGGCACGTTACTATATTGGGATTAATGCTCTGAAGCATCTTCCTTTGTCACCTGAGATTTTCCTTGAATGTGTCTCATGTATAGCTAAATACCATGTTTAGTAATGAGTCTTACATAAGAGTCCTTCTGCTTCTGTTTCCACAAAGCTTATGTTAAAAACAAGTGACTGATTTAAGTGACATTGGTAGGCCCTTTGAGTGTAATTCTCTTTATCTTATCAGTGGTCAAGTCACGGAAGTGTGAATCTTATCTAAGGATTACATCTGGAAAGGATCATGATTAAAAAGGCAGTAGCTCATCGTTTATTGTATTTATGCTATTACCTAACATATACTTAAAAGCCACACACCTGACATACAGGTATGTGCTTTTGACTGTATGCTTATATAAACAGTATTACAGAATTCAGATCAAGTTCCTCTTAAGAATATAATAAAAAGTAAAACAATGAACCTAAAAGGCAAAAAGACCAAAAAAACCCCCAACTTGTCTGAGCACAAAAAAAGTTGAAATAATCCAGAATGGAATGAAGCACAGCATCTATATCCACGGACAGAGGGAAGAAGGAATACATTCTTCCCAATATCAAAGAATTTCATCAAGGAAGAGAAGCTAAGAGCTGGTCACACACACACAATCCTCCTGTTGCTCTGAAAAATTCTCAGTTCAGAGCAGCATTGATAGTTGTCCCAGGGATGCAAACATAAACGTCTGCTTTTCTATAAATATGAAAATCTGTATTATCTATGAACTATTTCAACTTTATCAAACACTAGTTTTCTTCAGTCTCTTTGGAATCTACTTATTAATCTACACCTCTACAGATAGCACACTGCATCCCTGCAGAGCCCTAGCAATTTCTGTAGGGACTCTGCCTGGGCCCAAGGAACCAACAATGCAAATCACATACACAGATACTATCTGAGGAATTACATTAATATATAAACTAAATCTCTTATAGTCTATTCTGAACTCCAGACCAATAGAAATTACCTACAAACTACACTGAAGTAAACTATTTCTTAAACACTTGCAAAATTACAAGCAGTACAGTTAGAATCCCGGGGATCTGTGGACTGCCTTGGTGGCACATATACCCACCAATTTTCTGGCATTCACAAGACAAAAACAGATGTTATGTGTAAAGAGAAAAAAATATCCAGTTACAAGCTGACCAAGAGCTGAAGTCTTATGAAATACTCTACACCTTTGCTGTGTTTAACCATATGACCAACCCTTCTACTGATTGGAATCAATGTTTAGATTATATGCTCCTGTCTGTCCCTTATCCAGGCAAGGAACACCTCCTAAACCAAAATATACTGCATTATTCAGCTACCAACTACTTTTTAGGACAATTACTTTCCTCTTCATTTCAGTGGCAAAGATAGTCTTGTCTTATTACAGGACATCTACATGCACTATACAGAGACACTAGTGCACAGGCTTCATATACTTCTCAAAACTGTTGGTGACATTCAGTTTGTACTCAGATATATGTAAAAGACACACTGGTAGCGCAGACATGACTATGCACCATATGCACTAGACTAAGGGAGGACAAACCATAGCTCTGAGGGAATTCGTATCTGATTGCTTCAGAGTCATCTTCCCATTCTTTGTTGAACACCCTGGTAAAAAGCTCGTTTTCTTAGCTTTGGAAGGGCAAGTTGATTTGGATTTTGTTTACAGCAAGAGCAAATGGCACATTAATTCTGAAGCAGCTTTGGCCATGTAACTGCCACTTCATCTAGTCATGTGGTCCTAAAACTTTTCCTAGTATGCAAACCTCGTTTATCCTTTCTTTACCACAGAAATAAAGTATTCATAGACTAAAAGCAAAATGCCTTCCAACACCATCCAGCTTGTAAAATAACTCCCTGTAAAGAACAAATCCAACATAATAAACTGGTCAGTGGCTTTCCAACTTAAAATGGCTAGTAGACAGCCAGCTGTTTGCTGTGCCACTAAAGTACTCTGATAAACTCCTTACAGCAGGTAGGAGTAGAATGTGATTTAATAACTGCCAAATGAATAATTTATAAGCAAATCTCATTTTAACTGGAATGTTTTACTTTATAATGCAAATCTTCCAACTGCATTGCAGACTAAAGCTACAAATTATAACTAAGTATTTTAGAATAAGTGATTAAGAAATATATTATGCTCCTCAAATAATGATGGTCACTTTTACTGAAGAAGTTAAGCACTATTCCCTGCATGACAATAAGTTTCTGTATCATATAGTTAACAGCTCATGGCATAGTACAACCCACAATTTACAGAAAACAGTCTTCCAATACCCATGAACACAAGCTATATTAGGTGGGCTGCAGGAAGTATTTTAAAAGCAAAACAACAAAAACCAACCCATACTCTCAAGAATCCTCTGTCTTCAGAAAGCTTTAATACAAAATTACATTTTTTTTATTCAATATATACCTGTCTTGTTTCCTGTATGGTTGTTAGCCCACAAGCCACTGCAGTTTTACTACTAAAATATCTCATCAATGAGCTTCCCATAATCAGTTCACTTAAACGTAAGCACATTAAAGGATCGATAATAAGACGGGTAAAGTGTCATCCTGCAACACTGTCTCAGGCTACAAGAGCCAGCTGAATTCAGTGTTTTACTCATGCTAGTTTACAATGGGAAAAAAAGAGTTTACTATCTGAAAGAAAGGGCAAAGAATTATTAAAGGGTAAAAGAACATCTTCTGTCTATATGTTAAGGTCTTAGAGGCTCGAGTGCTCAAAATAATTATAGTACTACTCCAGTAAATGAGCATACTTTTAAATATAATCGTGATTCACAGGTACCACCCACTTAATTGCTTCTTTCACAAATGCTGCACAATCCATACATCATAAGAAAACATCAAAAAAGGCTCTGCATAACAGCATTAACATGGAATGTTATGTTGTAATGACTCACCTGCTAAAGGTAAAGCCTCCCACTGCTTGTAACTAGAGCTAGATTCATCATCTGTTTTGTAGGCAGATTAAACTTATGAGAGTACAAGCAAACCATGAATGCATGAAAAGTTATGTGGTGCTGTCTTCTATTCCTGCTGTCAGATAAAAATCTTCCTGGTGAACGTTAGGAATGGGGCACACAGTTTCTCAAGATCTGAATCTAAAGACTTCCTTCCCTTCATTTAACTTCTCTAGCAAATTACAAGTCACAGAGGTAACTAATGTATGAAGATTACCTCTTCATTTGCAAAAACTATGCACCAATTAAAGTGAATCCAAGCACAAGAAAAGAGAAAAGAAAAAACCTTTTTAAGAAACAGAAGTGTCATGGAGGGCAATGACAAAGTTATCCTGCAGGGCAGATGCTAAAAAAACACTGGCCTGACTTCTATGACATAGCAGGCTAGAGAGATCACTGTGATGGAATTTACTAAAGCCACAGTTAGTTATTAAACTACAGTTTTGAAGTCAGGCCTCAGAGCTGAGGAATACTTACCCACCTGCACTTCAAACTCAAAGGAAATGCTAATGCTAAGAAACACTTTTCTAGTTTTACATACATATTTTGTTTCACTGAAAGACAAGCAGGTAACTCCGAAGCACTGATCTTATACCAGCTGAACAGCTACAGGTTTTTCGTTTGCTTGTTTTTTTGTTTCCATGTAAACAAATCAGCTACTACATACAAATTGCCATCCACAAAATGACTGATCTTTCCTGCAACAGTGACCAACAGGAAAAGTTCAGAGGACTGTCTGTTGGAAAGCACAAAATGATACATTTTCTTCAATTTCACCGAATCTTCAATATCAATTTCATTCCATCACCACTCCTTCATGAGGGAGCGTTTTTTCTTCTGCAAGTTTATCTACTTGCCTTTGGAGTTACTGTAAAGTTTTAGTATTCACAGCCATCCAGCAGTACTGAAGTTCACAATTACATTTTGCATTCTCTAAAAGTTTGAGACTCTCACTTTTTTAATAGTGCAGAGAATTAACACGGCTTCATTCATCTAAACATCAAGTAGTTGGTAATTCTTAAGATCCAGAACATTTCTCCACCATGTCCTTCAAATCACCTCAATCGGGGCAATAAAATCTACTGGGTTGTTTGAAAAGCAAATTTATCATACATCTACCACATATATAGCTATAATGAAACCAATTTTAAAGGAATAAAGAAAATGTAATTTAAATGAAAATATTTTAGACAGTTTAGAGCATTAACAAAATCTTACTATTGCCTGACAATTCCGGACACTAACTTGATATCCACTTCTGGCTAGAGTATGGACCATGACAACATCTTATGCTTTGACACAAATGACATTAAAGACTAACGCTTTCAGTAAGTATGGTAATTGGGGATGTCTGTATATCTTAAATAAATTGAGTATTGTTTTAAAATACTGTAAATTTTTCTAGTACAGCAGAGATTTAATAGACTTTTGTAAGGACATCACAATCTTTTGAAATGACACAAAACTAGAGTAAAGCTAAAAATATTATTTTTCCATAACTAAAGAACATAAAAATTTCTTTGCCAGTTCACATGCATGCAAAGCTAAAAATATTATTTTTCCATAACTAAGGAACATAAGAATTTCTTTGCCAGTTCACATGTATATTTTATAAAAAAGTAGTTACAATAATTTTCTAAAACTATTATACAAATCTAATAAATGCTGCTTAAACATATATGACTTACACTGAGTTTAAAGTTGACATTTAGACAGCTCAATTTCATGTGTATAATTCATATAGGTAGGCTAAGAAAAAGCGTTACTATTCAGCAAAAGTATGACTTCATTTAGTCATAAAGAAGTGCTCCATTTAAAGCTAGTGTTTACAGGTGACAGAATTGAAAAGCATATCTTCAAACCAAAACAGCAACTGAATTTGCAGACATGGCACTATCTAATCCTGGTTCTGCAGAGCTGCTGACCTAATACGCCACCTGAATTAATGCGGACTGTGCCTATGTAAATCAAGCCTGTGTTGTCCTCTCTGGTACAGTGCAGCAATTTCAGTTTGAAGGGGAAAAAAAACCCCAAACAACTAGACATTCCTAAGAGGCAGAACTTGATCATACTTCTGGAAATGGGATCTTACTGTGATTCTTCAATAGGAATTAAGTTGCTAGGAGATATTTTTTAAACATTGCTTTCACCCTTTAGTTTATTTGAATAAAATGACATGTCCACTGTTTCTAGTCAGTCTTATTACTTGCCAGTAGACCTCTTAACTGAAATTGTGCTCCCAACTGCAACCTTTAAAATCAACAGCATTCAGGCTAATATAACTGTAGGAAGTTCCTTTACTTAATCTTATGAGAAATGGATAGGGATGAAGAGGGGAAGAGACAAAAGAAACATTCACTGGAATAACCTAAAAGGGTGGATTTTACTATAAGCTTTCCAAAACCATTAAATTTAGAATAACACTAATTCTTTTCAAGACCAAATTGACAGAAGATTTCCTCTCAACCTATATTTCCAGGCAATCTCAGAAAGTATCTAGAAAGCATTATGAGGTAAATTGCTAATTTGTCACCATTCCATGATCTGTAGGCAACTGTAATCAAGATTGTCTAATATGTTCTGTTACATGAAAAAATACCATTGAATTCAACCATTGGTTGCATTGCATGGACTTCTGGAAAATATTTTAAGATATTCAGAAGTATAAGCCCTACTGCTTTCTATCATCATATCCTCTCATTTGCAATGTTACTCCCCTACGTTGCCTTAAAGGTTTGCAACATCAAATATCTTGCCCATAAATAGAGTGCCACACTCAGTGCACACATCTGTAATGTACGTAGGCAAGCAGCAAAGGACGCTTAAAAAAAAAAGTCTACTCATTCTTAGTCTTTTACTCTTTCTCTTACACAAGCTACTGACTGGGATAGGACCAACCTGATGAGCTTTATTATGACATTTGTTAGTATTTCTCCATCACTTATATCTATAATCTTAATGTAGCTTCTTTCTTCCCAGTTCTACAGAGCAGGAATTTAATTTGCATGAGTGCAAGAATCCACACAACATATACAGAAACATCAACACACCTCTAAGGGAATAACTAGCATTTGAAAAAGCTTTCAAAAAATAAGCCATAAGAAAAAAAACAGCAAAAAGTCCTAAACACACCCTGTAGGACTGCACAGATTTGGGGCGGGGAAGAGGGTTAATGCTCAAATGCTGTAGTACACTTTACACACAAACAGTAATAAAAATCTATCACTTAATCATTTACATGTTGTGTAAAACAGCAGTCTCCTTTTAGTTAAGAGCTGCTTTATGTCGTTTTCATCGATACAAATGTTGCCCAAGTGATTGTGTGGGAGAATACAAGAACAGACTGTAATAAAATTAAAAATAACTTTCCAAGGAAATAGTATTTGGAAGGATTAATTACAGAAGTTCAAACAGGAGGCCATATGCTTTCCCCTCTCTTTACTATTGAGCATACAGTATGCCTGCAATAAAACAGGAAGGGGAAAAAAGCTAGTCAAAGCAAACTGATTCAAGTACCAGGCAATGATTCAAGATATCTTTACAAATTTGTGTGCCTGAATACAGTTTATCTAGTCATTTCACCTCTATGCTAAAACTTTAATCTGCTGCAGTCACTTGTGGAATAAAACAGCCCTTTGCCACTATTGCCATAAAGCAGGTATTTCTCAAGTGTTAAATACATGAAAGAAATTGGTAGCATGGGTATATTTCCTCCTTACATCAAATTTTCTACTCTGAATATAAGATATACTAAGACAACAGAAGCCACCAAGGACCACAGCTGAAAACAGTGCATGCATAAGAACTTCCTTAAAGTTTACAAGAATAACTTTTTTTTAATGTTTTTCATTAAATAGCACATAGTAAAAAAAGCAATTCTGACTTGACAAAACTTCACTAAAACTTCACACTAATGGGCTAAAACAAAAACTATATGTTTAAGTGTTTTTCTGACTTGGGGTCCAAAGGCTTAACTGGAGAAAATGAGTTACTTTCCAGTCGCACAAGAAAGTCTTAACATATTTCCTTAATTTGGTCAGTTTAATATTTTCACATATATAACACTGAGTTTGTGAGTAAGAGCTGATGGAACTTGAACAGAATTTGCTAGTGGAAAAATCAGAGCAGAGTCATTAAAAAAAAAAATCAGAGACTTTTATCCCAATTATGTAACGCGCAAGGTGAGCAAGGAATCAAAATTCTTCCAATATTCATTACTATGGGTGTTATTCTTTTTATTCAACTAAATCTATAAGATTTTAATGCGATAATAAGTGTCTTACCTGTTGCCATCAGTACTTTAAAAAGTAGGTCAACACATGAAAATTCAGTTTAAAGATACAATGAAAAAAAATCCATGACAGAAGTTAACATTATTAGCTATCACAGTGGAGTATGGCCCCAGAACATAACGTTGGAAGAAGAGGAAAGTGTTGGTTCTCATCCCATAACCTATATGAGAAACAGTAATAATTGTACAAACCCCAAATCTTCCCTTTTTACTTGCATAAATTAATGCAGAAAAGTTGCATTAAAACACAAGAAACAGTTGGGGGAAAGTGTTTGAAATGCCCTATGCTCTGCAAGAAGCCACAGGTTCCTCAGAAAATAATTCTGCAAGAAATGGCAAATTGTCAAATTCACAAAAAATGAAAATTAAACAACTGATCAACAGAATGAATTTAAATAAAGCCCTGGGGGGAAAACAAACCCAACCAAAAAACAACTTAATACTTATTAGATGACAGGAAAAAGTAATTGAAATTACTTTCCTTGTTGTCTCTATATCAGTCTGTTTGAAACTCCGTTTCATGTAATAACATAATGATGCACTGAAAGTTTTCTACAAATGTAAATCCATCACATCTAAAGTGAAAAATCCACTAACAGTAAAGCTGGTTTCTATATTGTTTAAACGTAATGCACTACTCAGTCTAAATCATAAGGGAATAAGGCACTTAAAATAGGGTGTCACATTTCGAGGTAATAAAGAGCAGATTGATTCAACCTCCCAGTTGATCTTGCAGTTTACTTACATTCAAGACTGAAAATAAAGTACTGAAGCCACTGTGATTTACTTCTCAGAAATGAGACACTCTATATTAGTGTAAATGAATGCAAAAGTCCTGCATTGACAATTTATTACATTCTTAGTCCAAGCTCTGATTAGATCAAATTGCAGTCTTTCTGAGCACTACACCTCACTTCAGTATCCACTGAATGCTATCAGCTGTGTATTAAAACAAAAAAACAAACCAACCACCAAACAAAGACAAAACCAAAACCATCCCCACCCCAAAGCACAAAACAATGTTTCTCTAGTACTTTCTTTTTCAAAGCATGTTTGTCTCCTGATTTGTCAATACAAAGGTGTTCTATCCCACCCAAAAATTCATTATTTAAGAATATTTATCTATGGGATTTTTCCTAGAAAGTCTTACCTAAAATAGTGGCATTTGAAGGAATTCTCAGCATCAGTAAACCTCTGAAGTCAGTGGAAATCTATCTCTGCTAATGATAGGATAAATAAAATTGAGATATAAAATGTCATTTAATAGTAATACCCCAAAACAGAAGGCAGGAAACATTTATTTCAATGAACTGTCTCAGTTTCTTCCATTTAATCCCAGGCATTTTGGATGTTTTTGCATTTAAATTTTATTAGCTTTATTAGGCAAAGATTGTATAGATGGTCTTAAAATAGAAATTATTGCATTTAGATCTTAAATTGCCTACTAAATATTTCCATTGGTATAGATTTATTTAAAACTTAGAGACCTTGCAGTGAAATCTGACCTGCATCCTAATTTTAGCCCATTTTCCTAATACTGAAGACCAAACACCCATTTTCTCTTTACCATGCATCTATAAATTGTATTCAAAGAGACTGTACATTTTAGTTATGGTCAACTATGCTTTTCAAGACAGAGATAATCTTTAAAAGTTAATCTACAAAGAAACCAATGCGACCTTTAAAAAATACTTGCTCAATTTTAATGCGCCAAAATATTTCTTCATTCAAATTTGAATATTTGTGCAAAGAAATGACTTTTCTGCCCTGAGTTACATAGATGTCAGATGTGACATCTGCCCTTCTCCCCATAGCAAATCTGAAAAAATCTTTGCAGTTTTTCTTATTTTGGTCATATGAATGCATCCATTAACAACAATATCAGATTTCAGCCATCACAAATAAACTAATACAAATACTTGCCCAGCTACAATGCACACAGAAGGCACAAAGCCGATCAGAAGTGCTTTCAAAACATGGTGCCATTGAGCTTAACTATTTCAAGCACTTTCAGCCACTGTGACAGAAAACACAATATCCCACTTCCATAAGTACCATAGCACCACAGCAGAGATGACCATCCTGGTTTCCAAGACCAGGAAAACTGTCACAAACAAGCTGTTCTGAGAAGCTGACAACTTTCATAGCCTTCCATGACAGAACCCTAAACACTATTTATATCCATACCTTTCCACATTGAAATTTATGGAACACTGGAGTCATCTAAAATTTCTACTTATCTACTGCTGCTGCCCCCTTTAAAGAAAACGTAAATATGAACTTAATCATATCTAGAGTATTTTCTATTCTAAATAAATTACCAAAATAGTAGTATTATTGATAGAAAACATACTAAAGCACTGAGTTTTTAAAATGTATAAGCTATTACATACAATAGGGGTTTTTTCAGATTTAAGAAAAAAATCTTATAATAATTTCTTGTGAGGTTTTTTTTTTTTTTAAATATTCACAGCAATACTATCAAGCAATACTTTGAGCAACAAAATCTATTTACCTCCAAAAGATATTCCAAGATTGACAAGAAAACTCTATACTGGCTTACAGTCTGTTTATTACTGCAAATTTATACTATTCATGTGTTTCCTGAGAGCCCTACTCTACTTATCCAGAAAGCATTGATATTTCTTACTGTCGCTACAGTAGCACAAACACCAAGATAGATGTTAAATTTTTAAAGCAAAGCACAGGAGACTAAAGCAGTAACAGTTCTTATAGTCCTACCTGAGAAACAAGGAAAACAAAGTGTGTGGGACCCCAACTAACATATAAAGGACAACTTGCATCTGTGCACCTAGACATGCTGGGCTTCAAGACTCCCCAGAAACTCATGGCCTTCAGTTCAGGCTTGGTTAAGAAAGCCTCAAAATGCATTTTAATTTGAAGGCTTTTTTACTAATAAACTCAAAGTACCAAAAATATTTCAGAATTCCCATTTTCAAGTGACTAAAAAATGTTTCTCATTTCACACTACGGGAATCCCTTCTCCCAACCCCTTTCCTGTTACCACCTTTTTGAGAATATGATTATTTCACTTTTTACCACGCACTGTCTTAACAAGATGTAGATTTCCATCTGCTTCATCTCTTCTTTATGTTACAGTAACTGGCATTAGTTGGACAGTATCTTAGCTTTTATTTTGACTCTAATCTCTGTTACTTTCCTGAACTCATTTAATCACTTTTTTACGGAGCTTCTCACTGTGCTATGTGACCTCCATGAGCCAGTCGGAGTTATCTCCATGAGAGCCCCAGGCTGATGAAATCTCACTAGCCTGTTCCTTATGCCTCTTGGCCAATCAAATGCCTCAGTGCTAAAATCCTATTCTTGCTGATATCCAGAGTTTATTTTCATCTGCTTTACCTCGTAGTTTTTGTGACCAGTTTAACAATGAAAAGGCTTTACTGTACCACTTAGCCAGTATTTTATGTTTTCCCTAAGACTTATCTCCACAGATGGTGGTTTTGGAGATGGAGGTTTTTTTATTTGCTTGGTGGGGATTTTTTTGGGGAGTGGTGGTTTTTGTTTGTTTTAATGAGGGCTTTTCTTGTCCTTCTAGGACTTTCACAGCACTGCAGGCATCAGTGACTGATCATCATCTGTAACAAAGTGTGCCTCTGGACATGAGGAAAGACTATGCTATCATTCTAAAACACTATTACTATTTGGCACAAGGTGTTACACAACTCATAGAAAACAACTATACAACCACACAGTGCCAACAGTTCCAAGGCATGTATAGGTACACTCAAAAAAAAGAAAAGCTCTAATCTGAGGTGGTCTGATCAAACCATTTCAAATGATGTGCTGAAAAAGTGTATTAAAAATGCTTGTGCAAGGAAAAAAAGAGGTTAAAAAAAAAAATCAGTCTTCAGCTCCAGAACAAAGCAGGCAAAGAATAAGAGTTTCAAATATTACACTTTGGATGGAAAGGACTATGATTTTAGAGAAAAAAAGAATAGTATTGCTCATTTGCTCATTTGCTGTTTACTGGAGCTTCACTGTAGATAGATTCTTGTCATTTCAAGCTACTGCTACAATTTCACACAGAGTTCAGTTTTCAAACCAACCCTTTTTAGTTCAGAAGATACCTAGGAAATTGATTTCAGAATTATCTGACAGAAAAGAAAAAAAATGTATAATGAAGAAAGAATGATTTAGAAAGGAACCTAAGGTGGTATCTAGACTGCTTCTGCCAAAAGCTCTTAGTTAACCACAGTGTTCTCTGGAGTACTCTCAACTTCTGGAGCAAACATACCTCCAGGAAGAGATCACAGAATCAGAGAATGTGAGGGATTGGAAGGGACCTCAAAAGATCATCCAGTCCAATCCCCCTGCTGGAGCAGGAACACCTACATGAGATCACACAGGAAGGCGTCCAGGTGGGTCTTGAATGTCTCCAGAGAAGGAGACTCCACAACCTCCCTGGGCAGCCTGTTCCAGTGCTCTGTTACCCTCACAGTAAAGAAGTTCCTCCTCAAATCCAAGTAGAACCTCCTGTGTTCCAGCTTACACCCATTGCCCCCTGTCCTATCATGGGACACCACTGTGAAGAGCCTGGCCCCATCCCCCTGACACTCACCCTTCATATATTTATAAACATGAATAAGGTCCCCCCTCAGCCTCCTCTTCTCCAAGCTAAAGAGCCCCAGCTCCCACAGCCTTTCCTCATAAGGGAGATGCTCCACTCCATCATCTTGGTGGCTCTGTACTGGACTCTCTCAAGCAGCTCCCTGTCCTTCTTGAACTGTGGGGCCCAGAACTGGACACAATATTCCAGATGGAAGCCTGTAGGACTCTATTCACCTTGATGTAAAACAGAAGAAGTTCCCAAGTCAGGGGTGTCTTACTGAGTTTCAATCTTAATGAAAGAAGCATTCTAAGATCTTTACATCTTTCAAATTTTAAATGTAATTATACATTCTATAATTAAACTTTTATAAATAATAGTCAAATGTAGCCAATGACTGCATATAGAACTATCTATTTTTTTTTTTAAACAACTAGCTTTTCTAAGGGCATGGTATTCTGTATTAACTGTGGAGTCTTTGTAGCCTTTTCATCAACTTTTCTTTGGTAAGAATACCATTTATGTGCTATCCTAAAATGTAAATAAAAAAGGAAAAAACCTTTACAGTCACTGTTTTGATATTTAAATTACTTATCTTTCTCCAGTGGATTCTACTGATTAATGAAATGCAATTTCACAGATAATTTTTTTCTACACCTTTAATTTCATGTACATTCAAGACCTTTTTTGCACCTGAAAATATTTATCTCCTTTTCCCATTACATTATTTTTCTAGTATTATACATCTGAGTTCCAAAAAGTCAGCACTAATATCTTTAAAATAGCACACTCACTGTACTCTAGTATATTCTCAGTCTGGTGACAACAAATATTAAGTTTTCTAATGCATTTAAAAAATGTATAATAAATTTGTTATTAATATTTGTTATATTCAGTTTTCCACAAAAGCAGTTCATTGTTCTTAGCTTTCAGAGAAGGAGGCAGATGAAAATAAAACTTATGTACTAGTAAGATACTTTATATATAAGTGTGTGTGTGTGTATATATATATCAGCCTTTAAATATTAGGAGAAAAACGGTTGCTTTCAAGTAACCTATATTCCTGTATTTTCTCAGTGCATAAGCATGCAAATAACTGCTTAAACACATCTCCCCTCCACAGATTTTTTTTAAATTCAAAATTACACCATATCTACATTGCAAAGACATCTGTTGAATACGGTGCTTTCTGACAACAAAACTTGAGTATCTAATGAATAATGATCATGTAAATTGTTAAAGAAAGGTAGAAAGGAATACTATGGTGGAGGATTAAAATCAGCAATTCTTAAATACAGTTCTAGTTAAAAAGTGGTTTTCTGTATCTACCTCTACCTTTCTGCAAAATGTCTGAGGTCTGCCAGCGTACAACTACAAATCCAAGGCCCTTGTCTTCAAAACCCAAACTAGCAGATTTTTTTTGTAATATTAAGGACCTTGAACAAGAAGTAGGGAGTAATTCAGTACTTTAATCTACTAAATATTTTAAAGGTTTGTCATCTGCACTTTTATGTCTATCTTTTCACCAGGTGCATAATAGCTTTAACACTGCAAAAGAAGGATCTATACATATCTCTTATGCCATAAAACACTAATCAGTGTAAACTTCAAAGCTTCTACGTGAGAGTGTAAACTTCTAAGAAAGATTAGATAACTACTGAGCAGGTGCAATCCAGCAACAAAAATAGATGGAAACATAATAAAGGAAGCTAGAAAAAGCTGTTGCTAAAAAAAAATTCCCTTCTTATTAAAGAGGAATGACCACAGCAAAAAAGAAATTAAGATGCAATTACCACATCTGATAAGGATAGTCAAGCATTTTGCAGCTATTTCTTCAAAATTTCAGTTCATCATCCAAAGGCAAATACATTACTTTGGATTTCACTTTTGCACAAGCAAATTTCAATATTCTCTTCTCTTGCAGTCACGTTCAAAATATTCTACAAGAAAATTAAAACTTAACAATATTAACATTAAAGGGCACAATGCACAGTCCGAACTTGCACAATATTGTAAAAAAAGAAGGTGCAGGAAGCAGCTTTGATCAGAAACAAGCTTTCTTCATTTTTTTAGACAGAACACAGACCTTATATTAAAAACTGTGAGGAAGCCAGCACCTATGTAAGCCATTAAATTGGATGGTTAATTCTGGGCAAATGATGTTTATTTGCAGAAGACACAGCAGAAGCATATTCTACACTGAAATTCCAGTAAAGCTTTTAGAACAACATCCTGCCTCTCAGAAATGAGCATTAGGCTATTTACTGCATAGGAGACAGATTTTGGCCTATGCAAAGAAAAACACCAGCATCCACAACACAGCCATCACATTCAGACAGATATTTCTTTAGGTACTGTTTGCAATATTCCATACCTAACAAGCTGCCTAGTGCAGTGTTCTCGGGCTGCTTTTACAGTATGAGGCTCTGCATAAAGCTATACTTGAGTCAGCCAGCAGTGGGGATCCTACAGTGAAAAAGAATCTCATGTAAAATCCTGGGCATGCTCCCACTGACTGGAGAATTTATAGTGCATAGTAGGCAGTAATACCTTGCTCAAGTAGTTCTTCTCCTGGTGCATATAAACTAATTTAATACATTCACATCAACAACTTGCATACCACATCCTTATCATACCACTGCCACTCCATCTTTTCTACTGGAATACTGTCATATTTCCACTCCCAGAGAGTTCTTGGCATTAAACTGGAGAGACCCTGAACTGTTATAAAATGAAAGTGCCTGATGTTTCAGTTAAAAACGCGAAAGCACACATGCAACAACTTAGTGTGAACTACAGATATTTTCTGTATTTTGCTCAGACCAAGTTATTATCCCCATCTTTGTTTATTCAATCCATTGATAACAGCATTTGTGAACACATAATTGTATTTCTGGAGTTATCTATTCATAGCTTACCTGTCTGATATTTTAAATAAACCAGATATGTATCTAGCTGGAAAACTATACAGTCAAATATTTTCAAAAGAAGATATCATAGTTTGGCATAAAAATCTTTAAATACGTTTTCGAAGTAGATTTCATTTTTATTCTTAAAATGACATGGAGTATACTATAACAAATAAGATACCAGTCCCTAATGGGTACAAGGGCATGGGATGTATTAAAGAAAACAGCAAACAGGTGATGGGAAGAGAACTGTTCCAGTACAAGAAATCTCTCTAGTTCAAATGAGACCAAGCATAGGTCACAAGTACTGTTTAGATCTGCACCGCAAATACATTAATTTTCCTGATTGTGCACATAGAAACCTGCAGGGTTACAATCAAGTCACTTTAATTTGGAAATGTTATTAATTCCAAATGATATCAAAGTACTCTTGTTCCAGCTTTATAGATAATTGTTCTAACAAAGGACATCGGAACAATGAATCATCAGCCCTACTTGGAAATTGGCTGAGATTATTCCAACATACATACTTACCCTAAATCCTTGTTCAACAAATAATCAGAGACTAGTTTTGATCAAGAGTTCCACTACTACAGCAGAAAGGCCTACAGGTATAAGATAAATTTGTTGTTTAAACAAATAGTTATAACTAAAACACAGCAGCTCACACAGAAAGGATCCACAAGTAGTTACAGATTATTTCTGTTGATAACAGAGCTATTCTCTTCTGAATAAGTCTGCAAGTATTCTGTAGGTTGCCATTCTCATTTTACCTTACCAAGAACATTAGAAACTGAAATTCTCCTTAATGACAGTAAGTTATTAGTTGATAGCAAATAAGCTTGCCCTTCCTACATGCTGACCAGGTCACACAAAGAAGTAGAAGGTGAGTAGCCATATTAAAATGCTTTCTCTTCCCCCAAATCCCTCAGGGGAAGGTCCTTACCAGTGTGCCAATGAATTTCTTATGGCTGCCTCCATCATAAATACTCTGATTAAAATGTAAATTCAACCAACCTATCAGCTTCCCATTAAGAGGACTCTTTAAAAACACCATTAATCAGCTGAGAGATATGTAGTGAAATACCACTTATCAATTCTAACTGCTTATGACAGTTAACAAAGCTTTATATTTGCCCCAAACATGTGCTGATCTATCAATTATGCCAGGGTTCACTCTCACGCTAATTGTACATTTTCTTCTCTAATGCATTTTTGCTGTTATCTCATAGGCTAATGAAAGCCAGGAAATCAATACATATAAATTATACATGCAAAGAAGGACTGCTGTGAACATAAAGTTTCTAATTAATTGCACTTGATTAATTTATATCCTTTAATTATCTTGCTAAGCCACAAACAACATAAATATCCTTGCAATCTGGTTATTGCTATGTCAGTCATAAAAAAAGCAGACACAGTAAATCTATGAAATCTAGCAAACTCTATTGCCAAAAAACACGGTATGGTATAACACATAAATATAACCAGACTTACTCAAGACACCTATGAATAATTTTAGTGTGACAAATTACCACTAAATATGTTGTATAGTTATTTGACTAAGGTTATAATGATGTTATAACTTTACATGTAGCATAGGGGTAAGCAAAATGCAGGCTTATCATGGAGGATTATGGAGGCTGTTAGTTGTGTTTATAAAACAAATGTGCAATACAGATGTAAGTGATATTGATGTCTGATTGGTTAGGGTCAGGGACCAAATTATCAATATTCTAAATTAGGGCATTAGAGTTTTTTTGCACTTAAAAATCATATGGCGATTTGTTGGCAAGAGTTATCTGAAAGTCAGAAATGCACATAATCGGGACATAACGATAGAGTCAACTGTAAGCAGAGTTAAGTAAGAGCTACCATACTGTCCTTTGTAACAGGTAATTGGCCAAATATAAATTCTTCAGTTACATGAGTAGTTGTAACTGTAGAGAGGTTTTTTTCCTCTCCTTTCAAATTTTCTCCACTTTGGTAAACCAACCATATGTCACTGTTCTGAAATCTAATCCTATCGATCCACCAGGCTTGCTCTTTGTCCTACACAACAGCATATTACTGAATATCTGTATCTACAACTTTCATAAACGTGTAAAAAGAAACTGTATCTGTCTACAGGGAGACTCAGACAGAGACCATCTGTCAGTGACTAAAGCTATTCTTTAAAAAAGAAAACATTCATCTGGGATTTGCCCTTTACAGAGTAAACCCACTTAACCTCCCAATAAGATTAACTGTTATTTGTTTCCATTAAACAAAAATGACCATGCTAATATGCATTTAATAGTACTAACAATGAGAGAAACATGAACATCAACAATTTTAAAATTCTTTAAAATCATAAAACTTGTTATTTTATGACAGCTATTTTATTATTCATAAATAACTTTCATTTTTCATTAGAAGCTTTATTCCCTGAAGTTGAGACTAAAAATGGGGGGTGGGGGGAATCAGGGTAAATATTGAAACTAAGACAGCAGGCTCTTGAGTCTGCCACATATTATAGATAGCAATGACTGTATATAAATTAAGTCTGAATAATGCATATAAAAACCCAATACCTTTAGAGCACTGATGATTTTCACCTGTGCCCTCAACATCTAGGCATTTACAAAGAAAGGTATTTAACTAGATTGATTATATGAGGCTGAGTAGAGTCAGTGTAATGTAATGGAGACTGTGCTTCTCTCTGCAGTAGGACAAGTCACTGAACTAGCCTGAAGCTATACTGAAAAATACCTTAATGTCTCTTCCTGGGCTGAAAAAACACAATGGTACTATCATGTAATACTCCTTCTTCTACTATGGAAAATACAGTAGGAAAACCCTTTAAACATAGGCAACCCTTCCCTCCCAATTTTTTCTTTATGCTTTTCTTGGCAGATCAAGTTAGTGAGATGTGCAACAGTAATAAATATCCTAAAACATGAAGGGCTGAAGTGCAAAATCCCTCATAAAATTAATTCTCAGGTCCCCCCCTTCCCATTTTGCTTTTAACTCTGCTTCTAAAGTAATCTAGATGAGAATCACAAGAGGTGTTCTCCTCCCCTCAGGAGAAGCCTGAGGAGAGCTCCATAAAGTCTGTTTCCACTGTAGGCATAATTCACATCTTACTGGAACCAGTGGGAATAGATTTACCAGGTTAAGTTAGCGTTGCATCCAGCTTTCCTCATTAATGGCGGTGACACTATACAATCAATAAACATTAAGACAAAGCAATCATACAATCATTTTCCCAGTGAGAAATTGGCATATACTATAAATAAGAATAATTAAACTGATGAGAGGAATCATTATCACAATTCAGTACAGCTAAAAAAGTTGTTCCTAAAACAGGGAATCCAGAAAATATCAGCTTCTTCCCCTCAAACAGGAGCAGAGGAAAAAGCCTTAGGCATGCAAGTATCTTCTTTTTCTAAGAGTGAATGGTTGATGCATTACTTGAATATACTGTATCTAAGATCCAACACTGGGGGGGGGGGAAGATCTTATAGTATATATAAATTGTTATACAGAAGTATGTTCTAAGTATAAGTAGTATATAATATTTTTAACTCTATTTCGGCCGATACTAAATCCAGATGAAGATGCATCATCAGTCATTCAAAACTGGTAAAATCTTTTTTCTATTGGACAGGTGGTAAGACCAGAACTTTTTAAACAGTAAAATCAATCCTTTGACATTGTTTGTGCTGGCTTCTAACTGTTTCTTCCCTGCTAAGGGAACAGATTCAGACTGGCATAACACAGTGTTTGTGTAGTGTCCGTAAAGCTGTAGCTGGACAATGAACTTTGTGTTTTCATTACTTTACAGAAAGAACAGGGAAGAGTGAAACTGAGAAAGGTGTGAATTAACAAGGATCATGTTTAGCTACTGATGTTCTGACATAAGACTTACCACATTCCATAAAGTTAAGGCACAGAACACTCAATGGTCACTAAAAACTAACTAAGGCACTACGAAAAGCTTTTATCCATCCAAAAAACATCAGTTCACTGAAGGAAAAAACTTCCAAGTACGTAACTTCCACTACAGTTCACTGGATTTGTCACTTCAGATATAAAGCACCTAGACAGAAGCAGAGTTCTGAGGTTTGACTGCAATTACCTTATCTTTCCTATTTTTAGTGACAGGACCAGATTATTTTAAGTGCATTTTATAGAAACCCCTTCTTTACTGAAATATAAAGACTGTAATAAAGACAATACAATGTTTTGAAACTGTTTTAAATCCTTCACTCAGCTTTGCTTCTACAGATTTAACATGTAGGGGTTCTAATCTTACTGCTACTAATTAGAGCTTTAGTGTAATTGTGCCAACAGGGTGCTTGGCATAATAATTACTATTGAGAGATTCTGGCAGAGCAGTAACATGCCCACATAATACAGATATGTCTAATATTATACAGCAGTCACCTTTGTATGTTGCCTCTTAAGTTGGATTTTAACCAAGTAAGGGGTTATTTTGCCTTTATTATAAAGCTCAAAAGGCGTATACATATGTATGACTTAGGTATTCATTTTTTTCCTCTGTGATTCTTTTGAACATTAATTAGGTAGAAGAAAACTAAAGGCACATTTTATTTCACATCCTTCATAATTCAGTCGAGTTTGGCATGGGAAAACGAACAAAATGCTTATGTTGGCAGGACATACTTCTAATGTAATATTAAACTTTCTTAGGATAATGTCCTCAGCTGCAAAGTTTACCATAATATACAATAAACTGAACTAAAAACAGAGGATGAGTAAGACTCAAAAATCTGCATTTAGAAAGCGCCTGTGCTGCATTCCATTACAGTCTTACTGGTTTTGAAACAAATCTTTATGTAACTATTTGAATATATTTATTCAGTGAAATACATAAGACAAACCTAAGGGACAATGCAGGAACACTAACAAAGATATAGAAGAGCATTTTTGATCGCTTAGTAACGTTTACTATCTTACTAGCAAGCTTCAGATAATGAAACTTTGTTAATTATGTAAATCTATAGTGAAAGAACACTTACCAGCATGGAGATGTTTTGTTTGGTTTTGTGTTTTGTTTGGTTTTTTTAACCCCTAGAAATAACAGCTTCAGTCATAGACTCATTATAATAATAATTAAAAAAAAATATCTTAATTATGGCTATTTGTTAAGAAAGACTTCAAAACCAATTTAAACACACAAACCCTGCACAACAAAATAAAAAAGTAATAAGCCTTTTCAGTCTAACTGTAGAATCTCCTTTTTTAAAAACATGTGAACTCTTTGAAAAGAAAATGTACAGCATGGAGCCTGAACCAGAGCTCCATCTAGAACAGACAGGCTTGTTTTTACTGCCCCTTAGTGCTTCCCTTTTAAAGTGACAGGAAACCAATTTCTGATTACAAATCAATAGGTTAGCATGCTACCATCAGACAGCAAATGTAGTTGATATTAGACCATATAAGAGGATATCAGAAAAGACCAGGTGTTGTCATTTTGATGCATAAAAAACCAGTAAACAGTATTGCTTTTCTGCAACCCCAACTTTTCAAGGAACAATTCTTATAGAGTAAGTCCCGTGTGGCTATTTATCACTCGTGGGTCATCATCAGCATAAAAACCACAACAAATATAACATATACATAAAGTGCCTATGTTTAAGTCTCAAAACCAAGAATCACTTAAATGTGCTGTATTAGTTAATATAATGGAAACAAAAAGTATGTATGCTCCTGTCACACACAATACCTTTTGATGAAGTCTCTTTTTTCTTTAAGCTTTTAAGATAATCTTAGAGAAATCATCAAACTATAAAAAGAAATCAATAAAACAGAAAAGGTTCCCATCACCCCTAAAAAAATCCATAACTTTTGCATTTTAATAGAGACACTACAAGACTATACCAGTCATTTTCTTTCTGATGTGTTCCTTTGATTTCACTCTTATCTCACAGGACTCTTGACTTTCCTGAGAAAGGGATTATTGAATTGTATGTCTCCCTCAGATGCTCTTGATCATTCAAGTAGTCTGTACTTAAGAACGTTACAGAGTCTGCTCAGCTGCTGGCTCCTTGGGAACTCATCAGGGACTGTCATCTTAATATTAATTGGGTTTTGTGCAGGAATCCAAGTCCCACAATGAGAGGGTTTCAAGAGAGAAGATTACGCCCAAAGCCAGATATAAAGACAAACATATTTAGCACAACAATTATGATAATTGCAGAAACACTCTGAGAAATAAGTAAATCTGATTAAGGGCACTTCTACATGATCAAATATTAATCTGATGTCTTCACTCTAACCTGGTTTGAACATAAGAGGCTTCTTATGGTTTTATGTATTAACAGATTTGTAGAAGCTGAACTCATAGTACCTAATAATATGGTACATCCAAGTCAATACAGTAAAAGGATCTTTACGGAATGTAATCCACTTAAATTAAAAATAGACACAGATTGAATCATAACGCTTAAATTAAAATTGACATATAGTCAATCAATAAAACATTTTATATAAAGTCTTGTATAAACTACCATAACATTTTTCAATCTCATAACGTAAAAACTTGTATATAATTTTTTTTTATTGAATAAAGACTGCATCACTTCAGAACAAATAATCATAAATACCACTTGGACAAAGACTTAAAAGTTTCCAGAGTCACATAATATCCAAGTTAAATACACCTATATTTGTAGATGTGAGATTTATTATCTTTAAAAAAAATGTGTATTAGCTGTAGAGATTTGAAGTACCTGATTAAACCATTTCATCTTTAAAATCACTACAATTTATAAGAACTGTGGGCAAACACTGTATATTTGAGTGATTAATAATGATACAGTAGCAGCAAAATAAAGTGTTTGCAACACTGATTTCTCTACATATGTGTGCATGCAGACACTTGTATATAAATATATACATATACAGACCCCTCTATCAAAAATCCATACAAAATCATGTTTAATATTCTGTACCTGATATTTAATATTATTCATAACAAGTATTTTCAGTTTGTTATGCACAGACCAGTTTTGAATAAATCTTAAGCTAATATATACAGTATGCATAGTTTTTAAATATAAATTTACAGAGGTAGAAGCAATGCCTGAGAGCATGTACACTACATTTGCATAATCATTTAAGTTGACTCAGAGAAATGCTTCCATGTATAGCTAAGTTTTCAAAACTGAACATAAAGCATCTGAAAACTATTGCAGTAATATATGCACAGAAGCCTACAAAAAAGGATAATGTATCAAAAATCATAATACAAAAATGAATTATTTCAACGTGAGAAGGAAACACACACACACACAGACGCCTACCTATCCATCTTTATTTGTAAGTATTAACCACATACAGACCTTATGTGAAAGGTAAATCTTGCCAGCATGGCTTACCTCCCATAGTAATTAGGCTTGTGTTTCTGCTTTATTAACTCTGATACAACAGTGTCTTGCCCTCTGTCACCAGGGGTACTAATAGATGATAATCACTACGATTTGGAAACCATACAAATTAAATGATGAAGTGAGATGAAGTGTAGTAATGCAATGAGTTCAAGGATGAGAAAGTTAGTCATTTCGATACTCATTTGCAAGATATTAAATAGAAAACACATGAAGAAATCAGACCAGTTTATCACAAAAAATAATTTACATCTACAAGTTAATTCCACATTCCCAAAGTAGTAATGCTTTAAAGATGATACTAAAAAATTTGCCTTATGCAATATAACTTACTTTACCCTAAAAGAAATATTAGAAATATATCTCTTATAAATGCAATGAAATCTTTACAAGATTTAACACCCCTGTGGACAATTTTAATTTCATGTGGACAGCAAGCATATTTTTCCAGTCCAGTGACAGCAAGACTATGTTAGTATATTGGAAATACATTTTTATCTGCATTATCTACAATATCTACAACATACCTACAATGTTGAAAATGTGATACTGATTTTTATCTCCTAACTACATCTTTTCATCCATTAATTCCACAGTACTAATACTGCAAACCTACTGTTATTTTTTTTTTTTAAATCAAGTGCTTAACTATACAGAAACAGAACTTAGCCGACAAAAGTAACTTTACTATGAATAGGTGTCAGCATTTGCTTCTTTTAGAACTTTTTAAACTGTTAAAACTGGTGATGAATATCACAATTTTACAGTAATTTCAAAAAGAGGCTTCAAATTCTGAAATGTCTGTTTAAGTGATAGATTTTACAAAGCTGATTTTTTTTTAAAGAAGAGACAATTAAAGCACTGACATGAAGATATTAAGTCTGAACACTGTCACTGTGCTTAACTGTCTTTTCAAATCCATACTTGTCTTTGGTAACTTATCAATAATACATTATTTTTATCACATTTATTCTTTTCAATATACAAGACAGTTTCAAAGTCTTACATGTTTCAATGTAAATCTAAGACTCCCACATTTTTAAAAGTTAGAAATATATTTCAGTATATGTATTGAAAGTCAGATATGTTTCTGTATAAGCTAACATTTTAAAAAATATTAGTGCAAAATTTAATATTAAACATTTTTTTTTTTTAAGTGAACAGGTGAACACAGCTACTTAAATGTATTATCCAGTTATCTAAAAAATCCCTCTAGTTCTTGGGAAAACAATCCATGTTATTCCAAGTAACATTTTCCTAGTGGTTTTCTAAACCAATATACTCACCTACAAACAGCTCACCCTAATATTAATAGTTTTGAATCCTTATAACCAAAAAACATAAATACTCTTTTGTGCCTTGTCATGCGTACTGATATAAAAATATTATTTCATTCTTTAAAGTGTTAAGGAAAAAAGCCATATAATTTCTGAACTAAAATTGAATTCTGCATGCAGGAACTATTTTAAATTATACCAAAACTTTTAACAGCTTACGTCTGCTCTCTACTGACTTTATGATCTGCAAAAGATGGATTTTACTACAGTGCCACAAAATGTATATAGTCCACGTAATACAATTTCATCTCATATTTAAAAGGCTCAAACACCATGATTTCAAAAAAGTGTCCTAAAAATAACAGTTTCCATCTTTGTAGATGAAAGGCTTAATAGACAAAAGTACAGACACTTTGTTAATAATCATCCAACTAGCTACTTTCAGTTCCAAGGAATTGTTTAGCATGTTTACATCCATTCAATTCTAGATGCAGATTATGGCAATTAGATATTTATCCTCCTTAATGTACACTGTTTTTATTTATGTTGAACTTGAATCCATTATCAGAAACAAAGCTGCATACATATAACCCTAACCAATTGCTGGAGATGCGCACAGACTACTGCTTGTTTACTTTGCACAGACTAATCTTATGGCATGCATTAAAAATGTTGTACTTGTCACTGACTAATACAACAAATTGAAACCTTGGAACAATCTTATTTACAATTCAAGTGCTCCATATTTGATTCTTGCATCAGATTTTTCACTTAACCCTTTTGTTAAATAACTGAATCTCAGAGCAACATACAGCTACACTGCAATTTAAAACTAAATACAAGATAATTTCACTTATCTAAAAAGATATATCCATAGTGCATTATCTCACTGTATACTTTTTAGGCCCTCAGTTAGTATGTAGTATATAATTTAATATTTCAACTGTTTTGTACTATTCACACAGCTAGGGTTATTGCTGAGGAAAAAAAAACAAAAACAAAAACCCAAATCCCTTTCCCTCATCTGTATTCCATAAATAAAAGGCTTAGCTGCTGTTTTTACTTACAGTTCCCAGAATTTCTTTCTCTTCTAAACCATTCTAGCTCTTAATATGAAAGTTTTATTAGTTATTCTGTCAGAAAATTCAAACCTTTACTAAGTGACATGAACAGTTACAGTTGGTTTAAGTGTGGTTGGGTACCCCTGATTCCATCAGGAAAAAAACAAAACAATATATGGCATATGCTAACATCTAAAGACTGAAAACATACCCAGTAAAAGAGTCCCCTAGACTTAAAGGAAATCACTACTTAATTCCACAAGCATTTGTTTCAGCTCAAGAACTGCACTAGGAACTTGAAGCAGTGCTCTGGTTCAGACCCCACTCCAGCTCATCTGGGCAGCCATAACACGCTGCACAGCGCCATCTGCTGGGCTGAGCAAGCCCCGGGGAGGCGGCGCGGCCAGCTCTGCCCGTGCCCCGGGGTCCGAACAGACACTGCCACTCACCTGGGCGCCGCCGGACTCGCGGGCTTCTGCGCGGATTCGCTGTACACACTGAAAGAGAAGGACACAGACACAGAATCAGATGTGTACGTACAGACATCTGAAAATCATACCGAGATGAAATCTGAGCAGGAGGGCCTTATTCAAAAAGGAAAAAAAGAAGGCAGAATTTCCTTTGTCCTGGTCCAGGGAAGCGCTCATTTTAAACTGTTTCATGGATATTATTTTCTTGCTTCCATCTAGAGATCTCTTATTTTGGAACACAATTTAGGAGGCTGTCGGACACAGAAAAAATTCTTTTCTTAAGCAAGAATCTCACAACAGTTTCTATCCTAGATTAATCATTACTTAATAAATGCTAAATTCTGAATCAGTTACTTAATTTCAGGTTATAAAGAATAAAGACATTTAAAAAATCATATAAACATAACTGATGAAGAATATATTTTTATTTTGTCCAGGCTCCACGTACACAATCAGATTAAAAAGCAGTGATATTTGGAATGCTGTTGTTACAAGATTATGAAAGCTAAAACAGCCTTAGGAACCTCTTCTGAGAAAAGACTGTTGAGCAAGTTGGGAAGCTGTTTAAATTTACATTTTTATTCTTTTATTGCTATATAAAAGGAAAACACAACCAACCTCACTTTAACTGGAACTGTTTGCCACATGAACACAAAAAATAACTTTTTTTCCCCCCAAAGTGGGACTATCCAGACCTCTGAATTGTTAAACCTTTTTTTCTATGCAGTTTATGTACAAGCAGTAGCCATAGACTTGACCTAAAAAATTAAGGACAAACTCTGAAGCATTAGCGGAACTGCTCACATAAGCACTACCCTCACACTGGCAGAGCACAACCGACAGGACTGTCTGAGAATCCTTCCTCGGTGACACCACTCAAACCGTGGTAGCAGAATTCTATAGATGGGAAACCCAGATTCTGCTCACACCTCCGACTGCTCCCTGTAAATTAATTTGTTTACTTGATGCCTGTTTCATGAGGTGCGTAGAGGCCTTAGCTGGTACATGTGCATACCAAAAATATCACACATTTAATACCCACTGTGGGGTCCTGGCCACAGTGTGCTCTGTGACAGCTTGATGATAAACAGCTGGCCTGCTTGTGGAGCCTGCAGAGCACACTGGGCAACATGAGCAAGAAACAGGTAAGCAATGTTAGCAGAACTCACACTTCAGAATAATAGGACAGGCTACTCTGAAAATCCTATTGCTGAGCTGTCCAAGCTAACAGTGTGGTTAGAACTCAGTACAACGCCTGCTAAAATAAGTATACTCTTACCAATCTCAGCAAGAGCTAGCTCACATCTTTGGTTTCAAAATTAAGAGTCAGAAGAATCCCTCTTCCTTCCAACAACTCACACTTAAATGCCTTTGTTACATCTATAAATAACTCCAATTAGCAGATTTAGTACTTCATATTTAAGCCAGTGTAACATTGGATATAAAGAGTTCACAACAGTCTATTTTTCCATTAAGTAAACTAGAGATCAAACCAGTGTGCCTGCCACCTCCTGCAGCCAGCATAAGATTCTACCAAGCTCTGCAAATCCAAAGGACAAGGCATCACTGCTTGTCTATACCACAGAGTTGAAGATATGAAGACATACAATAATCTTGGTTAGCACTGATATAAACAGGAAAAGATCAAGGTGGTCAAGTAACAGATAAAAAAAAGCCTTGAGCAGGCTTATCAGATTCCGCTGGCAGCAATGCCACGTGTCAGAACAGTCAAACCGCAAAAATAAAAAATGCCTTTGGTTTAGAATACTCTCTACCCTCCAAGTATTTTTACAAAATTTTATTTTATATTGTTCACCCCACAATATGTTTCTGTTTCCAATTATAACAGAAGGCTGTTAAGATGACAGTAGCTGTCAAACAACAACAACAATAAAAGATAAAAAGTGATCCAAAGTGGTATCTCTAGGTGAACTATACTACCTACTTGGCACAGCCTAAAGCTGAATTCTTGTGTCAGCATCTTTACCATATCAACACAAAGCGCAACTTCGTATTTTAATTTCTTCCTAACTTGTAAAGAATAAGTTTAGCATATCAGAAAGCTACAAAAAATTGAGTCAGAGAGATGTCCTGCTAGCTATTTCAAGCCTTGCTTACAAACAGTTGATTTTTGTTCTTATCAAAATGTCTACATTCTTGCTAATTCCTAATATTCTTATAGATGTTTTAAACCATGCAAAACATAACATCTTAAAGTTGTAAGTGGACTCTTCTACATACCTACCATCTTGCAGATATATTGAATATCAATGTGCCAAGAATCCAGATGAAATCTCTAGGATCACAGATAACAGTACTGAGTGGGACATTTTCTCCCGAGTTCAATAAAGGCATAATGTTGAGGAGGTAACAGACTTCACTTTCAATCACCTTTAAATAGAACTTCATTTTTTAATTTTAAAAAAATTTTAACACAACATCTGAAAACAGCATGAAACCCTTCATATAGATAACTAATACAAAAATATATTATTTTTCATTAATTTCAAGGAATTTGGATTAGACATTTGTTTTATGGACTCTGTGGGACAGGAATAATTTCTTCCACATTTTTGCCAAGTGCCCTAACAAACAGAGCACCTCAAAAAAAGTCTCAGTGGCAGCCAAGACAAGTTCTGTCACAAACTGCATTTTAATTAAATCCTATTCAAACTAAATCAGTAAGAAATCCCAGTTATTTAACAGTGTCACTGAAAACAGATACATGCACTACGAAATGAAAAAACCTCGGGAAGTTATCACTTCATAGGATCCGAGTATCATTTAATTGCATGGAAATGAGATATATATGCTTTGAACTAATGTGGAAGTTATTTACCCATAACATGGCATTTATCACAGATTAACATTCTCCTACAGAAAAATTTTCAAGCTACTGCTCATGGCCAAAAGAAGCTGACGGTAAAACTGGAGATGGCATAAACACTTCAAATTTCTGGTTCAAGCATATTACTGGGTGAATATGATTGCCCACAGACTACTGAATATTTGTGATCACTATATCCTGATAGAGCATGAGTGTGAATCATTGCTTGCTTAGGGACAGCTACAAATGTAAACGTCTATCATGAATAAACACAAACAGATCTTTGTTGTTTCAAAATAGCGACGTCATTTTTCCTCTAACAGTGCTATAAATACTAACTTCTGTAAGCAATAAAAAAATTTGTTAGAATTACCTCAAGTAATACACGTATATTGTGCCTGCAGCTTAGCAAGTTTTGATAATGTCTTAATTTTCATATGCTAAGTTTGTATAATCATTATAAATGCAGACTTGGAACCAACACACAGTGCTGTTATTGGATAAAAGGGTATAGGAAAAGAAAAACTGGACTTCTAAAGTCCACAAGTAGTTCCACCACAGCGTGTTTTACAGCTCTGACTGCAGTTTACAAAGCAGAAGTTAGGCACTAGGACAGACTTCAGGTGATAATTCATGTTTCACTTTGAATATATTTCCACTCAACAGGGCCTCCTCTGGGCGAGTACTATAGCACTACTATATTTTACAGTATTAATAATACTGTAATCTCTGTTGCTATACTTGTTATTTCTGTTCTATGCCCTTGAGTTACAGACACCTTGCCTGTTTGCAGAAGAAGCTGCCATTACAGGCTGCAGAGTCAGAAAAATTTGTCACAAAAGTATCTTGAAAGGATCAAGCCACAAGACTCATTATGTTCCTACCTTCATTCATAAAACAAACAAACAAAAAAAAACCCCAAACACACAATTATTCACAAAACCAAAACCCCTCAAACTGGAAAAAAATTATTACATAGAGAGCCAGAGCAATTCTCACAAGTTTCTGTGGGCATATACTACAAAGAGAAAAAACCTGGCAAAATAATGGGAACTGCACTTAAGAGTCCTCCTACCCAGCAAGTTCAACAGCTTTAATTCTTACTATACTCTAATGGTGTGTTATGAACTTGTAGAAAATCCTATTTTTCAGTATCTTAGCATAATATAAGTCCTGTCACGATGCTGCAAAGATTATACGTAAGCACTTGTCTAAGTGTATCAGCAGGCCTACCAAACTCTAGGCAAACAATCTTAAGCAGGCATGAGCTACAACATCCTACTAGGTACTCTAATGATGCTTTTAGGATAAATGTATTACAAAGTTTGATGGAACGGTATCTTAAAGCATTCATTCCTTGCCCATTTTAAGCTTTCACCCAATCTAAGATCGCTACTGCAAAAGCTCTGAGGGTTCTCTATTTCATAAAAATAAGAGGCTTAACAGTTGCATTTATGTTAGTGCCTCCAAAGATACTAAGCAGCTGCCTTTTCAAAATATTTTCTTCAAAGGAAATTCTGACAGCGTGCCAGAAAAATGCTTTGATATAAATACAGAGAGAATAATACGGTTTTGAATATTTTTCTGGTTTTAGATCAGTGCACAAAAATAATTTTAGTACTAATAGTTCTCAAATAAATATTGAGTTTAATCACCTATGAAGGCATAAATGTGCTACTGGGTGAGTTAACTCAAAGAACAACCTGTCTTGTGCTAAATTAATGATTGGCTATTTAAATTGGAGCTGAATGAGAAGGTAAGAAAGGAGAAGGTAGTTCCTTGAAAACACATAGCAAAAGACATTTGCAAATACTACACATTACACAAAATTTTAAAAAATTAAAAATATGAAAAAGTGAGAAACGAGAAAACAAAAGCTTTGAGTGATGGCCAAATTCCATCTTTAAATTCTCTTAGATTTGCAAGTGGGAAGGACAATGGAAAACAGTTTTCTGAGGCAACATCCATGCTTGGTATTTTCCTGAACAGACCTAAAAGTCACAGTACCCAAGCAGTACATGACAGTTTAAAATCTGTCTACAGAAAGCTGATTTATACCTTTTGTCTCTGAGCTTAATATATATTAACTCCTCTGAATACATACATACTACATCATACTTGGAAAGAACGCTTTTCAACTCATGGGCTGACCTGCTTAAACCCAAATTCCCTCCCCGTAGCTTTAACTAGGAAAGCAGAATGTGATCGAACGCACCCCTGCAACATACTGGACTCAGTTGCTGCTATATTCACCTCAAAAGCAGGAGGCCTAGAGAATAATATTTAATGCCCATAAAGAATGTCTTCCCTCTTATCAAGGACATGCATAGTCCAGCGAGAAGAATTCTTACCAAAAAAAAAAAAGATACAGAAAATGTAGCCTTTTAAATATAAAAAGACAGTTCTACTTGGCCATATGCTTTTGACACAACAAGCAAGTCTGATTTGGATTTAAAGCTTCCCAGATTATGTGTGAGTAGAAACAGAAATCTGGAAGATACGTAATGTTGTACTGTGCCAAACTGCAGATCCAAGTACAAAATTATGGTCCATCATGGCCATGAGGAGATGATTCAGAGGTACTCCTATGCCATCTCCTCAGATTCTTTTTACAGGTGACATGAATACAAAGATTAACAGAACTCTGTGGACAAACCCCAATGACAATGAAAGTCTTTACTGGGCTTGTTTAATACAGATGCTTTTCCCACTGTAGGAACTTGGCAGATCCTAATGATTGATGCAGTGTTTACTTCTTCAAATCAAACTAACTTGCCATATAACCAAATGACAGATCCAAGTGATATTTCATCTGAGCAAGCAGTAATAGAACTGGGAAGGCCAAAATCTGACTAGAGTCAAAACTGTTGAGGAATATGGACTGATTCAAAAACTGAAAGTGTCATCTAGGACCTGCATGGTGTAATGTAACTTCAGCAAGTTTGCAGGTGATGCCCAATTGTTTGTGGACAGAAGCAGTTTATATTCAAAGGGATCTAATCACAGCAGAAAAATGGAACAACAGAACTCCGACAGCAAAAAGGACTTATTTTGGAATAAAACAGCTCCATGCAGGAGGGCAGGCTAAGGACCAAGTAGGTACGCAGCTGTCTTCACACACTGTGTTTGGATTTGTTGCCTATATTAGGGGCTTTTGCTTGTTTGTTTGTTTTTCAACTAGTACATTGCTGCAGGTATTCAACCTTGGTTTGTATTTGAAATTGTGTTCCTTTAACATGGATACACAGAACTGTGGACTTGGGTCATCGGATACTACTTTAGCCATTTCAATTTGACGGGGTTATTAACACACTACAAATCAAGCACATGACTTACTGCTTTGCTAACTTCTTAATAAGTGTTCTTCACCTTCAGAGCATCTTTCCTTTCCAGTGTTTTCAAAAATGCTCCCAGATCTGTAAAAAAATAATTTGAAAAATAACTCAAAAAGTATATAAGTAGAAACTATCTCAGTTCTCAAATCTCTTTCTTATCTCAACTGCTTGCACACATTTATCCAATCAAGCAAGATGTCATGCACCATACCAGGCTAATTTCAGATTAAGAAAAATTGCTAAAAGGTTTATGAAGTCACCCAGGTAGAAAAAAAAATTACGAATAATTCAAGTTCTGTCAGTTGTTGTGGAGGTATAGGATTTGACTGGGACCCATTGAAGGGTGAAAAATTTAACTGTTCATGGTGATTAACTGCATCATTTGTTTTCAGACATCTTGGGTAAGAACAGGGTTAGGTCTAAAGAGATGGAAGCGTGAATTCTCTTGGTAAAAAGATATTTTATCTGAATTCAGAGAAGAAAACACCATGTAGTTAGTCCAGGCCTCTGTTACACAAAACCTAATAATCTCCACCAGTAGAAAATTCAAGAAATACATTTATCAGGACATTAACACTCGCTGAGGTAAACGTTCTCCCCCACACCCATCATTGGTAGCAAGACAAGAACAGGTCAGCTTCATGAATTTTAAGAATTTATATGCAGCTGCATCTTTCAGTGTCTAACAAAGTGAGACAGCAAAAGACCTGCTTCCACATGAAAGGGATCCCTTAGCAAAATGGGAACATTAACCTATCAACAAGAGTCATCCTACAGCAGAAAAAAAAAAAAGTTTAGACTTTGTGAGAATGGAACAGACACCCTCAAATTTTGTCCAGACCGTGCGTTCTGCTTCTTAATCCCAGGGTAGGGAGGGTTGTATTTCCAAACGTAGCGGGTATTTGGGGAGATCTGAGGGGTTTGTTTGGTTGGTTGGTTTTTTTAAACATCTTTGATACGTGTGTGTGCTCATACAGTGAAACAAAAACGCACCATGTCCCCTTCAATGACTGTCACTTCACTAGCTTGTTCAGACCAGTTACTGAGAATAACTAATATACTTCGGAAAGTCACCTTCCAAACACAGAAATTCCACTAGCAACTCATTCAGCATTGGGTTTTTGCTTTCAGATTTATGCTATTTTCCAGCTTGCATCCATGTCAATATCCCTCTTATCTGAAATTCTACTACTCCTCTCATTTATCTTATATGTACCTAAAATGTACATAAAGTGTACTGACTCAGCTTAACTGAATTATACCATGTAGAGATGGAACATGGAAGGAACATGCCTTTCAGAATGTTAAACTTCGGGCAATAATGTTGCCATGAGCCAATGAAATGGTCTTTAATTCCTGTATCTTCTACACTATCTACCTTGCATTAATTCTCAGTATGCTGAACACCGAAAATAGTATACTGCACACGCCAGCAGTAGTGAACACACTAATTCCAAGGGCCATGTTCACTAGTTTGTAGCTCGAGTAAACAGTTTGCTGCAGCTCTAATTTTTATGTGCTTTTCAAAGGCAGTCACAAAATGAATATCAAAGCATGCAAGCAATCCACATTGGGAAATCTGTCAGAAATTGTTGGGAAAATAAAGTGAATCAATAGCATGTCAAGGGACTTGAACAGAAAAAAATATTGAATATTCATTTCCTTGGTTTCAGAGGGGTAAGGATTTAGTAGAACTAGAACAGTTTGTAGGATTTTTTACTTTCTTGAAAACATTCAAATAATTTTCCTGACATGCTTTGAATTCAAAATTTAATTAGTTCCCCTAAAATTACGTTTCGCATCTTCATGTTGTTTACTGATGCATACACAGCATAATTCACAAAATTAGTCGGAACGGCACAACAACTTTTAAGTATATTGTTGCAAAAAAAAAGTACAAAAACAAGTATTCATGTTTGCCCATTACCATGCAGAAACACATGGAAAGCAGCTATACATTTGAAAGTGCTGCTACAAATGCTGCTAAGTAGAAGCAAATATAAAAAAATACCTGAGTTAATTTCAGTCCTTTAATGAGATTTACAGCATATAAAACATATTTTTTTAATGTGGTTTACATTCCAGGAAATGTGATATGCTTACACAAGCAGCTCTTAATGGAGGGCTATGTCTGTGCAGTTTGTTACGTAGGCCACAAACTTACTTCATCTGTTTGCCAAACAGCGGTAAATATAGCCCTACACAGACCATATCATGCAATTTCAATATCTGAGCAAACAGAAGCACACTTCCATGTTAATTTTTTGTAAGGAAAATATCAGGTCCCTTCATCTGACACATAATACAAGAGAGAAGAAATTTTGAAATAAGTCCCACAAAGTATCAATTATGTAGCATGGGCAAGGGGGAAGACACCAAAACAATTCCCCTAGTGCTTATTTATTTTTGCATATAACTATACAAATATTTGCAGGCAACCCAGTAATCCAATCAAAGGGAAAGTTATGAAATCTCCTCATTAAAGCTTTGCCAGTGAACTAACCCTTGGGTCATATCTATTTTATTATCATCACCTGCCCCTTCTTCTTTGAAGAATCTAAACAGTAAGTCAGTAACTACTTTTTAAAAAGTAAAATAGATTTTTAAAATTTACTCAAACAGTTAAAGAAAACACAATACTTGTAAACACAATAACAATTTCCTGATATTCAATGTTCATCCCTTTCAGAAATTAACTGTTGAAAAAAAAAATGGAACTACAACTTAATTTTTAAAATTGTCATCTGTAAAACATGTTTTTATCTTTATATCTTTTTTTTTTTTTTTACAGTTCTCCAGTTGGAAACTCTCTTTCCCTATTCTAAACAAAAATGATGAAACTACCATGTAACAAAGATTAACTGCTTTTGATAAGGCAGGGAAATTCTACATTTACTTCATAGAAGCCAGAAAATTACTCTCACCATTCTTAAGTAACAGCAGAAATAATAATAAAACATAGAAAAAGTACAATTTTTTTTTTTTAGAACTGTTCCTTCCTTTGCCTTAGAAGATCAACTTTCAAAGAGACTGAAATCACTGATGTAATTCTTCTCAAGTCAAAGGGAAAAAAACCTCTAAATATCAAAACATTTGCTCTTTAGAGCATAACAAGAAGAAAAAAAAAAAAAAAGATAACCAGTTTCTTAAAACAGGTTAACAAAGCATTGTCTGAGTAATAGTTCCCTAACACTAGATTTTATTGCTTTTTTATTGGAATATATTTCTAATTTAAGAGTAAGACTTCATATCCCATTTAAAAAAGCAAGACAAAGAAACACCTTCATAACACTTCGTAACCTTGATTCCTATGTCCTCCCATGTCCTTTCCTAGGAAAAATGAACTTCTAGCTCGTGCTTAAGTACAAAGCATTTCCTCTGACCAACCCTTGGAAAATTCTTCATACTCTCAGATTATTCAATACATGCCCATTTAGAGAGCTTTTAATGTTTTAATGATGCTCCTTGCTTCTGTCCATATCCCGTACTGAAGACAAATACCTTAAATATTTCCTAACTCATGACAACAATTATGCACCTGCTTAACTTCTTCACATCAAGGCTATTTTATACACTGGCTGTCTCCTGAAACAGTGTAGTAACAGTGAAGAAATCTTCTTATTTTGTGAATTTTAGCATTTTTAATTTCAGATGTGTAATGGCAATGCTAAGATACTACTGAAAGACAAACGAATGAGTGTAAGAATTCACATTTCAAATACTGTCTCCCAGTTTGATTTTCAAATAGTAACGGTTCAAGATAAAAAAAGGTCATCTCTAAAAAGACCAAAATGCCCAGTAGCCTTTATGTGCAATTACCCTGGGGAGATAAGCAAATAGAAGCATCGCTACTTTCTGGCTCTTTGCATTCCCATATTTTAACAAAAGCACCTAGAACTAACAACATGCTCGAGAATCCTGCAGAGTGGGGGAGTGTTTCAGGCAAAAATGGTGAATTTTCACATTCAGGCCATCTGAGGAAGATGGCAGCAATGAAAATGTAGCTATTAAAAAGCAACAAGATTGCTTCCACTAAAGTGGACTGCCAGTGAGAGATATTTTTCAAAAAGAAATGCTTTGCTGAAAAAAAAAAAAAAAAAAGCTAAAAGTTAATTAAGAAAATTTTGCCAGGAAATTTTCAAAATGGGTGATCAAAATTTCAAATTGACTGTGTTGAATTCAGTGACAACTTAACAAGAATCAAGATTTCCTACATTTTATAGAGGCAGCTCCCATGAAACAGCATTAAATTCCACCATTATCTCCACCCAAATTTCAGAGCTCTGTGTTATTATTCAAGAGAATATTGAACAATCACCTGTGGATTATTTATTTTTTTTATTTTAGAAAGCATTCAGCACCTCCAGGCACCAAAGGTTCAGCTACTAAAAAGCCACTCTCCCTACCACCTGGCAATCCTGATGGTCTAGTACTGCACCTTCACCCTCTATGCTGCATGTATTTCATATATGTATTTCAACTGTGCATACTTCTTAAGTCTATGCATACAGCCCCCATTAACTCTTACAGGAAAATCTGTTCCACTATTAATCGAATTGCTAGCCATCACACTTTTCAAGATGATGCAACTTAGAAATTTGGAAATCTGATCCATCCAGGAGAATGTTAATCATGTCTCATCCAGTAAAGTTTTGCAACCTCTGCAGGAAATACCAATTCACCAAGTTAATTTGCCCTCTTATTGCAAGAAACTCAACTTTCATGATCTTAGGTTTCCTGGAGTTAATACAAGGAGAAAAACCCACAAAGTTGTAAGACTTGAAGAAACCAACAGAACTGCTAAAACCAATGATGTTCAAACTATCTGAATACAGGGAGCTTGACATAGAGAACAGCAAGAGACTGTACGAAAAACAAGAATGTACTGAAAAAAATGAAATTCTAAAACAAAATACTTGGTTACAGCTCTGTTTGATATAGACAAGTGAGGAGAATACTCCTGTAAGAACGTCAAATTAACATCTATGGAAACTACAGTCTAATGTTTCACAATTCTTCCAACACTCACATACCTCATTAAACAGGAACAGTCTTTGTGACTGGCTCCTAAGCAATCCTAACTGCTTTAGCAGCATAAAGCTCGTGATAAATGAAAAGTAGAAAACAGGTTTTTGGTTGGTGGGGGGTGGGGGGGGGCAGTTTTCTTGGTTTGGTTTGTTTATTTAACATGGCATCTTCTTAGATCCGTCTTACTAGTACAATAATACAACTTACAGACCTATAGAGCCTTAGATGGATAATGTAGTAAGTAAAACTCTGCTACTCTGATCTTGTCTCCTGTTATCACTAGACCTACTACTAAAACATGCAATATATGCAAAACTTTTTCCCTTTGCCAAAAAAATAATTCCAAAAGCCCTGTATGACTATAAATCTGAAACTCTGAACTCTGAAAAACATACCAAATATAACATTTAGAGTGATTTACTGGACACAATCACAACTAGGACTTACTCAATTCTTAATGACACTACCAAGGTATATCCATTGTCAAAACAAAGCATTCAAAATCCACAAAGTAGTTTTAAGCAAGATAGTTGGTCACATTAAATATCTTATGCATTAACTGCACCTGCATGAACAAAGATCTTTATTCATTTGAAAATATAGTTCAAACTACATTTAGACTATATTAAGCATTACAGGGGTTTCAAAATTCTGCCCAAAACAAGGAAGTTACAATAGCTGTAACACTGTTTGTCCCTTTCTACTTGAAACACCACATAAATACAGTACTGATTTGGTACCAATAGCCCTGGTGAATAACTTTTTGTTTGTTAATACAGCAAATGATAACAGCTCTACCTTGTGTAAGTTTCCTATCCATGAATGCAGAAGATAGTATTCATTAAAATATTTTTTTTAAAAAGCAAACAAAACTGCAATTCATCTTCATTGTGTCTCCTAATGTCCCTCCAATACTAAAAAGCTAGCTCAAGATCTCTGGTTCTTTTAGATCCATGTGCAGTCCTTGCTTCCTCCTAGAAATTTTGGCTACCGATTTCTCCACAAGCCAAATGTGACAGTAAGTGCAACAGTAGCTTCCACTGGCTGGCAAGAAGAGAAGCACTTCATGATAGTTCAGCTAGCTGCACAACAATCCAGCAATAATATACAACAGGTCTGCCAAATGCATTTCATATGGTCTACATGAAATCTGGCGGACCTCCCGTATGGCATCTCACTGCATGAGTTATAACTGATGGAAACATTTACAAAAAAATACTTACAAACAAAATTGTCATGTTTCACACAGATTCGTCTTAATTACAAATCCAGAAAGTAAATTGACACATACATGTGATTAATTCCAGCAGACTGGTGAATTTGAGGTACTTATTCTGCAGTCACAAACACAGTTCTAATGAGTCAGAGCGACTACTTCAGTGAAATGGATAACGATGTTAAAACTGTTATTATCTTAAACACGAAACCTATGTCCACCCAGAGCGCAATGTCCAAGCAATTCCATGTGAAATCATAAACCTAGACATCATCTCTATTTAGCAAATCCACATATTTGTTGCCAATCAAGTTAAAGAAAGTAAAACATCTTCAGTGAAATATTTTGATATCTCTAAGTGTCTAACATTTAAACTTTATTTTTATTGTACTTCATCTGAAGTGTCACCTTCTTTACCATGTTGCTACTTGAAGAGTCACAACACAGGCTATCTTTAGCCCTTTTGCCTTTCTCTCTCTTTTCACCTACAACAGACCAATAAACTGATTTTCTCATCAGCGACAAATAGGTGAAATACACAATAACAACTTATCTTTTGAGCTTTATTTTTGTACTAAGCTCATAGTAAAAAAGATCACATACTAAATATGACACCCCAAAAGTAACCTCAACAAGTTTGTCCCCTCTACTGAAGTATAAGTTTAATTTTAAAGATATCACATTTCTAAAAGAATCAATGAGCTCTCTCTAAAAGAAATGAACCCGCTTGAACAGCAAGAGGAATGCTAGAAGAAAGGTGTATTTTGTGCTGTCAGTCACCAACATCCTCAGCTTCTGCTAAAGGCAATAGGAACTATAAATACTAAGACTTCCAAGAAACCAGATCCTTACGTGCATCATGCCGGTTGACCTTGGAGGTCATTTTGCCTCAAGAGACACAACTGAGACTAAATTCATCTAGCCTTTCCATTTTGTATTCAGTTATGGATGGTAAATCTGTCTGCAGCTCTTTGCCTGACACAATTCACCCTTGGCTTCATGTTCAACTAACCAACACTACCCATTCACTGAGGTCACATCCTCCAGCCTTCACGAAAGTGTACAGCAAGCACTGGCTGCATCAGCCTCTCACTTTTTTTTTCTCTTTCAATGTCATTCTCCACATCCATCTAATGAAGTTGAGGAGAAAAGGAAAAAAAGGAAGGAAAAAATTAGGGAAAAAGACAAGCACTTTAGCACAACTTTCTGCTACAACCCATTTGTAAGAACTACAATGAATTCCTTTTACAATTCCTTCCATAATGATAACTTGGACTGGCATCCAAATAACCCAGTCTTCATCAAGATGTATCCAGTAAGTAAAAGCTTGTAGACAGTTAATGAATTGTACCTAAAGTTGCTTTATACAGTTTATGTCAAAATACTTCTAAAGATAGAAAATTGTCTGGAAGCATTTAAGGTTGTATAAACAGATCAAATTTTGACATAGGGTTATCTCTAATGTGTGTTTGGCCTGAAGGAGAAGCCAAACTTACCAGGAGTAAGTTCCCCATTTTTATGGTATCTAAAATCAACATAATTTTTCAAATGCATCTTAAGTAGTAGCTACTTTATGCTACTACCACCATTTCATTCGGAACATTTAAAAAGGTATTTAAAAATTCATATTCACATCCAATGTAACTGCAATTTAAGTCAGGAATTTACTTTTAATAAACACATTCTTGAGCTGGTAACAGTAAAAGCATCATTCAAACATCATTTCCTGTACTAAATTTTACCCATATTAACAGACTTAGCAAAGCATCAACCACAAACATGTTGGTGATAGAAATTTCCTAACGCAAGCAGTCTTTATAGATTTCTGCTATTTCAGCGCGGGTCTCCAAGGACTATTTGAATCCATATTAATTTCCTTTCTGGCAGTTATGCGGCCATGTATGAACTGCACTATTTCACTTTTAATCTGTCAGTAATTTAGTAATGTGTAAACTAATTATGCACAGATATTAATGTAATCAGTTTGGGGAGCTGTAAAATCAATGTGTTTTTACAGACTGTGTTAAAGAGAATTGCATTATTACAGTCATATGTCTGTTGCTGATAATGTTATGGAATTAAAATGTTATCCATGTATCAATACACATTCCTACAATCCACCCAGTGATACAATACTGTAACTTTTTATAGAGGACAGATCAAGTTTTTCATTCTTGAAAAAAATTAAAATTAAATCTACCTGAATATGTGCCTATCTATACAAATTTGATGATATCTCAAGTTTCCTATAGCGAACTAGAAATGAACTGGCTAGCAACATTTTATCCTTGATTCACCCAGCTATTCGACTTGGCTTCAATGGAAAACATGCAGGAAAGACTGTAACTACAACTCACAACTAACTGGGCCACATAAGTTAATCAGGAATCACATCTGAAGCATCATGTGACAACTCATTAAAATTATCAAGCATCACTGTGCATCCAGGCACACAGCAAAAATACTCAGTGTACAGCAGCTGAGCTATGCTGCCACAGAGCCCAGCTTGGCTCTCTGATACCCAGCTGCAACTCCTAACATGAAGAATCATGCCTCTGCCTCATCTCTACGTCTTCCATGTTCAAATGCCTCTTGAATTTCTCCCATGTTTTTCTACATGACAATTACTCTGTTTTCTGTGATGCACGTCATCCAAGACACAGATTTCACTTGTGAAACTTAGTAATGCCTTTCACCAACTGTATTTGTCATTACACACATATGCATCAGCCCAAGCAGGACAACAAAAAAGCAGTTCTGAGGTTACCTCAGTAGGTGGGACCCCATCTCTTTTCTCAGAAAAGGATTTCCAAGCTAGAAGAAAATTAATTATTTTTGAAGAGTGCATTATCCCTCTCAGATTTATTTGAAAATATCAACAACTTCAAAAGTTCTGCTACACTGAGATAACTACTCATAACATCACTACTCTAGTTTCCCCGTTTCCTTTACAAAGGTACAATTAAATTACGTGTTAAAGTTTCACGATACAATGAATCCAGTCAGGCTTGATCTGCTGCCAAAAGGCCTGGCCTTCCCCCCTCTCCCTGCACGCCCACAGCCAGCTTCGGCCCAACCACCACTGCGGCCCCTCCTGCCACTGGCGGTCTCCTCACAGCAGCTTACGGCTAGGGCAGCAAGGATACACATTTTACAGGCTATTTGACAAATAACATCAATATGCAGGGATAAACATAGCTTACTTACAAGTAAATTAGTACTTAATGCTGGTAAAATTACGGTTTTTTTACACGTAAAAGATATTAAGGACTCAAACTTTCCATTCTACCCTAGTATTCATTTATAGTTATAAATTCCTTTATTCATGTATATTATTAACAGTACCTTTTATAGAAACAGCAAATTAAACCTGTAAAGCAAATATATCTGTTCTTGTACACTATTTTAGGAAAGGAGCTTCGCAGAATTTATCTGAACATCAAACTGGGCTAGCAGTAGAGAAACACTAGTAAATGATGTGTGAAAACACGTTAGCACAGATCCCAAAAAGCCATTCACACATTTACCCCACTTTTTTTTTTCCTTTCTTTTAAAGACACAGACACTTTTTGGCGGGGAAGCGTCTGTGCAGCACTGCAGCCTCACACAAAGTTTATGTACCGAACAAAACGCAAAATAATACAATTCAAATAACAAGTAGCCAGCTATTTTCACCTACCACTTGTCAAACTTCACTGTACGTTGCTTCCCCTGTTGAACCCTCACACTGAATATACAGGTAGAAAACCCCAAGCACGGCACCTGAAGTAGGAGCGGGCCCGGCAGCAGCCCCTCACCACCACCCCCCCCTTTCCTTTCCGCCCGACACAGCAGGGACGGGCCTGAGGGCGGCAGCGCGGCGCCCATGGACGGCCCCTCAGGCCTCACCATGGAGAACGCCCCGAGGCTCTGCCCACACGCCCTGCCACGGGCGGGCTCCCCGAGAGGTACGAAACACGGGGAGGAAAATACCAACCACATCAAAGCGCCGGGGTGAGAACCACCTCTCACCAGGGCAGGAAGAAGTAGCCGCTGGCACACAGCTCTGCGAGGCCAGCAGCACCCTGAGAGGTTCTGGAAGGTTCCTCCCACAGCTCCAGCTGCCTCCTCCTGCCTGTCCCTCAGGCTTCCCCACTGCACTCACCACGCCCAGCCCTGGTAGCTAGCAGCCACCCTGGAACCACAGCAGCCAGAGGACATAGGGGACCATCTTGTCACCACTGCATTTCCTTCAGCTTTTATGCTAAAGGAAGGGCAACACCAGCAGAGAGCCCTCATCACATACCATCCCCACAACAGTGGGCTCTAAACCACTCAAACCAGAAACCTCACTGGGAAGAAAACCAGCTCAGCCCCATACCCACCACAGGAGAAGAACAACTGCTCCCAGGCTGCATTCCTTCTCCTCCTCCACACTCCAGCCACGCAGCAGGGCAGAGTCATCACTCTGTGGAGCTGCAGCTGCTGGGGGTCACCACTGCGCCTGCCCTAGAGCTTAATGGCAGGTGGGGCTGCCTCTCTCCTCTGCACCTGGTGGGTCAGGAGAGTTCCCTCTCACTAATGACTTTAAAGCTCTGCAAAAAACCAAAGGGGTCGAGAAGTACAGTGATGGTGTTTGGCCACAAAGCAGCATCACTAGCATTGTCAGGAAAACAGACTGCACAAATGTCACCAAAATAACTTTCATCTTCACCAAGTGTGATGTAGTGACAGAAATGCTCTGCCTGGCTCTATTTATTTGCAGTTTACTGTATGTCCTGTGGAAAAAAACCCCACCCAAACACTTAAAGCCTGTGAGGGAAGGGTTGTCCATGAAAAGGAGATAGAGTCGGGGTCAGGGTTGTGCCCAGCCCTGGCAGTGTGCGGGGCAGCGGGTGTCCCCTCAGTGCCAGCGGCCATTTTGCAGCAGGAGCACAAGGCGGAGAGAGGGATCAAGCCCCCAGGCAAGCGCCGGGGATGGCGGGAAGAGGATGAGGAGCGATTCTGAAAAGCCCTGGTAGGCTGAGGGGATATTTGTTTTAAACCTATTTAATCTTTCTGTATCTTTAAAGGGTTACCTGGTCAAGTTTATTTTTCTTGGATTTTAATACAAACTAGCTTCATAGCTGAACCACTTGTATTGCGTGCTCATCTCCAAGGACATGAGAGAGCCGTTCGGCCTGCAGCCCCACAACAGTCTGTTATACCAAACGTTTGCACAGATGAGAACAGTTTTTAACTTCTGATAATACAACTTGTGGAGTATAGTCAATAAATACTCATTTAAGGATCAACCTAGGTGCGAGCTAAGCAAGAATGTGTGCCATTTATTTATGCTAACTACTGTATATTGATTCAATTAATTTCAAATTATATTTTAATGTAAAAAATGTGCAGTATACAAAACCTTTCCTCACTAGAGTAATACTTTCAGCTCTTAGCTGAGTTTCAGTAACACTCAGTTTTGTTGAAGACAGAAAAGTGTCTCCAACAGATAAAATGGCGGAGGTGGACTCCCCTCAGCCACTACAACATACATTTTATTCTTGGTAGACTAGGCTTATCTAAATATATTCTTTGTCTATACAACCAAAGCCAAAAATATTTCCTAAATTGAAATGGGAAAGTTTGCCTAACTCTCATGTTGGCAAACATTATTTGCAAAAGGTTCAATGGAGAGTAATGTGAGAAAGAAAGAAACTAATAGGGCATGCAGAAACATGCAAACTGAGGGGGAAAAGTTTTCTAGTTCAGCTTAACATCTGTACCTGCCTTCATGCCAGGTTGGGCTGCCTTCTACTTACACTTCAGTAAATGGATGAAAGCAAATATTTTAAGTGAGCATGAAAAGGATCAACTTACTTCACTCCCTGCCTCCCCTCTGAATTTAGACTGTTGTGTCAGACTTCTGTACTGTCAAACAGTGCTACCCGCTACCCTTTATATAGACAGAAAAATCTTTAACAAACTGGCACACACACCTTACAATTTTTCTCAAAATTATTCTGAAAAGTAAATTTTTCCTCCTGCACCAGGTACTAGCCCTTAAAATATGCTGAGTCCTAGGAACTACTGTAGTTTAAACATACTTTTGTTTATAGTGCTTGCAGAGCAATGCGTGTACAGACAAGCTAATTAGGCAGGGATTGTGTCCCTTTATTTTTATAATTCCAGTTTTAGGAGCAAAGCATTTGATTTATTACATTAAGGTATTTTTATAGCCTCAAGTACTACTGCTCTTTAGGACATGGGGAACATCACAGCCCATTTAATTTACACAGGAGATGTTAGTACTATTTAATGGCATGTAAACATTTTATAAGGTAAGCTCAAATAACAGGAGGTTTTTTTTTAATATACTTCAGCGAAAAGGTTCACAAATGGATTTTCGTTCTACTTTATTAGACCAATCTCTGTTATTGCATCAGAAGTGAATCAAGTTTTAAAAGGTGTTAAGAGTTTTCAATATATTTTGTGACACTGAACAGAATCGGAAAGTATACATAAAACAACCAATGCGTGAATTAATTCCAGAACTACTATAACTGCACACCCTCAAATCATATGTAATTGTGGTTTTGAGCAATAATTGCAATAGACTATAGATGATATTTTCATTCTATTTCTTTTTGGACATCATAATTTTACACAATCCTAGACAGAAGCATTTCAGAGATACCTTGTCATCATTATTACATTCATTTTTCAAAATAGGATTTTTAAGGAGTAGCAATATCTTCTCTTAGGCCTATTGATAAAGTTGAAAACAACAAGAGTAGTTTAAAAAAAAAGTATTATTTTTTTTTTCTTCCTACAAACTTTCCCATGCATATTTTTACACCATGTTTACTGCAGTCTTATTTCTGTTGTGTACTACTTACATCCAAACTAAAATCATGTGCTAGCATTTTATAAATATCAAGATATTCTTTTTCTGGAGTGTTTACATCGTAAAAAGACAATATAAAGATCAGAATTATTGCCTGTTCTTACAAGGAATATTTATTCATTTATTTTAAACAATTTTACAGAGCAAATGATGAAGAGGATTGCAATATCTAAGAGATTCACGTAGGAAACCTGGATATTGCTTCATCATCAAAATATTTTCATTTTGGGAGAGAAAGGTAGGACAACAGCAAATAATTTATACTTATACTGGTGTGACTGTATTTCTCCCCTTCTATGTGTTGCATGGGTAAGGAAGATGAAAACTGCAGCCTATTTTCTGGTGTTCATTATGAAAAGCATGGAAAATCTCTAGAACCCTTTTATAGCAAAATAGAAGTTGTATAACTTTCAAGAAATAAAAGGAATTCTGCCCCAGTCCCATACTGTGCTTTTTTATAAAGTGGAAGGGAGACATTATTTCTTGGAAGACTTAGAAAAAGGACTGAAAGTTCTGGTCTTTTCATAAATGCCGTGTCCTCCCCAGTGGGAATGGTGTGTTTCAGTTGTTGCTCTATTGTGCTATAACACAAGTAATTGGTCTGACTTTGGGAAAGCATTCAATAAAGAAAAATATGATTATCTCATACTGAAACAAGGCAAAATGAAATAATTGTGTCAACACTACTTTGGTTTAAACAACATGCCTAAAAACCTACTTAAGTGAAAGTGCTGTAAATACAAGTGTTGAATATTAACTTTATGAGGTGCTTAACTGCACTGGATTGTAATGAATTATCTAGTTCTAGTGATGCTTTGACACATTTAAAATGAGAACCATAAGGAGTTAACTTATGGTCTTTAGTCCCTTTCAATATGTTCTGTGACAATATAAGATCACATTCATTTCCCAAAACATAGCCATTTTCAATAAGATTTCATTGTAAAATATAAGAGCATTTCTTCACCTAAAAATGTTTTTGTTAGGAAAAAATACCAGTACAACAGAACACTTCCATATGTAACAGTAATCTCATTTGTCTGGTGATTCATTAAAAAAAAACACTAAAATGCATCTCTCTTGCTCTTGAATTCTACTTTTCTCAACAATTAATATATAGACTCTTCATTTTATGTTTCTTCCACCTTTAAGTTTTGCCTGTCAGGGATACCAGAATTATCAGAGCAGAGATTTTCTAGCTGTCCTGTTTTCACTGAATAATCAGTGTCTATATATGACAGTTTAAAAAGAAAATACTACACAACTCTAATGTCTACCCATATTGTGTGTACTTCTGTTGATAACCAAGGAGTGAACTTACACTGGTATATTCTTTAAAAAGTGGATGATTTTATATTTACAGCAATATCCTAATCTTGACCTCAGTTTTTTATAGTATGGATTATTTTAATGTAGGAATAAGCTATGCTTTCTTGTTCACCTTTGCTAATGTATGTCTAAATAATAGCCTCCCTCCTGCCATCATGTGTGATCCTGCTAAAATACAAGTTGTTCTATAATATGAATCTTCCCTATCATATTCTTGGAGAAAAAATAAGGTGTAAAAATGGTCAAAAGGCCTACTCATGGGAAAGGTCCCTTCAAATTCTTGGTTGCTCTTTATGAGGAAACAAACGCCTGAGTGATCCAGCAAAGTCAGCAGCAGAACTAACGTGGCAGTGGAAGGCTGGGAACAGCTACACCCTGTGCATGACATAGCAAGGAGATCAACATCCTTCTGTGAAGGTGGTGATGGCATGCTATGAAACTTACTCCATTCTTCAGCTTGGCAACGCCTCATCAACTTTACTTCAGCTAAGCTGAAGTAACTTCTATGGCTATTTAAAGATGTGGACACAGACTGTGCTTTCCTTGACACAAAGATCTGGTCGAGCTGTATGACTCCAGAGGCTGTATTCTGTTATCCCTGCTTATCCCGAGCCATTTCTCACCCTGCAAGTAATCCTGCTGACATCAAAACTAAGAGGTTTTCAATGAGATTTAAGTGAGACTACTCTCATGTTTAAGTGCTTCACTGGATGAATGCCTTAATTTTCCCATTTAGGATCCTATCCAATATCCATTGTAATCAGTGGAAGAGACTTCTATTGTCTTCAGCGAGCTTTGGATCAGCTTTTATTATTTCATGGTCTTTATCCAGATTCTTTTCTCATTGTACATAACTAGTCACTTTTTATTTTTTATGTACAATGAGAAGATTTTTACAGTTGAACATAAAGGTGAATGTCCATTCTGCCAAAATTTTATTGCAAACCTGGAATTTTATCCTGCTTATTCCATTATAAAAATGTTGAAACTATATAAAGCTGGATGGTGACCAAAAAAACCCACAAATATTTTATAACCCACATATTTTATAAAGATAATTTTGAATCTTAGCCATGATTTTAAATAGTGATACCTTCTAGAAAGACTTGAAATTAAGAAATTTATTAATTTTAATTTTTCTGCTTTTACATATTTTTTCAAATTAAAAATTATTCTAGATGCCTTAAAAATTGTTAGCTGTCCCAAATAGTTGCTGAAGTAGTTAGGTATCTTTGCTTCAGTAACTATGATATTCTGGGTGTCCCAAAGAGAATGAACACTTATTCTACAGTGAGGTAACTATACATTGTCAGCTTTAAACTGTCATTTAAAAACCTAGATGCATACAAATATAAATACATTATTCACAGAGCTTTTCTTTCATTCAAGCCATTTTTCATTCCTTAATTTCAAATAATCAGGTATCACTATTCTGTTTTACAAGTAGCAACTTGAATTATGAGAAGATAAAGTTCCCAAAAATTTAGAACCTGAATCCCAAGACTCTGCCCTAACTTCTAGGCAACACTGCTTCCTGTAGTTTTGTATACATACATACATACGTGCATGTGAGATGTCTGCCTGGGAAAGAAAACACCTTAAAATAGCCAATAGCTATGCCACAGTAGTAAGCTTGCTAATGCTCTTGTTTTGATAATGTCTGCACTGCATAGACACATTGCCAAAGGCTTGTAGTGTAAAACACGTTTCATTACCCGTAGTTATGAGAGCATATCAGTTTATGGGGATGATTGTGCAGGTGGTGGTGAGTGTTATAAATATTTATGCTACTGCAAAGGAAAAATCCCTCCTGAAGGTGTTGGAAAGAGGGTCTCTGTTTTAAAAATGTTGAAATCCTTCCTCACCTTTTTTACCTGACTTTAAATCATCGAACAGACCTTCAGTGTCTATACATCTTGTGGGATTTTTACCAGCAGCAAAAATTGAGCTTTTGGTGTTCCCAAAGCATCCATTGAAGGGACGTTCATGTTAACCTCATGGAAATGACTGATCACCTTATTTCTGTAATTCTGTGATGAATCATCACTGGCATGAGACGTAAAAAATAGAAGTAATATTTGAATAATAGTTATAAAAAATTGCTTCCATGATATAATGTATTTCCTGGAAAATGGTTGTGTAATTCAAAAGCAAATGCTAGTGAAAATACCTGCAATGTAAAGACATTTTCTGTACCTTTTCTTTTGTCTTGACTCTTTTTGTATGTTGTGTTTGTCATTAACCTAGAAGGACTGTAATTTTCTTCTGATACTTCCAGAACCTCTTTGATTTCTTAAATTTGAACATGTACAAGACTGTGATGAAAAGCAGGGTAAAAAAGGGTCTGGTAAAAAGAAAATTTGTCTTGTTTGTGCAAATCTCAGAGTATAAATATTGTCCATCACTATTTATTACACCTATTTAGATAGCACAGTAGGAAAGTCTATGACCTACTAAAGAAAAGATTCACATACTCTTGAACAAGTTCACAAGCAATACTTTCTTGATTTAAATCAGAACTCCTTACACCAGCTCACACTCCCTGATGCTTATTCACATCACTACTGATGTTTGCTCAGGAGAATTTAACTTGCATTTTAAATGCAATTCCTGAATTAAACCCTGCTTTCTTTAATGGAACTTGTTCCTTTAAAGCATTTAAGCTTCTTTCAGAGTTGCATAGCTAACCTCAGAGTCCAGTGTTTGCAGAGCAAGCTGTCACGTGTAAAATGCCATAAAGATGCAGATTTTTTTTTTTTTAATATTTAAAAATCATCAATATTTTTAATCAGTTTTTGTTCTGAGGCCCAGAATCACATTCCTGAAAGAGTAAAGCTTACATTGTACTTTAATGGATTTTAAACTGCAGCATGAAGTCCCACTTAGACACTTTGGTTATTTCCTAGTTTATTCTCAAGCCCTGCAACAGCAATGTAGGGAAATCCTGTAACTGAAGCTGACATAATGAAAAAAATCAGGAAATGTTTGCAATTTTGGTTCACTATAACTCATTTTCAGAACACAAATTCTCTTTCTTTGTACACATAAATGTCATGTGAAGGGCATATAAAAGTTTAGTCAAAGGGGCCCTATTAAAAGCAACAGTGACATTAAGCATGAGCAATGAATAAAATGTATAATTTCAGAATCATAAAAACACATGGTTTCATTAGAGTGGCGTGTGGTGGTTCTCTCCTGTGTCTCAGAAGAGTTGGTATTGATCTGACTATGAAGCTGTGACAATAAAACTGTACTCTATTGACTGCAGCTGCAGGGTCTCCAAATATTATTTATTGAGGCAAGCAGAACAGCAAAGCAAAAGCACTGCCCCAGTAATAAGTGGTAATTGCTGGGAAGTGAGGCATTGCACTCCCTATTGACCCTTGCATCCTGAAATTTCGATGGATTATATTTAACTCCATTAGGATTGGCATTATCAAATTACATAAACCACATTATAGAACAACCAGCCTCAGTTTAGATCATTGATTTTCGATTATACTGATCTTCCGTACACTTCAGAAGTAGCTTCTACTACCAGTGATATGATATCAGTGTTGATCAGTAGGGGAGAAAGAACTGTTTTATTACGATGAGATAAATGGCACTGAAGAAAAAAAGTAACCATTCCTCTAACACATGGGAGGATGCAAGTATTCCTGTAAATTGAAATGTTTGTAGATTGAAAATTGGTTAGCACAAAATTTACATAACATTTCTAAAAGCTCTGAAGCTTCCTCATTTTTGTGTTAGAAGCATTAAACCTTTTGTGTTAAATTCTCACTCTGTAGAGATCGATGTATTAGCACTTACAATGCCAAGTTTCTGGCATCAGAAATGTGTTACCATTTTATGATAAAATATAATTAGATGGAATATCAGAGTAATACCTACTTAAATAGCTACCACTGGGGTGCACTAATATGAACTTTAACTCATCCACATTTGATACGTTCTCAAGGTACTTAAATTAATGAGGGTCTATCATATTCTCTGTCAAAGGGACTTATGGAACTGAACTTTTTAGCGAGCTCTATGGCTCAGGCAGTTTTGATGCGTCCCTTACAAGCCTAATTCAGAGAAGAGACCAATTTGTTATAGCACTTAGCTAAAGTTCTTTAGAAAGTTGTGAGTTTAAGTCCAAGGATTACTAGTTCATTCACTGGTAACTGGACTGGGGTGTTGACCATTGCACACAATGATTTTGTTCTCAAGGTTATTATGTGTTTAATGTGTATTGTACTAGGTATCATCTTTCCCCTTACATATATTTTTGCAAAGATGTTAGATTTTATTTGTGTGTTTAAACTGTCCATTGTTACGATTAGAAGAATCAGTTCAAAGTCTGAAAGAAAAGGAAAAGCCTGAAAAAAAAAAAAAATAATGAGGGTTTTAAGAGGCAGTGATAAGAGGCTCACTATTTATAAAAGTGGTGATTTAAAGTCTCTCTGAAAAACTCCCCCATTCATTTCCATTAGAGTTCAATGTGAAGATTAGTTTCCAATACTAATTATTCCAACTTGTAATCCTTCTTTCTTTTTCTTGACATCAAATAAATGTGGCTACAAAAGTTACTGGTATTTTGCAACACTCAAAAGTTTATGCTCAGGTGGAAATTTAATCCTCAATTTACAGCTTTAACTCATGACAAACTAACTTAATGTCTGAAAACTGAAGATGTATGATTCAGATAATTGAACTGATTCAGAAAATACAAATTATTTTGAAGCACCTTAAAATTGTTAGCTTTTAGTAAACAAATGCCTAGAAACATAAAAATGGATGGATTGACTCACATGACAATAGGAAAAAGTTCCTTGAATGTCAGCAGAAGATCACTATGGGGTTGTCATTGCCTGAAATGAACTGTATGAGAAATGGCCCAAAGAGAGAGGAAGATGAAATTCTGATAGTTTCAAAACATTTTCATTGCAAAGACATTAAAATTTCATCTATCTGTATTTCTGATTTTAGCCAGAAAAGTAAAACCAGGGAAAGAAAAAGTAGAGGGTTTTCCCTTTTGTTTTGTTTATAGCCATTTAATTTCGTAGTAGGAAGCCGTCTACTGCTAAATTATCTTTCCTTCTGAGCATGAATGTTAATGTTAGGACACAAGCTCATCCCTGTTAAAAATAATTCTTAGTCAAGTATGTTTCTCTAATTCATTAAACTTTATACTGAATTTACAAACAATTTAGCAATCATGGTTTCCAATATGTATTGAGCAGCTGAGCAAAATATCAAGAAAACCATAGTGTATAGAATTTCTGTTCAGTGATAACTGTCTCTCCCTGAGCAGCAAATGTAGCTAGCTGACTCATTAATGCTATGCTGTAGTTAAATAATAGGTTATAAACAGTCAGACTAATGACTTCAGTATTGTAACAGCTCTAGACCTCCTTGACATAGCTAATAATTAGCACTGAATGTCATACAGAAATATGCCATGTTCTGGCCTCTTGATTTTTGTCTCAGTCTTGGCATTTCAGAACAATGATGTACTAAAATAAAGTTGCTTAATTAATATCCTGAAGAACATGTAATATTAGCAAGTGTGTATATTTGTAATTTATAACTGGGAAGATATTTGATACTGAATCTGTTTTTAAAAGCCCTGGGTACTTTTCAATTCTTACTGTCTTATCTATATAAAAAAAATATGTGATGAATACTCATAAATACAGTTATGTAAGATATGGTTGAAGTATTGACTAACATGAAACAAGAGGGCACATTTTGTCATCAAGACATTGTACAAAGATCTGAAGTCCACTTTCAATAACATATCTTGCCTTGACAGAAAATGGCTTTAACAATAAACTCAGAAGTGATGGAGGGAGGACAACTGCTATGGAATCGAATGTGCTTTCGTGTATACACACAGACACACACATACCAATTACATAAATGTATAAATGGCATGTGAGATGTTTTATCATCAAATATCTGACTGTGATTTACATTGATTTATTCAGAGTTCTATAGTTTTTATATCTTCTGCTTTTTCTGCTTTAAGATCTGCCTATTTTTGTCATTTGCAAGTACACCAGTTTTGAAATTTGAAATATAAACCTTAGCTCGGGGACTAAAATATTGCAAAAACTAACAAATATTTATTTTTTTTTATTTCTTGCATATTGATTTCAATAACCATTCAGTAGTTCCAGGACCATTTATTCTTTTCAAAGAGAAGGCTGACACACTGATTAATCTATAAGGCTGGTACTCAATTTCCTGCTCCCCCATAAGCTGCTTTTGTGATTTTACCAATTCATGTAGCCACTTTGTACTCTGATTTCCCCTCAGTAGAAAAGAAACAGTAGTACCTTCTTATATCACAATTATGTCCCATGAACCATTAGGACTATGAGATATGAAAACAGAGGTCATATAAAATGTTTCATAGAGTGTGATGGATGTATTTTTAAAAAGAACCTTGCGTGAGACGGCTCTTTTTGGAGAATATAAAGAACAATTGTATTGGTCAAATGTCTTCCCCTTTTTTATGAACTATCCCCTCAAAGATAGAGGCAAAGACGACAGCATAAGACAGGAATTTTTGAGTGTGCTGTAAGAATTATGATAACAGGAAAAATAAATGAATTCACCATTTTTTTATCATTCAGGAAAAATGTAATTTCTTCACACATTTCCTACAAGCACATTGCTCCTTCATTATTAATTTTACTACTGGATTTGTTTTTTTAAAGATTAAGAAAAAGACTAAGAGTGGATTTTTACTAATGAAAAAGACTGCTAAAGAAAATTCTACTTAGTTTGTATTTGCAAAGTGATTTGATGAGTGAAAATTGCAATGCTATCTCTTAAGTGACAGGGTCAGCTCTGAGGATTAAATTCACCCTTCTATGTAGCAGAATATTACTTACATATCCCTTGAGCTCTCCTTGCTCTCTTTCCAGTTTACAGAGTAAAGTGGGAACCATGGAAGAACAAATTGTCCATCATTTAAGCATATTGATCCAAATCAGTCTTGTCCAATTAGTAGCTCAGTCAAGAGCAGTGTGGTTTCAAAAGATGCCTATTCCGTCTTCTAGAATACAGTTATAAAAGAAGTGCTGTGTGCGCATACACACACACAACGATCTTCTCATTGATGTCACCTGCAATCGCACAATCACTTGTAATTGTGGCAGTTATTCGAGAAGTTATTTCACAACCAAGTCATATCTCAAACCATTTTTCCTGAGTATGCTGTTCTCTCAATTTTTTTAAGTAGCAAATAAATAAATGCAGTTTCATTTACTCTCATGAACTTTGGCACTGGTAACAACTTTGCATATCAGGTTTATTTTTTTGTAGCCTGATTGGTCAGATGCAGGAGCTAAATTGCATATCTGTAATGAGAGCTGAAAAAAATCCAGAGGACTCCTAAAACATTTTGGAAAACACTACTGCCTTGTTCCTATGGTGCTTAAATAGCTACCTATTAAAAGGAAGAAACTGATTTTGAAAGAACTCGCTACTACTTGGTAACAGCCTACAAAATGAGTAACTGTTTTCAATCCAGGACTAGATTAAAAGCTGACAAAATTTAACTATCTCATAAAGAGTTGTTTATTATTTTAAATTTTTAAAAAAAATTTAAAAGTTATTTCATATTTATTCACTTCCGTACATTTCACTAGCATCTGGACTGTTCTTCATTTAAAAGCTTTCTCTAAAACAAAATGTTAGCTGATATCTTACTTTTTCAGATATAACTTAGTGTCATTAAGTGAAAAGATAAACATTTACGTTACAATCACACTTCAGTAAAATAATGGTGTTTGGCTGCCCAAGTAAGAACCATTTGAAATAGGTTTTTCACACTACTGTAGGGTAGAATAAGAAAGACTAACGGAGACACCAGGTGCTATGGGCAAATAGTAGGAAATACAGTAGAATGATACTAGGGAATATAATTTTTAAGCAGATATTGTCTTTTCTAGGCTGGATAGCTGGCACATTGTGTGAATACATAGTAGGTGCCGGCTATTTGAGATCTCTGAGAACTATTAACTGGCAAGACAGGAGGTGTGGAGAGGAGGTTCATCATAACTAGAGTTTGAGTTGGAATTCCATCAAGATTCAGGAAAAGCTATTGGTTCTAGGTCCTGTATTTCCAGACCCTGCAGGAACAGTTCAGCCATCCAGCTGGGTCACACTGAGACAGGGGAATGGACACTGGACAAAGGGATATACTGATGTACTGTAAGCAAGATTTAATTATTTGATTTCCTATTGCTTCTTGCCTAATAGCTGGGTTATATCAACCTGGTGTGAACCTCAAATGTGTAACTATCTTCACACTACATGGCTTAGAGGCCCTCAGCTTCTTTCCTGAGTAAGCAACATTTTTAGAGTTCCTGCATTTCTCTCTGATGGAGCTTAAATCAGTTGTGTGTGGCTGATTATTAATATTCTTAAAAAGAACACTTTCCTAGAGCTGCTTGCATATAGCATGACAAAGCATTTCTAAGGTGGGCTTGTGTACTCTCGAAGGTTATCCAGAGAGATGGCATGCAATATCCCACTTTGCAGGAAATGAGATTGGTTCTAATCTGTCGGGGGGTGGGAGGTCACTTAAATAGTGACATGCATGTGGCAGGGGGTTGTTTGGTTTCTGGTGTCTTATGTGATGTTCTTCAGAATTGTCTGGTGTCATCAAAGTGCTTGACAGGGCTTTACAAGCAAATATAATGGCATTATTTGTGCTGTGGTAGTTTAGAAAAAGAGAGAGCAGTTTACAGTGCTTGGATATAGGTGCCAGGGATAGCGTCTTCTGCTAACATCACCAATTCAGCCTTTGCTGCCTGACATGCAAATTGACTGACGACTGGGGAATGCATCTCAAGGGAGAAACGAGGGAAGCAGGCAAGGGGTAGTTTTCTCTTTGCAGATATGAGACATGAACAGGAAAAATGCACTATCCTGCTGTCATCCTACACTGCTTCTTGAATACTTGATCCTGCTGTTTTCTGTGTTGATACTCTACTAAACATAAAAGAAATGCTATTCAATTCGGACTTCATTAGGTAACATGGGAATCTACACTATCATACTATGTCATGAAATTGTTGGACTTAATGTGGATATGTAAGAAGCTGCTAGCCTTAGAGATAACATCAGCTGGCTCTAGATAAAGCAGCCTGCCCCAAGGAGAGGAGCTGGGGAGGGGTGTGGAATAACCGTTTTGAGTATCTTCACTGAAGTGACTGAGCAGCTTAATCACGTCATTTTGTTTATCTCAGAGTAAAGATTTCTGTGATAGAATTAGTCCTGCTTGATAGCTTTTACTTTTAACGTGCACAGATGTTTTAAAACTCCCCGTACTTTCTATTGCAGAAGCTATGAAGCTTCTGCTATGACAAATACTGTTCCCAAAATCATACCCTGCACATAAAGCATGCAACATGTTGTACATGTCCTGAGCCACAGTGAGAACCTCTTAATTTAAACTTATTTACCCTATTCAAGTGATTCAGCATGTAATTAAAGTCTCTGGCATTATAAAAATTAGCTACAGATCACCATTTGTTACAAGTGTGACTCGCAGGGGCTAAGCCTGCTTAATATTCTGGTTGGCAGCAAAATGTTCAAGGGCAGAATCCAGATCAATACACACTATTTTTTTCTATCTCCCCTGCAGTAGTTGTGTTGTACATTTTGGCATCTCTGTCTTGCCAACTGCAATGAAAGAAATTATCATTCAAAATAACCAATTAAAAACTGATGTCCTTAAAAAAATAGCACTGCAGACTTTTTTTTTTTTTTTTCCCTTTCGGATCCACCATGTTCAGCAGACCACCATGGCATGAATTGCCATTAATATGTCATTTCCCTTTCCTGTTATCACAATATAAAAGACCTTAGCTCTGACCTTTCTATCAAAACATCCTTTGTTTAGAATGAAAGCTATTCACTGTTAGACCCTTATCTATAGAGCTTAGCCAGCGGATCAAATCCAAAGAGCAGAATTCGTTTACTTTGTATTAAATGAGCTCAGTTAAGAAGTTTCAATTTTGGCAGAAAGGTGCATTAATCACAAGGAAAAGAACAGATCTCACTTTTCACAGCTTCTGGTTTACTTTCAATACAGTTACACAGTAAGGCTTTTGTTCCTTAAAAGTAGCACTGTATTTAAATACAGTAAATATAACAAAATTACCTTCTTAAAATTACACTACAGTTCCTACAGTACAGGATGTCCATAATGACCTCAGTGTTGCATGACTAACTTTACAGCTTCAAAAAGGTTCTAAATTAGTTTGGACAGATGGGTTTTATCCAGAGGAAATCAATGAGTTTTTGTGAGACTGACTTAATTTTTATGCAGCCAGTACTTTGAGATGAAATTAAAATATGTATGAAAAACATATTAAAATTTCCCTTGGGTTCATAGTTGTTTGTACATTTACAAGGTGTTAAAGAGATGATTTAAAAACTAACTATATAAGGGATCAATGCAAGTATACTATGATTTATGGCCTTTCATGACATTTTTGACACTTCTGGCCTAATGTCTTATGTGTTTTGAACCACTAATTATCTTTTAATTCATAAGAGTTTGGTGGGATTTTATAAGTGTAATATAATATATAGAGCTGTATCACATGGAAAGTTTTAGAAAAAACACATTTTACAACTTGTGCTGAGTACGTAACAGTTGTAAATAAAGATGTGATGCACTAGTTAAAAAACCACTTGATCACACTACCCCCAAATAGGGAGGGGTTCCCCTTCTGCAACAAAATTGGCAGATTCTTAACTCACTGTTCAGTACTGAGGGTCAAACTCTCTGCAGGTTTGGATCACACCCCACAGCATTAAATATCAATCGGAAAAAAAAAGTCAGGTTTTCCCACATATAGTGCTTTCACTGTGTAAGACCATATCCAAAGAAGAGATAATATATGATCTGATAATCTCCAGAACTATAAAACACTGAAAAATGCAGCAGTTCTTACAGTTCAATGAAGAATAACATGGGTACATTCTATTTTTTTTAACAAAGTATGTACTTTAAAAACTCACACTAATATTCCTCAAATAAGAAAAAATAAAGAACCAAGAAAACCTGTCATAAATTCAAACTTGACATATGCTCCAAAAACATTTACAAAGAAATGGTCTATATTTTGCAGCGCCAGTGCCCCTGGATCTGTAGGCTTTGTAGATCTCTGAAACGTAACCCTAACCCTAAATCCTAACCCTAATGGTGTGTGGGGTTGAGGATGAGGTCCTCAGTACCAAGGGTGTCCCAGAGAAGAAAGGTGAGGAAGGAAAACATATCGATGGAGTTCCATTGTGTACTTGGCCTGCCTTTTCCGGTGACAGTGTCCCTGGAGCTGCAGGCTTTGTAGATCTCTGAACCCTAACCCTAATGGTGTGTGGGGTTGAGGATGAGGTCCTCAGTACCAAGGGTGTCCCAGAGAAGAAAGGTGAGGAAGGAAAACATATCGATGGAGTTTCGTCCTCCCCTTTTCCAGTGACAGTGTCCCTGGAGCTGTAGGCTTTGTGGATCTGTGAACCCTAAACCTAACCCTAATGGTGTGTGTGGCCTGAGCAATGGATAGAACCTGGAGTATTTTTCTGCAGTTTTAATTATTGAGTATTTCGTTCTCTTCTCTTGAACAGCTGCAACTTTAATCTAGCATTGACTCATAGTAATTATAATAGTTCCCATAGTAGAATTTTCAAATACTGCCTAAGTAGTGAAGCCTAAAAATCTCCTCTATGTTCTGTGTTGATTTTTATTATTTCCAATATCACCAGTGGGTACAATATAGACTAGGGTTTTAAGCTACCGCATCGTCTTCTAAAGTACTTGGGACTTTCACTACTGAATCCTATTTTAAAATACTTTTCTCTCTTTCCACTTTCTTATAATTATTTTCCTCAAGAGAGCTAAGAAAGATACTAATTTGCAACATTGCATAAGATGAAAAAAAAAAAAAATTGATAAATTTGTCTATAATTCAGTGCAGTCATTAGCAGTGGACATCTGGAACCTTCATAAATTATTCCCCCAATATCTTTTCATAGATGTGAAGTTTTTTCAGTGTGGTTTTTCACTTTTCTGGGGAAAGGAATTTGAAATAATGTGAATTATGTTGCCCAGTTCTATGTTCAGACATATCTACTAAAACTTTATATATGTTAAATGCAGCCTTCAATATGTGGATCATAACTAGATGGAACCTGGGTCATTCCTTCTCTTTTCCTAACCTCTAAATATATATAAAATATTTACTGTCAGCTTATAAAGACCTTATACTGTATAGATAGATTCCCAGTTCCTTGGAATTCATGGATTTCAATCTGTAAGTCAAGTTTTTAGTTTCATGTAACAACTGAGAAAAAAATCAGCAGAAAGGAAGACAAGGAGTACAGAGCATTTAGATAATTATAATTCTACAGGGTGAGTAAATTTTAAGAGGCTCAGTAATGAAACATCAATTATCAAGAATCTAAGCAAAAGTTTTCTTCCTCTTCTACATTATTCTGGGGTTTGTGGTAATTACTGATGATGATGATTGGTGTTGATGATTGTGCTGTATCTTACTGAGGCATCCCCTTTTCCACGTTACATAATACACTAGACAGTATCCCAAAATACCAATGGTTTGTCTTCAGTGAAGCAAAAATCTTATAGCCTCCTCACTGTTCTAGATTCTCTGCAGTATCTATGCTTATAGTAGAGAATAAAATTAGAGAAAAACAATCCTCTGATAACATTTTCAAAAAGCAAAAAAGTGTTGGTTTTCAACAGATTGTAAATGAAGGAGGTAACTTTGACACTTCACTCCTGTCAAGTTGTACTTTCCTTTTAAAAGTTCATTCTTTGCTAAGGTCCTTCTCCTTATTTTCTTAAATTGTTCTGACAAAGCTAAACATATACATGTTGATTAGCACAACATAGGCATGAAAAATAAGACGTCAGATATTATTGCACACTGACAGACCCTACAAACGTCCAGGAAACTGAAGGTCAGATGGAATTTCTGAAAACTGACATGGAATCTACAGCAGGCCAAAGAATCCTCTGTCAGCTCCATTACCTTTTCTCTTGCTCTGGGTGTCTACATGTAGCTATTGTTAAGGTCTTCCTTTTATCCATTTTGGGGTCTGCGATTATGATTTAATTCTGCAACTCCTGGTCCTGAGACACAGAGATTAAAAAAAATCCGAACCCTTCTACTAAATATGAAAAACACAGCAGTGCTGTCAGAGCATGGGCAAGCAACAGGGAGCTTCAGAAAACAGACATTCAAGCAATTCTTGAACACCCTTTCTCCTGTTCTCAGCATTTTGCTCTGAGGATAAAGATCTTACTATTAGATGAGATGAGTCATGCAACTTGGTGTGCTGTTTTAGATGCTTTCTGCTTCTTTTTGTTATCAAATACTAGCTGAGGAAATTAAAAGGAAAAATTACCATGATTTTTTATTTGCAAAGTCTAATCTTTACTTTTCCATAAGCAATTACAGTGGAAAAAATTTCTATGCTTGTATTAAATAGAATAGAATCATAGTGGTTGGAAAAGAACTTTAAGATTGTTGAGTCCAACCAAGAACCTAACACTGCCAAGTCCACCTCTAAACCATGTCCCTGAGCACTTTGTCTACCCATCTTTTAAATACTATCAGGGAAGGTGACTCCACCGCCGCCCTGGGCAGCTTGTTCCAATGCTTGACAACCCTTTAAGTGAAAAAGTTTTTCCTAATATCCAATCTAAACCTCCCCTGGCGCAACTTGAGGCCATTGCCTCTTGTTCTATTGTGTGTTACTTGAGAGAAGAGACCAACCCCCACCTTGGTACAATCTCCTTTCAGGTAGTTGTAAAGAGTGATAATGTGTCCCCTCAGCCTTCTTTTCTCCAGGCTTAACAACCCCAGCTCCCCCACTTCTCGTAAGGCCCTTCACCAGCTGTGTTACCCTTCCTTGGACCTGTTCCAGCACCTCAATGTCTTTCCTGTAGCGAGGGGCCCAAAACTGAACACAGTACTAGAGATGCGGCCTCACCAGTGCCGAGTACAGGGGGAGGATCACTTCCCTGGTCCTGCTGACCACACTATTTCTGATACAGGCCAGGATGCTGTTGTCCTGTTTTGGCCACCTGGGCACACTGCTGGCTCATGTTCAGCTGCTATCAACCAGCACCCCCAGATCCTTTTCCGCCAGGCAGCTCCCCAGCCACTCTTCCCTAAGCCTGTAGTGTTGCATGGGGTTGTTGTGACCCAGGTGCAGGACCTCCCACTTGGCCTTGGTGGACTTCATGCCATTGGCCTCTGCCCATCAACGCAGCCTGTCCAGACCCTTCTGCAGAGCTTTCCTACCCTCAAACAGATCAACACTGCCACCCAACTCGGTGTCGCCTGCAAACTTAGTAAGGGCACACTCAATCCCTTGTCCAGATCATTGAGAAATAGCAGAACTGTACAGCAAGCCTTGAGAAGTCTGCACATTAACATATTGGTATTGGGTATTTTTAACAACATATACAGAAGAAAGTTTAATATCTTTAAATTAGTAACATCCTTGCATGAGTAATCTGGTCACCTTCTAGTAAAATGAACCATGCTACTGTGTATGAAAAAAAGGTATGCAGAGGATGAATTTGAATTTCTGGATTCCATAAGGATAATATAAGCAACATAACATTCTGGAAAACATGGCAATTAGATGCTGAATTACAGCGCTTAAGCACATGAGTCAAGCTGAGAAATAATCTCCCCAAAACTCATTAATCAAATCAAGTATATGACATTCCTTAACTAATGCTGACCATTCCATGAAATGTGTATACAAGTCTTTCTTTTTTTCTTCTTTCCTAACTGTTTACACACACACTGAAGGAACATACCCAGCACTGCTAGCAGTAGTTCCAGTAAACAGCACCATGAAAAGAAACCTGTAATAAAAGACTGATCATTAGTAGGGATTTGTGAAGGAACTCACAGAAGCAAAGGTGTACAAAACTTTGTGGGTCCAACTTCTTAAGGAGTTAAGAAAAAAAAAAAAGAATCTGGGTGCAATCCACATAGTGCATCTGAGTTTCAGATTTTAAAACAAAATAAAAACTGAAAGTGAAACTCAGTTTGAGAGCACTAGATTTTATCTTGTTTTACATCAAAACCTAACAAAACTGTGAATTTTTTTTCCTTTCAGCATGAAACTATAAATCACCACAGGTTTTCTCAAACATTTAATTAGCCTTGAGGTCAGTTCCTCAGGGTTAAATGCTGTTGTCATGGGAGAAAATGGGATTTTTGCCACTGACTTCAGTGCACTCAAGTTTTGGCCAATAGTAAATTATTTAAGTGAAGTCAGTATAAGCTGGGGAATACTGTAAGATAAAACTGAATAATTACTTAGTAGGATTAAAGTAACAAACCAGAATATATTATTTAGAATTAACTATTTATCTGTATTGATTAGATTTTCTAGTTAGTGAAAAATTTGAAATCTGGCATTTTTTTTTCCAGATTCTTTGCCATCTTAAACATTTTCTATTACAAAGGCTCACAAACTAGGCCAATTTTCCAAATGTCTTTGATTGATACCAGACAAGAAAATTTATTGCAATAATTCTTCAAATTCTTGGTTGCATTCAAGATAGAAATTCTAAAATAATGGTTTTGAAGTGGAAACGAGAGAAAGTATAATTTAGGATTTGGGTATTTCAATCACTAGTGCTAGCTTTTGCTGTAGATATGTACTTGGAAATGCAGGTAGGCACTAGAAAGATTTTAGAAAATATTTTGGATTCTATTCAAAGTCCTAGTATGTGTCTAACTATCTTAGATGTTTTGAAGGTATCACTTTTAGCCCCTAACAAGACCCACAAAATCAATGTAAATGAAACCAGGCAGGTACCAACAATACAGAACTGATTAACACAATCCAGAGCCTTAAAGGAAGTCTTTCCAGTGATCACTATGGGAATCTCAATTGAGCCTGGAGACCCCAATTCAACAAAGCATTTAGACTCCTAACTTCCCATTGATTTAAATTAATGGAAAGTTTGGGCCTAAATACTTCATTGAACTTGGGAATAAGTGATTAGGCTCTGGTGATATTTTCAGCACATTGCATTCATGATCACTTACAGAATTATTGGAAAGGATTACTTTGTACTAGGGATTTCAAGTGTTACCTGTTGGTAAAAGCAAAAACACTTGTCACATTTGTTTAATCTTTACTGTGTGCGGGTGTGCCCTAGAATGGCAAAGAATATTAGCTACATATGCCCCTCCCTGCAATTATATAGATGCCTTCTTCCATCTCTACTTTCCAAACCTCTTACAGGCAACCATAGTCTAAATCAACACATTACCAGAAGGATATGAAATTTTATAACACGAACAATATTATGAAAGAAGGGCAAATCTAGTCTCCATATACTGAAATTGAATCCTGAACGTATTTTGTCCTAGCTCTACATGCAAAGGACACTAGAAGGGGACTCCAAGGCTGTTACAACATTCTGCCTGCTTTTGTGAGAGTTGCAGGAAGGTGTCACTACAAAGGGCAGATTGCTCTGTGGATGCATCCACACTGAACACCATACAGAGGGCTAAACTTCCTGCTTGCAATTTTCATACAACTTGTTGGTATATGTTGGAACATATTTGGTACAGAAATCGTATGCATACATTCAAATACATATTTCATTTGGGAATATCGGATAATGGTGTCTTTAGAGATTGCTATTTTCCATATATATAGTCAAAATTATTATTATATTAATTCACTCCTAGATCAGTTTTCACATTCATCTCTGCTTCTCTTCATGTGCACATTTTTGTCCAAACAGAAATACACTGTACTTGTATTTACCTACTAAATATACACCATACTCTGAAAAAAAAAGCATATGTATACTAAACAAGAAATAATTTCTTCAAATAAAAATTGCAGTTTCAATTTCTAGGCTGTTTTATTTACACAACTCTGAGGCTGCAGGAGAGCTAGCAAAGCCCCATGTCACTTAGGTCCAAGATTCTGTGACAGCTTAATTTCACTGTTATTTTTAAATTGATAATTGAGAGAACTTTGATATATTTAGCTTTATGTGTAAGCAAATACAATTTGTGAATACAATTTTGCCTGCCTCTAGTTAGGAACCTACATCAGGATTTGTAGAGTTGGAATAAAAAAATAATAAATAAAATCAACAGCTTCTGTGTTATAACTATTGTTAATTAAACTCCTAATCTAGGAATAGAAAGTAATAGAAGCCACTGGCAAAAGGTAAGAAGATCTTACTAGACTTTTCTGTTAAAATAGAAGGCAATGGAACTGTTAAATGTTGACATTTAGCCTGGCATATTTAGGTAACGGTGTTCCACCTCATCAGAGGGAATCATCTTACCTGTTACTATAACAAAACAAACTATGCTGATATCTTTCAGTTTGTATCTCCAAAATGCTGAGGTGCTGGAATAAAGCATGGGATATTAATGTGTCATATATAATTATAATAGTTTTAAGATATGGAGTCTCCTTCTCTGGAGACATTCAAGACCCGCCTGGACGCCTTCCTGTGTGATCTCATGTAGGTGTTCCTGCTCCGGCAGGGGGTTGGACTGGATGATCTTTCGAGGTCCCTTCCAATCCCTAATATTCTGTGATTCTGTGATATGTTTTGCTAAATTAAAGCTCTGTGACTAACTTCTGTATGCCATGTATTCCCATCATACTTTGTCCTGAAGAACCACTGTCTGTTTTTTTAATGATCAAAAAATAGAGTAAGTTCAGGGATATATTTCTTTTCTACCACATTTTTTAATAGAGAATCGATAGTTTTCTTTTTCTATCACAGGTAACTACAGTTGCTGTGGGATTTAGAAGCATTATACTGTTTTAAATAATTTGCTGATCTAAATTTTGCATACAACAACTATGCACAGAATGATAGAAGCTGTCTACTGATATTTGGCTCTTAAAAATAAACTACAAATAATCATTATTTTTTAATTCAGACTGAAGTGAAAAGCCAACTGAAAGTAGTTTAAACTGATTACCCTAAACCCCTTTTCATTTTAAAAGCACTTGAGGATAGATTCTGGATTTTTTTTTTTTTTTCTTTTGAGACACAACGGGCAGAATCTGTTTCAGTGTAGAGTATAATGCTAGCAGAGCTCAGTCTTGAGGAAACTTATCTGATTTTGCCAATCTGCATTCTTAATGGGTTATAACTCAATGTGATAGCTATAATTTTTGACATTATGGGAACTGGCTCAGATCATAAAGGGTGTACAAATCAACTAATATAGATTAGATGCTATGGTGGTCCATAACTGTTAAATGGGGTCATAGTTTCTAACTAGCTAATAGGCTCTTACATACTAAATTATTTCATGGAATTCAGTGCTATCTATTCATCATAAGATTGACACACATAATCTTAAATAATTAATTTAAAAATTGTTCCCTCTTCTGCCTTCTGGTTTGGATTAGTTGTTGCTAAGACAAATTACTTAGCTAGTCTTCAGTGCTAGCACTACTAATATTTTTAATTAGCAGTGAACTCTGCATGGCAAGTTACTATTCTAAGTTTGAATGGAAAGGAAATACTAGGATTTTAGTTTCCTTAACTTATTAGAAATAACAAGTGTTCATATTGTATCACAAAAACTTGTTTCTACTCGACAATTACTTCCCACAAAATCAGTTTGTTCTTTTGAGGCAGTCATGTGAGAGGAATTTGATATCCTGATACAGTGAATTAGGTTTCCAAGTAGCACAGAGTATCTTCAATGTCAGTAGACATTTTATATAAAGCTTGGAGAAGAGAGTTTTGTTCCGAAACATTCAAAATTAGAAATAGACTTGCTTTCAATAAATAGACGTTATAAACTGTTATATTATTGTTATTGGGTAATAACACTGAAGAAGGTCCATCTTATATGTTGGTAATACTTAGCAAGGAAATCACCAAACATTATCATTTAATACAAGAGATTATAATAGTTTTGAATGGGAGCTGAAGTAGAAAGATGCCCCTCTTGCAACATTCAGCTGAGAAGTTCAAAGATTTGTTCTTTAGCACTCATCTGCCAGCCTATGTTCCTTAATCAAAGTAGCAGATCATTTACCTTTGCATTATACCAGTAATTTCATACTTCTTAAGAATCAAAATTAAAAGTGTTTTTTTTTGTTTGGGTTTTTTTAAAAATCAACATGATTACAGTAATGGGTAGACCAGTAAATAAATAGAATGGATGACATACTGATAAGTATTGTTGAAATAATGATTTTTGGAGCAGTTTATAAATGCTTTAGGAGAAGTTTATAAATGCTTTACTCTACTGGCTACTTGACTTTTATAAACAACACAAACCCACTTCAGAATAGCTATTGTTACTGGCAAGAAGACCCATACAGAAAATTGATGTCATAATGAAAGGAAAAGGAAAAAAAAACCCACAACCGAAAATTAATGAGAAAAAAGAGAGGAGTGATAAAATGTGATGAGGAGACAGAGCAAGCAGAGAAAAGAGACTAGTGATTGTTTTATACAGTGATAAACCCACTCACTGCCCATGTTACTCTGCAGTTCCATCACCAGGTTTGGCAAGTATTCATGAAATGCTTATGTTTCATTTTGAAAATTTATAAGCTTCATCAGAATCTCTTGATCAGATCACAGATTTGTGTATGTTGTTATCTGGTACAGATAGTCAATAAAAACTTGAAACACTTAACTCACTAAAGAATGCTTGGGAGGTCTATAATGTCTCTGATAACACCTATTAATAGTGATGGAAATTAGGAGTGTGCCTTGACAAGAAAAATAGACTCCTGTATGCTTACATGTTTGAAAACTCCATGGAAATACCAGAAAGTTATGTTTGACAGCTACAAGCTCAGCATTATCACATTTGATCTCTTCTGAATGACCTCAGTACCAGGTTAAATGTTGCTTGCTAGTACTACTGAGAAAAATATTTACTGACTTTTGTTAGAGAAATGTTTTCCTGTTTAGAAAAAACACTTTAAAAATGAACGTTGCAATGACCTGGTAAGAAGGCGGGGGAAGCAGGGACTGCTGGTTATAATTAGCTGCTGCAGTTGGTTGCTGCTCTGAAGCAGTAACAGAGACCAGCAGCAAGTGGCTGATAGAAAGCAACTTGGGAGGAACAGTAGGAAAAGTACATGCTTTATCTACTATTTATGTAAAGTGAGGCAGAAGAAAGAATCGAGTTAGATGGATTCTATTTTTTTGTTGTGGCTACATTGTCTTGGTTTTTATTATAGCTAAATTGTCTTGTTCTTGCTGTGTGTCACTGACGGGTGTAGAATGGACTCAGAAGGAAAATATGTCTCTTCAAAGTGTTGCATACTTGTCACCTAAACATAAGATGGAATACAGTGAGGGCAAACATGGTACCCATGAGATTTCGGTTAAGCTAATAAAACCATTATAGCTTTATATTTCAAATACACTTTATAATGAAAGCACTTCAAACTTATTTTTGTTTTTGGTTTTAATTATGGAAAAATAAGGCTTACTCACTAGATAGGTTTTTCCAGCCTCACACATCTCTTGATAAAATCCTGCTATAAATGTGTCGCTCCTTCTCTCTCCTCATGCACGTGTGGTACAGAGGTCAACCCGCAGAAGACGTGCAGAGTTGTTTCAGCTGCTCTGCACTACCTTACATACTCTGCTAAGCATATCGACAGCTTGGCCAGTGCAGGAGGATATGCAGGAATGGGGAGGACCCTGCCCTCTGCCCCTTCCCCACTACCCCCCAAGATTTCTAGTTATTCTCACTTAAGCTGTAAAACTCTAATGCCTAAAATAAAGAAATTACTTCTGAGTTCACCAGCCTGATACAAAGTTTAAACCAGTTCCAAGACGCAGAGGCATTTAATCCTTGGTTCCAGGGCTCACCTTACCAATATGCACGTTAGAAAGAACTGAGACTCTAATTTGAAAACAGAGCAGCGCTCCGCCTTTGTGTGTTTGTTTTGGTGGATGAGGGGAGAAGACTGACAGCAAATGGTTTTTTTGCTGGGTTTTGAAGCCTTTTTTGGACTTTGGTTGGATGAATTTATTTGAAGTTAATAAGTTTGCCAAGGAGACCTTTAGCTGTCCTGCACATGATTCCCTGCTATTTTTAATATAAATGTAGTATTTTAAATCCATCTCTTGTGTCCTAAACCAGATTCTGTTTTAAGCAGCTGTGCTCAAATTGTAAAATCTCACCCTTGTGTCTGGTTTCACATCTGGCAACACCCAGCTAACAGTTACAGCTTACTCTGAGTAATTAAATGAGGTTTTTAAAAAGCCAAAATGATATATAAAGAACAAATTATTAAAACAGTATTTTGTTTTCCAACAAAATTTTGCAGAAACTTTGTAAGTAGCTGGGCTATCCAGTTATTTATAAAGGTGTTGATCAAAATAAGCACATGCTAAGGAAAGCAAAGGCTGGCTTGTAAATGGGTGGGCACTGGGCAACATTAAATTGCTATAATTACTAGTCAGCAGTATGCCTCCACTTTGATGTCAACTATATGCTTTCTTTTGTGTCTCAGGGTGGAAGAAACTTCAAAAACTTTAATTTCAAGACAGTAAAGGGCCTTGCAAATATATGTACAGACTTTAACTGCAAATGGAAATTTTTAGTGGTAAAGATATAAATGTAGGTGGGTTAGGACTAAATATGCATTTTGTATGTTATTTATGTAATTCAGCCACAAAAGATACAAATATATTATTGATATGAGTACCATATAACCTATGGCTTATGAAAAGCATAATGACAGATTTCTTTACTGATAGGTCTACATATTTCCCTCTATAATTTTGTATGTCTGATACAAATTATTTTTAAATGACAGAATCTTAAAGGAATTACAACTATGAGCAATTGTATTGATCTATAAAATATATAAAGCTACATATATAAAAAAGATGGACATGCTGCACTGTCATTCTTAGTCAGAAACTATACCAACCTGAATAGTTTTGAAGAAGTATAGATATCAAAAGACTTTGGCAAACTAATTATTTTTAATCAAAGAGTAAAGTTATGACAATGAAAATCTGCTCTGAATATAGGATTGATATTAATGCAATTCTTTACAATAACTATATTAGGCTTTCCTAATTTATTTTATCCTCAAATTATAAATAAAACATATATTAATCATACATCTCTCACAGTGCTTCCTTTTTAGATCTTGAATGTGTATAGAAAGGAAGGTTAGAAAAGAGTATGAGGGAAACAAGTTGTTCACACAGCTGTACAAAAAGTCTGTTTTGATTCAACTGAAAATTCACTGCACAAACTGAGATTAACTGAAGAGAAAAAGGTGTACCTCATTCAAGTGTGAAAGAGCATTCAATATGAGAAAGGTTTGAAACAAATATTTCATTTTCAGAAAGCTTTTATAAAACCTAGCGGAACTTCCAGGCTAACATCTAGCAGAAGATGACACAGCAGAGCACAACACTCTTCTAGGAGACGGGAAACGTAAGATCAGTCCCACCCGCTGCCTGACAGGATTCAAAAGTGGATTTCCCTCTTCCCAACAGAGAAACCTGAAAAATAGATTATGTGTCATTCCAAAGTGGGAATGGCTGAATAAAATAATTACATAGATATTGAAAGTCTCCTGGAGCAGTTGGTATAGCAAATTTTCTCTTCAGTTTTTCAGTCTGACCGAAAGAGAATACTACCATGGCTCTACACGTAAATGATCAGGATCCCAATCCCTTTTCCAATTAGCATTCAGTTTACTTTATCTGCTGTTCATACTGTGGAGTTTTTTTGGTCTACATTCATTCATGCAGCAAAAAGCAATGTCAGCTGATGTATTTCACAGACCACTACAGAGTGCCCTTGATTCTCCTCTGTGCATAGCTAACAAAGCAGTGAAATGGGTCCTATCCAGGCATCCTATTAGCAAGATGACTATTTTTATTTAAGGACTAGTTCAGAAAGTACTGATAAATCCTAATCCTGGCCATATAATAAAAGGCTTGTTGGTAGTATCTGACACATCAAATAATTTGGAACATACTTTTCAGAACCACTTCTGTTTATGTATCATATCTTCTCAACAGTTGTGGTCAGTTATCCTGTCTTCTATGAAAATATGGCTGGTTTAAATTCCTGCTGAAGAAACCTCCTGAAGAAACATTTTCTGAGATATGAAGGCTGTTATCTTCTGTGAGGCCGATTTGCTTTTACTTTCAGAGGTTCTTTCTTCACATAACAACTTGTGTCACTCCAAGGCAAAGAGCTGAAACAGCAGCATTGTTTCTGAATAGAAAACTGTCCTTCAACACTACCTATGTTTTTCACACATTTTTACCAAGTACTTTTGTGCTCCCAGAATCATGTTAGACTCTCTGTTTGCACTGTGCGATAGGGATTCAGGATCAGCTCTGTTTATGCAATACTAGAATTCAGTAAGCATTATAAAGAACTAGAATTTTAAATCAAGGTGCCATCTGACAATGGTTATGACTGGCCCAGATACTGCCCAGGCCTACCAACATCTGGAAAAGCTGCATAGCAGCTGCACAGTACAGATGCTCAATTTTTGTCAAAATTAAAATAAGCTAAAATGAAAGCTTCAGGCTCACCAGTTTTGCTTTATATGGTGTTATGGGAGCACTGAACTGCCTTCTCAGTTAGTTACTTGTGAAAGCTAAGAGCTTTGGTGGAGCTTTCTTAGGTTTGATAAAGCACTTCAAGTCCTCTGAGACAAAACACTCGTTGATCCCAACCATGTAACTACAGAACAAATAGGAGTTTTGCCTGAAGGACTGAGCAGGGACTGCAAGGCTGGAACCTAAGGATCAGAAGTCTGACACAGAGATTTGGCTTGCAAATATTTACCAGGATTTCTGCTTTCAAATTTAATGACAGGTTTTTAATAGATGTCAACAGGAAAGCTCTCCTATTGCAGGAACTAAACAGATCACAACTTTTCAGAAGTCCTTTAATTGTGGCTTACTTGTGTGCCAGCTGTTGTGTTCATACTATAAATGGAAGAAAACAACTCAAGTGGACATTTAATTCTGTCTCTCTCGATAGCAAACATTAACCATTGGCCTGCTATCAGACCACCTGCAATGTGTTAGTCATTACAGAGGTCACTGTTACCGAACATTTTAAACTGTGAATAGCTTCAGTTTAAATTAGGTGTAAAAAAAGTCATTTCCTTTCAGTGATAAACTAAAACACCTGCAGCACAGCTCAAGTTTACCATGAAAGATATAAACTCTCACTCTGAAGTTGGATTTTTCAAGGACACACAAAACCACAGTTTTATAAGATAAGATCTTTCTAATCTAAATTATTACTGTGTTGCCAGATTAGGTGATTACATGCACAACTATTTTCCTAGATTGCAAGCTACTTTTTGCTTTACTAGGAACAAATGACATCTTCTGTTGTGGCTATATTACATTCCTTTTCTCCTCAAATCACTCATAATCTAGTTTTCCTTTCTGAAAAAAAACAACAACAACAAAACCCAAAACAAAACCCAAAAAACAACTACCCCACCCAAAACCCAATCCAAACAAATAGAACAAAACAAATCAGAGAGAGTATTTGCTATGTCTCTTCCTTGTTTGTGCTGTCCCTTCTTTATTATAAAATAAGAAACATTGTATTTTAGCTCCAAAGGTGACCATATTGCAGTTTTAACTGCGAGAAGCACTTACTGGTATTTATTTGTAAATTTTCAAAATGTATTTTTTTACATTACATTTCACCTGAGAAGAAACATGGGCAGAGATCTGGAATGTTTTATAATTAAAAAAACCCAAACAAACCCAAACCCAACCTCATCAAAGTCTGATTTTTTGAAGATTTTTTGGTTATATAAATTCAGCTGAGGCATCTAAAATTAGCTTGAGTGCTGGGCTGTAATGGCCAGGTGTTTACACCAAAATTCACATACGCTTGAGGTGTGCATGCATGTATCCACGCTTTCTCCAGACAGAACAGGTGCTTGAAGGTGGCTGTCTTCAGAAGCATTCCTTGCATCTCTGAACCAGCATATGAACCTGCATATGATTTCACCTGTCTCTACTTTTCTCCAGATTCTTTCTTATAGTTATGCAAAAGAGCTAAAAAATCATGCATCTTTGAACATGTGTAAACTACAGAATAATGAAAGTCAGTTTAATCTTCAGACTTCTCTAAAGCTATTTTCACTTTTATTAAATATAAAATATTCTACTTTAGTGTAATTCATACAGGTGAAAGAAAGAAGCAAGGATTTAATCGTTCATATTCCATCTGCTTTCTTTTTTCATCAAGTTTTAGTTTTTTGGGCCATCTGAATGGGAATTATATTATCAGATGCTGTTTGCAATAGATTCTCTGAGGTGTGTTCAGGAGTGATGTACAACAGAGACAAAAAAGCAACAATTAGGAGATCAGGTAAATGTGATATTTTGTCAATACACATTGACATAGATGATACCAGTCTATTCTCCATCTCTTGGACAGTTTATATTAACTTTTAAATCTGATCATGTGACATTTTTAAAAAGAAATATGCAAAATCAAGGTGGTATAATTAAAAGATCCCTAAGACTAAAGATTGTGAAATATCCTGACTGAAAATCTAACTCTTCAGACTCTGTATTCCACACCTAATCCACAGGAAGTTTGTGCTTCAGTTTTACTCTCAAACTACTGTCAGTACAATTCAAAACTGATTACATGAAAACAAGAGAGAGAAAGGCTGGTGAGGTACTAATTTATCATCACTTATGACTCTTTTCACACATTCAAACATTGGATTAAGTTTAATTCTCAGTCTGACATACTAATTTTCTAGTTTAGCTGACTCATTTGTGGGTTGATTCTCTCAAAACATGCCGAGATTGCAATTTACAGCATTTATTTTCCAGCAGTAACTTTGAAAACGGCAAGATTTATTTTAGCTGAGCTCCCAGAGTGCCTTGCAAAAAGAACAAAACTGTAAACCTGAATATATTTCCTCTCTCCCAAAAATCTTTCAAAAAATCTCGATAAAGTTGGAAAATACTGATAAAGATATGAACACAAGAAAATAATCAGGTTTGGGAAATTATCAGGAAGCAGTATTCTGGTCTTAGTATTGTCCTACCTACCACTGCTGCCTTAATAAATGTCACTTATGAAGAAAAGCAACAAAATGAGCACTGCAGAGGTTAGTTTTAAATATCAGAGGTAAGTCAGCAAGGGAACCATTTTCCTTAATGTTCCAGTATCTTTTTGCCGCCTCAGTAGTTAACTGGACTTTGCCAAATTGCAATGGCTGAGTATTTCACCTCTAAATTTTCATGTGTGTTTCTGTTTTTCCTTTACATATTCCAACCTGTTATTATCAGTCATTTCTTTGCATACAAAGTCTGCCTCCCAAGTGGCTTCTTTCAGTACGCCATAAAACTGAGTACTGATGTGCTAAAAGAAATGACTCCTCTAATGTGGGAACCACCTAACCTTTTCCCAATGTCACATCAAACAGCACGTTATGTGGTCACTGACAGCTTTCCTGTCCTGAAGCAAGCCTACCGTGTAGATAATAGAATGCTGAAGTCCATTAATAATATTCCCACTATTTTCTCCAGGCAATGACTGTCAAATGAATGACCACACATTTCGTAGATAGTGGTCCAGGAAATATTGCACAATGCAGCTGCTTTTGGAAAGTCATGTTTGTAGAACACAAGATGAACACTTAACTTAGTTGACCATTGCCAGACAACTCCTAATTCTCTAAATAGATACTTATAATTCCATAAAATGTTTACGTCTAAGAAAAATAATACCTCAGTAGCTCTACTCTTTTTGTAAATGTAACAAGTCTTGCAAGAAGAGAAATAGCATCCTTCAATCTGTTTTAAGATTCAAGTATCCAAAACCATCAATAAATAATACCAATAAAAAGTGAACAAAATCTTTATGAGAATTTCATCAATACAGATTCACCAAGTAAATTATTAGCAATTGAAATGAGCTCAAAACAAACTCATCATGTGCAAATGTCCACATATAGGGGTTTTTTATAAAAAAAAAAAATAAAAAAGCAACCTTTTGATTTAACATTATTTCTTTCTGGGAAAATTTGAAAAAAAAAAGAAACCCAAAAACCCAAACATACAAAAAAAACCAAACCAGAAAACATACAAGGCACCAAGGAAGAACATGGTGCTCAGCATGCTCCCAGAAGCAAGCTCTGTGTCACTGAGTCACAATCAGTTTTTGGCTTGCCTCTCAAAAACATGAAAGTCTTATTGAAAAGCCATAGACCAATCATCAAATATTTAGTACCTGCAAATGTGTAAATAGAGAGAGCAACCCCAGAAGATGGTCTGGCTTTCTATCCTGTTCTCAAAGCTATGAGATTTTTCTTATCTTTGAAATGCTATTTTCTTTATCTTTGAAATACCAATCTTTTTTTTTCCATTTACCTTCAGAATAAAATCTCCTAATCCACTGCAGGAAAACAAACCTATCTTCCATTACTGTAATCACTTCCACAGTTATGATCCTCCTACATAGTATTTCCATAGTAATTTTAAATATTACATAAAAGCATGCCAATACCTTCTGCCATTATTGCTATCAATTTTTTCCTGACTCTAATTTACTGCTTATTTCAACACTTTCCATTTCTTGAATGAAATGGATTCAACACACAAAACTGCACCGCTGCAAAGAAGCTCATGAATAACCCTACACCAAGATCTTCCTGGAGGGACTTCAGTGGAAATATGCTCTCCAGTTTGTATTATTTCTTAGAGCTCACTCTCTTTTCTGCCATATTAGGCCTTGAGGGAACTGTGGCATGAGAACATCTCTGTGCTGCTCTCTAGGCTCAGAGGATACAGAACCTCATCTAGGGCAGATTTTTATTACAGAGGCTGGGAAACAGGGACAGTCTGTTTGTCAAACTGGCCCGTACGCTTGCATTAAGTGCTAGACACAGTCTCATCCACTTAACTCAGTATGGCTATTGGAGTAAAGCAGTGCTCACTGGAGCGAGCTTGCCAACAACAGGCTGATAGTTGGCAGTGATCAATAGCAAATATTTTTTCCTGTTATGGACTGGAGTCTATAAACACCAATACCAAGGATTGCTCATCAAGACTGAGTGCTCTTCAAACTGTGGCCTTGTGACACTAAGAGGAATAAATGTATACATTTTAAAACTTGACCTTATAAACATGTGCAAGAGTTCAACATTTATCTCAATACATCATGAACGTTGTAAAAATATTATCCAGATTAATCTGTTGCTAATTCCAGAGAAAATCTAAAGCAGCAAAATTAAGCTAGTGAAGATGTGGCTCCTAAATATGTTCTCTGAACAGCAGTTGGGAATCATTTGCTTACAGCTTCAATCTGTGGTCTTTGCAGCACTGATAACACTTCAATTAAGATTTTTAAAGAAACAGAGAAAGGAGGGCTAGCAGCTACAAAATGAGACTCCATATTTCTTTAAAAAATAGGCCTTTGTATTATCTGTGACACAATAATATCTACTTCCGTTCAAAACAAAATAAATACAAAATATTTCCATAATATTTGAGGAATGTTAATCTATAGCTATAGTAAATCCCTAAACACTGAAGCACCACTATTGAAAACAAAAATTGGCCTCAACTACAACAAAGTTGTAAAACAAAAATAATACATCAAAATCATGCTGTATGTTCTATTCAGAACAGACTGTTTCCCTAACCATGGAAATAGTTACTATAATTGTACTCTTGAGTAAGAACAAGCCTCTGCAGGAGCTGACCCATGAATGTCTGCAGAATACTTGAGGCCAGCAACAGTGTAAACTTATGTTGTTGTAAACATGGCCCTTAATCCATTAAAAGAAAAACATATGGATTCCATCTTTATTTATTTCTACAAGTCAGAGTCATCATGACATCTTTAAATACTTTGAATATTATTGTGCTAACTTATGAACTAAAAAAGGCAAAACTTGAATCCATTAGAAGAAAAAGGATCTTTTTTTGGCTTATTGTTCAACAAAAGCAGAGTTTTCTAAACATTGCATTAAAATTAATAAAGCCATTTTGAAAAGTTCAGTATTTCAATATTATTACAGCTGTAATAATTAAGAATTTGGCCACTACTTTGGGTCATGAAAATCCATCAGTTCACATAGATTTAATTTACTAAAGCTGTTATATATATGGTAATTGTTCTAAAGTTTGTCTAGTGGAAAAAAACCCCTCATGGCTAAACCCATGGACTGCATATGCATGAAGTAGCAGTAATGCACATTCCTTCATTGGAATGTGACAGGGCATATCTGTTGTTACCAATTACTGTTAATTTTAACAGTTTCCCTGCTGTTTTGAACCAATTCAAGCCAAAGCTGCTAGGGGGGTCTAGGTTGCCCCTGCCTTTGCCAAGCATCTCCTCCCTCTTCCTTAAACCAGCGCTCATGTTTCTGAAACTGCAGAGTGAGCCAGTTGTGGGAACTGATTTGGATAAAATATAAGCATATTAAACAAAAAGTGTATTTCTTTTTGTCTGTCTGAGTTTCCCAAACCATAATGCTGCCTTTAGAGGCAGCACTTGTTTAGTGATGGGAGGAAGGCAGAACTGTGATATTGTCTCAAACATCTGTAGAATTATGCCCTAAAGACTCAATCATAACTTAGCCCACGTACTTGTATACTCAGAAAAGAGGCAGGACATCCTGGATAGAAGTAACATCAATATCTTTCTGATGGCCCCAGAACTTAGGTCTGTACCCATTAGCAAATGTGAGGGAGAAGGGAGAGAATGTTAATTCAGCTCTGCACAGAGATGGCAATGTAGATGGAACAGTGTGTGTGTGCAGGTTCATTTTTCATATATTCAAGGAAAATAAACATGTATAATCCAATTTGAAGACAGAAACCTGAGAAAAAATAACACAGATCCTTAATGCTGTTGCCTAATAAGACATTGAACATCAGTTTGCGATGAAAAGTATGTACACACACAAAAAAGGCCAAAACAATTTTACACTGTCTGCGCAGAAACATCTCAGCATTGGGCAGTGATGTAATGACCACTGTCACCATGGCTTGAAGACAATCACATCTGGAACACTGTCCAGCATAGGTCACCTCACTGTGAGAGAGACGTAGAAAGATTAAGAGAATTCAGAGAAAAGCAACAAAAAAGGTTAGTGAAGGGAAAGAGATTTATGAGGAAAGATTTAGAAGAGGTAACACAGACTGGCCAAATAATGACTAGGTAGGGGATATGAGGTATGGTAGCAGTCTATAAATATTTCAAGAATATAAACACACAAATAAGAAAAAAGAATTATCTAGTGAGGTTCATGGGATATAACTAGGAGTTAGAAGATTAATGTAAAAAGGGAAAAATGTAGGGTAAGTATCAGGAAAACTTATTGAAAATGAGATGCCTTGAACTGGAGGAAGAAAGGAAGTGATGTGTAGGTCCTCTCTACCATTCAGCAAATTTTGAAACAAAATAAAACCATACGCTAGCAAGTGCACTATGAAGAAAATGCCTGCATTTACGTGGAGAAAAGAACCTAAAATTCCTTTAACTTCAGGAATCTTAAATTTATTCAGTGTTAATTCACATTAAACACAAGTCATCTTATTAATTTCCTAAACTCATGTAACATGAGCATTACATGACTAACATTTTTATAGCTTAATAATTTTCAGATAATAGAAGAAACATTTGAAAGTTTCTATTAATCACCGTTCCTGTAAATCTGATGACTAAAGAAATTTTGTGTGTAAACAGGTGCTTTTTTCTGCCTAATTGGGAAAATTTTTGAAATTGTAATTCATACAAACTGTTAGAAGAATACTCAGGATTTTTTGGTATTTATATTCCAGCCCATCAGAAAAAGGTTATGGCATGATTTAACCCACTCTCCATAACTGCAGCTTAAATTACAGCTCCTACAATTCTTCTATACTTTCCTCCTTATAACTACTCAATTTAAACAAACCTTATATTTGTATTGGTGTGAAATTACCTTTATAAAAATACTGATGTTACATTTACATAGCAAATTTATAATTTTAAAAATCTTTGAGGCTTCTGTTTCCCAGGAGTTATGTGTATTTTTATAAGATAACAATCAAGTTTGTGTTATTTCAAGTAAAATCTGTTCTCCCTTATATTACTATTTTTACCAGTTTTAACAGTAAGTGTTATTTAAATGCTGCTTTAAACCATAAAAAAGTCCCAGTTTACTAATAATTCCCCTAATTTTAAACTAACTCATCTGTCCTAAAATAATGGTAGTTAAAATCTTCTAATAGTTCTGTTTATTGACTAAAACCACCAGAAAAAAAACCAAAAACCAACTAATCAACCATTCCATTAAATGGAGAGTTTTAAGTTTTCTGGTCTAATGTCATATGCTTCCATTAATGCTTTTATTGATCATCAGATGGAAAGTTTGTTGCTAAAACCCAGGATCCAAATGAACAGTGAGCCGATGAGATAGAGGATATGAAAATTAGCAAGTGTGAGCAGCGGAACTGCCTTCTGCAATTTCAGTCTATCAGTATCAAGACTAAAATAGTATTTACCTTTCTATATGTGTCTGGCTACTCAAAATCAATTTGATAAAGCAGCTTAAGTTGTGTTTATTACTAGTGGAGGAGAGGTGTTTGTGTGTGTATGACTGTGCACGTGTAGTTACAGATTAGACACCAAAACCTAGAAAGACTTGCAAAGAGAAATTTCTGAAAATATTTGCCCGAGTGTGCTTTCTTAGGGCCCTGTCCAACCCAAACGAGACTCTGTGGCTGTTGGCCATGGAAGCTCAGTAAACTTCCTGTGCGAGGAATTCCAGGCAAACTGGAGTCTGCGCTCCAGCTGAAACCTGCTCTGTGGCGCAGGCCGATCTGGCCGCTTAACATGTCTTTATAGGAATATCACAAGGGAATTCATTGAGCCAGCTGTATAATAAGAGCCACAGAGAGTTCTGAAAGAGAAGAATCTAGCATGAGCTTTAAAAAGTCACAATTTTCTTTAGCATGTCTTATGTTGTTTTACTTGTTGTTCAGGCTCCGATGGCTTCACTAGAAATCCTGCTATATAGCTTGAAATTTATTTTTAACATATTCCTGTGTGAGTATCACTTGGAGGAGCTATTGTTTTCCAACTTGGTAGTGCAAAAGAAAAGCTACTGTCAGAAGAAAGTCTAAGAGGCTGCAGAATTCATGGACACATTATTTCTCAGGAGAAATACACTGTGTGGTCTCATTATAAATGTACACGCACGGGTATGTTCACATAGTACATAAATATATGACAGAAATCACAGATTATGTTTATAATGTTATTATGTGCTGTCAAAAGCATGAAGAGGTTTTTGTGTTTTATCAGATGCAAGCAATATAATAATGAGAATTCATTAATAGAATATCCTTTTGTATATGAATGTATCTTAATTTGTGTTCATATAGCAAAGACATCTTTGCTTAAATTTTACTAGGATAATTTAGGTTATAAAGTATACATTTGGTATAATATCACAGAGCACAGGAGTCCTATTCACAGATTTTGTATATTTTCTTCAAATAAGAATATTTAACACAAAATCTATTATTCTCTTACTATCCTTTAGAATTAATTGTCCTCCACAAGTGATTTGAAGTTGAAATATAGCACGATACACATCTAAAATAAATATTTTACCAGCTATGTGATAATGACTTCAGTTAAAATGCAGTTAATAATTTGCCATACCCTCTGGCTTACAGTTTGATCTCCCATATGTTTCAGATTGTCTCTCATATACAGGACAAAGCACATAAACCTTCCTCAAAGCCCTGATTCAAGGACATAGATTCAGTGAATGAATATTTTTTACCCCAGTAGATGTTTGTCAGTCAGCTCCTATACCTCATAAAACCATGCACCAGTAGTATTACGTGTATATGGGATGGGCATTATCTGCTCTAGTAGAGAGGGAGTATAGAATCAGGGCCTAGATATCTGAAAACCAAAAAGGATCAAACCCGTAGAGTCTAGGAAAACTTCACCTGACACCAAGAACATGTTAAGTATACTAAAGATAAAAATGATGAACATTACTAATGCTTCCTTATAAAAATAATGTACTTGTTTGCATCATCATTTTAATAATATTCCTTCTTTACACCAGTTTTACCTTACTGAATTAAAATATTAGTACTTTATAGTCTTTTTCATTCCACAGTTACTGTGGCTCAATTATGCTCTTGCATATGCCAGGTACACTGCAGTCTAATTTAATCTTCATTACACATTGCCATATTGCAATTATACATGCTATCAGAGTGTTAACACATATTTAAACCTGTTATTCCTTTGTCACCGATTTACAAAGAAGTACCTGAAAAGAAGCAGATGTCATAATTACATGCTTATTCAGCTCATTTTATACTAAGTCTCAACATAAATTGCAGATGAGCTAGGCATGTCCTGAAATTAATGTAGTGATAGTACACTAATGCTGTGATTCATTATGGTTTGTCAATGTGCTCCACTTCTGGAATGTGTGATAAAATTATATTAATACTGCACAGTAATGAGATTAATGAATTTGTACATGGAGAAGAATAATGGTTCCCATTGTTAGACTATTGAAAAAATAACATATAGGTAATTAAAAAGAATTAGTCAAACTCCATACAACCCCATTTATATTAAATTAATTTGTCTGGCTTCATTTCTAATAATTGATCACTCTCTGTAAATTATAAAGCACTCCTCAACCACATGAACTACTACTGTAGGAGGAGAGATTCCAGAGTATTATGAACCATCAAGGTGGTCCCTGTGGGTTCATATTAATTAAGGTTTAACAGTTTGGAAAATTGTAGCAATATTTTATGATTCATGTAATTAAACTCTGTAACAAAATGTCACAACCACTAGTTATATCTGTGCCTATGATTTATATCTTACCCTTATTTCAAAGGAAGCAGAAGTAATGAAATATTCTTAAACACACAGACAATCAAAGGAAAAATGTACTGGTTGTTTTTAGTGTTCCTAACTAATCACATTAGCATTTCATTGCCTCTACTTCAGGCACTAATGGCCACCATCAGACAGTGCAAATTAGATTAATTTAATATTCAACATCATAAGCTTTTTCAACAAAGGCTTGATTCTGATCTCTGACTCGTTTTACCCCTCTGTAATTCCACTTATTCCAATTGCATTTTCTCTTGTTTTCTGTATTACGAGTGCAGAATCTAATCCCTTCCTTCTTTGGTTCTCTAATACAGCTAATACTCGCTAGCAAAAGCTAATTCAGTATATTTGAAGTCATAGATCTTCTAAACAAAACAGAACTGCAGTCTAACATGCCTGAATTTCAGAGTTTCACTGTAGCATATTAAAAGACTGTATTTGAAGATGGGTTCTCTCGTGGAAAAAGTCCTTGAATAATCTGTCATATTCAGGCATTTAGGCAATTAACATTCTTAGGGTGTTACTTTCCTTTGCTTGTTGCTGGATTTTCTCACTTTTGAATTTTTTGTTACTAATCATTAGCACTGAAGAGGAAGTTTTAAAGTGAAATTTTATTGCCAATGAATGTTTTTTAAAAAAATGAAGTGTTTGCAAGAAAGCTTTAGTTTTTACTAATTTCTTGTCTTAAAAGTATATTTTAAAAGCCCTGTAAATTATTGCTACTTTCAGAACAAAAATCATCTTTAGTGTAGCTTTTTCTTTTAACAATATTCTATCACACTCTGGTTCTCAGAAACCCAGAAGCTACAGCATCCGGAGACATCTGCCCTGCTGTGTGTCATTTGCAATTTATGGCATACCTTGCACAGTGTGGCTCAAAGATTGATAGTAGATGGCAGATCAATCAAGCAGGGAGATGTCTAAATCCTATAAATTTCTCCATAATAAAGACGGTTCTAACAAATCAGATACTAGGCTTGAGACTAATACAAAAGCAGGGATCATGTATGAAACACACATTTTTCAAGGTTGCACATATTTCTATACCCAAACTTAATCTAGAAAGCAAAACTTTGGCTTTAAATAACTGGGATCTCTTTCAGAATTCTAAAAAAGCCCATTGATTTTTTTTTTTTAATTTTTTTCGGAGTGAGGCTTGTGCCACAGCTATCTCAGTTTGTGTGCTGTGGCTTCTGCAGAGAATGCACATGGCTTGCATTGTGTGGAATGTAGTCTGATGTGCTTTGTGGATTAATAGAATTCTTCTGCTCCTACAACAATACAAAATTCTGTTTTTTAATGGAAATAGTATCTGTTCTCAATGATCTTTGTTCTCAGATACCACAGAAATGGGCATCAAATAAGTACCAGAGAAAAATACTGGTTAGTGCAAATGAGCAACAAATGTAAGGCTTGATGTGAGACTGCAGAAGTCCATTTAATTGACCTAGCAGGCTTCAGACTATATTTTGATTGTAAAAGAGTGTATTGCACAAACCAACCTTTAACAATTCTCTGGATGAAAGTAGGCAGCACATATGTTAGTGACATTGGGTCTGTTCTGTAAAATTTCTGACAGAAACCCTACAATTCCTCTAGGTGCGCTCTGAAAAAAAAAGGGGAGGGGGGTGCCCACAGAAATGGTGTATGGTCCTCTACTGTCTTTGCCAAAACCAGGTTTCCTGTCAGCAAAGCAAAGGGACTGCCTCTCTAAACCTGTAAATTACTATTTTTAAAGATATGGTATTCTTATTCCATCTTTGAATGCTGTAGCTTTTCCTACCTATTCTAGCCCTGAAGACCAAGTTTGTGGTTCAGATGTAAACACTTCTGAAACCTGTTTTAGGCAAGTGAACAGGATTATACACTGTAATTACAGGGGACAAAATATTAGTCTCACCTGTTGGTATTCACATGCCAGCTTTACTTTTTGTTAGTTGGTTGGTTTTCCCCTCTCTATTACTATGCTGTCTTTTTCCTGGGAGTAATATTTAGCCTAGGGCTTAGAAGTTCAGTAGATAACAATTCTATTCTAATCTAGTTATGACAGATTTAATATTAATGGGACTAAGAGGAAAATCAGTTTCCTGACAAATGATGATAAAGTGAAATCTTGAAGCAATAATAAAAATCAACATGCTGTATCATGTCACCAGTCATTCAAAAGTGACAAGCAGAAACAATCTTTTGAGACAACATCCCACCACAAGCATAATCACATTTATGATTTAATTCTCATTTAACATCAATCACATCAAATTAATAACCACTCTCAAGGAAAATTAAATCCTAAGTGTATTTTTCCTTTAAAGTGTTATGATCAGAGAAGAAAGTCCTAATTAAATCTTAAACCAACTACATGTTTTATACATGTGGCACCTGTAACTTGGCCAGCATTGTGAATTGGCCCCATGTGGATTTTCATCATAAAAGAAACTGACAATTCCTTCTAGCAGCTGCCATAAGTTTGATTAGCATGTACCGTATCCTTTTGTGAAAGTTCCTGTTGTAAGGATTTTCCATTACTCTAATGGCTGTGCAGCCATTTTGTTTTAGGAAAACACCATGCTGGGCTGATCAGCGTTCGGCATTCAACTCGGAGACAAAGCCACGAGCCAATGTTTGTTCTGCTCTTCCTATGTTAGACTGTTTTTCAACAAAAGATATCCTGCTCATACCTTATTTCATCTTCCCAATTTGCTTATTCACGTGGTAAGGGCACTGTAAGAATAATTTATTGAAGTTACTTTGAGTATTCATGTGACTGTGTATCCTGAATCAGGGGTGACCAGCTGGTAGCTTTTAAAACTTCATGCCACTCCCAGGCACTTACACAGCTGAGGATGGCATTGCAATGCAGGTGTAGTTTCATCTGTAAAAGTGAGCCTGGACACCTCAGGACATCCACGTACAAACTACTCTCAGGATTCTGTCTTTTCCTAGGTATTTGATATGTGCCATGTTTCTCAGCTAGCTGAGGATTTGGTTATGTGACAGAACAACTTGCTATCACTGCTCCAGATGATTGTGCCTTATTGATACAGGAAACATTCATGTAAATATACTGTAATTGAAAGTACAGAAATTTGGGGGAAATAGAGATATATTACTTCAGTACTGAAGATGGTTCTTGGTCTTCATGTCAGTCCTTGTTATTTTTAGTTCAAACAATGTTCAAACAATGTAAATAATCCTAATGTAAAACCTGGGCTGTTGCTCTTTTACCTCCTACAGGCCATGGCAAAACAGCTCTTTTCCTTATTTATAGATGAAATTGCAGACACAGGAGATCTGCTCCCCACACTTAATTCTTTCCTTCCCATCCATGAAAGCAGCCACTTGAAGAATGTATTTGGCAGAGAATGAATGAAGTGCAATAGATAAGCATGTACTTTTCTGTATTTCTTTTAGAAGGTTCAGCAAGGGAATATAGTTTCTTTCAGGGTCACAGATTTTGACCTAGGTCAAGCAAAAGTCAGTCACGATAAACCAAATAATATACAACATATCCTTGAAACTATTTTTTAAGTCACAGTCCTATGATGGCATCCAGTTTCTTCCTGCCTCTTCAAGCTATAACATGTTTTAGGATCTTACAACATGCAAGTCTGTTATTAAAGATTCTGCTGAATTATTCAGGGCTAAATCAAGATGTGAAGACACCTTTTTTTGAGACAGAAAATTGGCAAACACTCTCTACTATGCCTTACAGCAAGTAAAACACTCTTGCTGCAGCTGTTGTGTTTATCATAAAATTGGTGCTATAAAAATGTTACCTGAATACAAATGAAATTATTTTTATTTAAACCTCCCATATTGAGAGGCACGTTTCCTCACATGATTATGAGATCTCCAAGACCTGCTGTGGATGTCTGGCATAAAGTGGTTCATTCATTCTCACTTTAAAGTTTCCTGAAATGTCAAGCCCAGATTTTAATGCGCTTTGTCACTGAAGGTCAGATTGTGAGCCCCTTCAATACACCAGTAACCAGCGACTCACACATGGAGTTCCACTGTCTTCCCAGGAATCTGAGGTGAACAGCTGCTTACCAAGTCATGATCTATCCCTTACTGACTTCACAGCAGCTAGGCACTAAGTGAATACTACTCATCACAAATAAGAGTTTCACACTCTGGTCATAACCACATAACATATTTTTCATTTGAACTAATGGCTAATAATTTTAAATAATAAGACATTCCTATGCATAGCTGGAATTCAAAAATACAGCTTCCTATGAAAGGGTAATTTCTTCCTGGTCAGAAGAGGTTTTTTCACTCCATGTTTCTTCACAGGGGAACTAATTTTCCCTGCTTTTCCATATCTTGAATATCTTTTTAGGAAAAAATCAGGACCACAAATGCAAACACCAGATTTAGCACAATATCCACAAATGGATCCAATACAACTGTATTTATACATGTATCAATTCTGAAAGGCATTTCAGCATCTCACTCCTATTTTTCTACTTGATTGCTATTTAGTTCAGTTAGGTTTCTCAAATACTTTTGAGGACCTGTATCTTCGTGCTTAAAGAAATGATCCTAAGTAGCAACCACATAGAATAGTCTTCCATTTAACTTTTAGTAACCTCCACCCAATTCATAAAATTAACATACCTCTGCAATACCACTTGGGATTCTCCAGTCATTTCACTTAGGCAAGATGGCAGCTACACTAGGTCAATATCAGAGTTCTCTGAACCTGTGACTTCCAGATGAAACCCTTCATGCTTTTTTACTAGTCTCCTATGCCCTGCACCTCTGCCATTATGCATTTGTGTGTAAATATATGCATATTCACACACACAAATCAAAACAGAATTAGGAAAGATTGGTGGAGATCTTGATCCATGAGTTTTAAATCAACACAGAGAGAAATACATATTACAGGAACAATATAAGTACATAAAATTGCAAGCTTGGAGGAAAAACTTCTCGGGTCTCTCAAGTGAAACATATTCTGCATTCACAGCTCAGGATGAACAACCATACTTTGAGTTCAGTGCAGCATATTCATTTGCTCTGTGAGTAGCTTTGTTGTGGTAAGACAATAAGCTTTGCACCTTGCAAACTATTTTATCAGTCTTTGCTCTAATGTATGTATTTTGTCTAAAATTTTTTACCTAAATTTTAATAAAATTCATATGAGTAACTAGGCAAATAAGGATAATCAGTTTGCATCCTACAGGTTGTGTAACAGCCCATACTACAAAACTCAGATTAATGAATCCACTTCTGGTACCTTTCTACTTTTCAATTACTGTTTTTCTCTTCTTTATTAACTAAAGCTCATTTATTATTGAGCTCAGCTTGTCCAGCCTGAATACTAGCTGGCAGCAAAGAGTGTTAACCATAGACTCAGAAGGGGTGGATCGACACTTCCTCCCAGAGTTTAACGCAGGAAACCAGTCACATAAGCAGGAGTTTTGATAGTATTAGCAGTGGTTTTAGGGGAAATTAATCTTGTTTCAAAGAGTAAATCTACATGGCACAAGCTGGATCGAAATAAAGCACTGTACTAATGGTGCGAGCTGGATGACTTGTACTACCAGAGCGACTTGCTCAGGGCTGTCTTGAGTCTCACACAGATATATGCTTTGAACAACCCACACATAAGTAATCTATCACCTTTCTTGTCAGCTTTCTTCTCCTTTTATTCTTTTCCTAGACACCAATGGTCTAATCTGAAATGCACACAGATTTGCCACATTCTCTTTTATCAAAAAATATGCTTAATCTGACAATATGTATAAAATGTACCCGAAGTTTGGGACCCCTTTCAGCTTTCTGTTCCTCTTGGTTGGTCAAGAACACACCTTATAAAGCACTTTTTCCATTCATTTATTTTCAGATGACTGAAGTGGTTTTGTTCATATCTTGCTTTAGAAGTTAAAGCTTATTACAAGACTACTTTCATCAGAGATCAGAACTGTACAGATCACCTCGTCAGATTTAAATTAACGTTGCACAGGCAGACATTTACAAATTTTCAAAAATTACCCAGTGAAGGGAACTTAATGGGTAAGGTTAATAACTCCTCTGCAAGACAGCTCTCACTGGAAGTCCCTTGGCTTGCTGTAGACAAAAGGCTTTGGAGATCACCTGCATTCTGAGAACCGCTGTTAAAGGTTTATATTTCAGTCCTGCAGGAGTTCTGCCTCTGGCCATTTTTATTCATCAAGTGAAACTTGACTTGGAGACTGTTATCTGTGCCCCGGCCCGTTGCATCTTGCTCCTACTTTTTCTGTTTAGTAGGGTGTCACTGATACTTGCCATATGCTCTGGTCTTGTGTGGGTAGTCAATACATTGACCATGTCTTTAATAAGCATTTGACAAAGTAGTAGAGCAGATTTCTGAATGAGTATTTGGTAGTTAGGTGCTCAGCCCATATTGACTATTAGTAATTTCCCTTCTAAAATTATGCTTAAAAAAAAGATTGAAAAATGTCCAATTTGAGTGACCTTGCTTTAAAGACATGTGGAGACAAGACAAACCATAGTCAACTTTTAATCCTGCCTTTCATAAATAAATCTAAGGAAAATTATTGCAGTAAAATTTAGAAAATTATTCTTCTTTAAACACAAACCTAATTACAAATGAACATCAGCTATAGGCTATCAGCTAATGCTGTTTATTACATTGATTATAACAGGGAATCCCGAGGGTTAGTTGATGAAATAAAGATTTAATTTGAGGGTAAAGCACAACAACAAAAATGTAGCTAATTGTAAACAATAGTATTCCAAGTCCAGCTGAGTCCATCAATATAAAAACAGAAGTTAACCTCATCCTTCCACTACTGTAAACATATTAAATGCTATTTATTGTGATTACATGTGTGTGGCCTGTTACAGCCTAAATAGGAACATTTTCGTGACTGAAAGATATAAACATCAGATAACTAACATCATTATTCCCATTTGAAAGATATAAAACCTAAATATTAATTTTAATAGTAAGGTTAGCAAATTAGGAAACTACACAACACTAAAATCATTGCAATAACATCCATTGCTAGTAAAATGCTCTAGTTCCAAGAAGATTAAAAGTACAGGTGGGATTCAGCAGGAGTTTATATGCTATCCTGACACATGTCATAAACAGAGATTTTATACAAAGAAGAATACAGATTTTCCACCAAAACAGAATAAGTCAGAGTAATGTAAATTAAGCCAAAAGATTTTTTTTTTTTTAAAAAGGCATCCTGCAGAAAACAGTGCTTGTCAAGAAGCGAGGGGAGCAGGAACCCCCCGCAAGGCTATGGACAATGCTCGGCCACCTCAGGTACGGGGGCCACGTTGCACACTCACTGTGCCATGCAGGCACAGGCACTCACAACAGCTCCCCGTGGGGCCAGTCCGAGTTCAGCACACCAAATTCACCCACCACTGCCACAGCAAACGCAGCCATGTCGCCAGCACAGCCGGATTGTCCTGGAAGGAGAAGCAGCTGCTTTGTATGACATAGAGCCAAACTCACCAGCTTTCCTAGACCCCATCGTGTCACTCCGAGAGCTCCTGACCTGAGCTGGCTCTCTTTATGGCTTAGCATTACGCTCTAGCTAGGAACCTCTCCTGCAGACCAAACCAGGACTCAACTTTGTTTTGGTGCTATGGGCTACAAAATCTTCATATTCTGCTGTGCTTATCACAGACACCCATCATCAAATCACACAATGGTGACTTTGGGGATTCCCTGTTCTGTGTCTGTACAGCATCTTACACTTTGCCTACACTTGACACCTCAAAGTGTTACATTTAGGGATATGCCAGGCACCTCTCAGAGCAATTTTTGTTAGTTTCATGACATTGCAGATGACTGTAGTTAGGGAAGACGTGGAAAAAAGGCAAAACTCTGCTAACTGCCAGGGATACTCCTTTACCTTATTCCGTTCCCTTCAAAGGTGTTACCAGAGACAACCACTGCCATGAAATGATTAGCACTTTGGAAGTCTGTTTCAAGAGGGGAAATTGAAAGGACATTGTCTGATTTGCAATCTGAAACCATGTCAGATTTGCATTGCAGGAACAGGGTCTGCCTTCTGGGTTACAGCCTCTCTGTTTGAATCTACATTTTCATAAAGGTAGTCCTTTCATGTTTTGAAATTCATCTGGAAAAAACTTGGATTTCTTAAGACAGTTTGCTCCACGCTGCTCTTTTCCCATGCTGTTCCTCATTTCCAAGTGGTCTCTACTATTATTATTTTAAACTTTTCTCAGCATTGCTTTTGCAGTAATATTTTAATACTGCATGCATTTAATATCAGCCATCCTTAAGGGACATCTTTTTCCTCAGCACTGTTTTGCTTGACATTGTTATCATTACTGTAAGCATTGCTTTGAATAATCAAATGGTGGCCTGTAGACACTGGAAGACGAAAGGTCAGATACTGTATATGACATATGATTTGCACATCCTTGAAAGGAAATGAGTCATCTACACAATACAAACAATGATAACTCGGTTGCATATGACTGAGATGCTAAAGATATGTTTATAAATGAATAAACTTCCTGATTATAGCGATATATTATGGTGGGGGTTTTTTTTAAAAAAAGTATTTTTATTTCATGTAGCAGCATTCCACTTAAAAATAATGCTGATGTACTGTCAGACAATGTCCATACGATCCATAGCATAATTCATTTATTCTTTACTGACCCTTTTTAAGTAGAAAAGCATCAGTGGCTTGCTGCTCACAGCTGAACCACTCAGAAGCACAAAGTATGCTTTGCAATACAGATAAGAGCACTCTGCTTGCACGTTTTTCTACATGGGTACCATGAGAGCTCAGCACTCTCACTTTGGCACAGGCACCATAAAAACATGGCACTGTTTTGAAAGAGTTAGGAAAAGAAATGGAAAAATAAGACTTATCAAATCAAGATCAAGAATACATTTATTTGTCATTTACAGCTCTTCCCATAGCATCCAGCAGTGTGAGCAGATCCCACAAGTAAAAACTACTCCTCTGGCCAACCAGAGAAGGAATTAACTGCAGAAGCTAGTCTTCTCAGCTCTTTAATGCAGAGACCAAATACCTTCTCTGTCCCTCTATCCCACCTTATCAACCCTGTTGGAAGAAAATTTAGTGGTGGAACAGAACATGCATGGGGCGGACAGTCCCCAAGAAGACCAAGATGACAGGGTCAGGTCTCATGGATGTCATAGTCCTGGCAGCATGTCACGAGCTCTGTGCTTGCTTGTTTGTTCTCTAGCTGCTGCTGGGGAAAACCTGTACAGACAGCAACTGTCTTCTCTCTACCATGGTTTTGTTGAGAGAGGCTATGCCATACCAGCAGGTAACCCCAATTCAGCAGCTACAGGGAGCTTCCTAATAGAGAAAAATAGAACATCACAGCTTCCTTTCCTTTTTCGCAATGCATTTGGTGGTCACTTTGGCTCACTTCCATGTTGCACAGCAGTTGAGAGTATTTGATCTTTGGCTAGGATACCTCACAGCCTCCCCCCGATGAAAAGTTCAACTCTGCTAGGTGATTAGGAGTCCAGTTTGAAAGCACAGCAGGATAAAGAGCCCAGATTAAAATCAGAAATATTCCAAACACCACAGCTCTGAGAGGGCTGAAGTTGAAATTAAATATTGGAGTCAGCACAATGCAAGAAATTCACAACCAACTGGTGTATATCTTGCATAATAAAAGTTAACCACATATGTTCTTAATATACAGGGTAGAGACCCAAATATGACCTGGATAAATCCACTGTAATATGAACCAAAACCTTTCTTGTGTACCTTCAGCTTCTTAATCGACAAAGCTGAAGGTTTAGACTGCAGAGAGCTAAGTCTCAACAACAAAAGTCTCAACAACAAATATCTCAATTTACCTGGGTGGTTACTTACAAACAGCTGATAATTATTTATGCTCTCACTGGAGCTGTAATGTATTTTATCAGTTGCTGTATTTTTTTGCATTTTGTATGGTACTTTCAACTGTCATAAACCAGTACAACAATCTGCCAACATGAAATAATTAATAATTATTATGTGAGTGACTGATTTACTTTGGAGAACATGAAAGGCCACGAAACCTGGAGTTTCCTGGTCTACATAGTGTGCATAAAGGAAATGAGCATAAGCAATCACTGTCAGCTGTTCTTGTAAGTAAGAATTGAATCATTTATCTGTCTGCATGTATACATTATCATCATCTCCCACTCTGAGGTAAGCCCTAATAGCACTGTAGGGTACAAAAATAGGTTGTTACAGATATTTCATAAAAAATACTACTCCTTTCTTTTGAGAATGATAGCATATACATATTCAGCATAAAGTGGAAACTTTTGAAAATTTTATAATTTGGCTCTAGAGCACATTTAGTTTTTGTCTACACCAATTAAACCACAGCTGAACCCTAGATCTCATTCAGATCTATACTGCACAGTACAGTAATAATGTTTCTTTAAATGCTTATTTCTCTTCTTTTGTTTTCTATTTATGGTCATTTTGTCCAGTATTAACCACCTGCAAGTACATCCAACTGTTTTAGCACTTCAACTATTTTAGTTTATTTTCCATCAGGATGCTGAATTCATTCCATAAACAATATCCAGCCATGAAACCATTTAAATCAATCATATGATAGTGTCCTGCTCTAATTAAAGTTACAGAAAAATCTTCTTTTGATCTAAGTGGAGACAGAGCATATACTCAGTTCACTCATGGTTTAGTGTTTGCCACCACCTCAGCAGAAATCTAAAAATCAATGCGAAACCTCAAAGTTTTTTTGAGCAATCATACAACTCAAAAGAAAATTTCTGATTTACTTTCTATGTGAGCAAGACAACATGATAGCAAAGTGTAAAGCTGTGTAGCAAAAACATTTACAGACTGTGAATAATGTAACACACAAGGCTGTATATAACTAGTTGTTGTGACTAGAGGCCAAGCTGCTCCCTAAAAAATTAAGACATTTTTTCTTTTTTTCCTTGGTTAAGTAAATGAGATTTAAATATATCGAACTATACATAAAGAATAATTGTATACTAAATACAATATAATGAAGTACAAGAGTAGTTAAATGTGGTATAATTCTGTATTAAATATTTTTTCTTTTTGTCTGTAAAAAGGTTAATTTGGATTAGAACTTTTCTGTCTTGTGAAGTTCCGGCCTTTTTTTCAAATGGGATATCTTTGAGGGTGACACATCGATGAAAAGTTCTGTACAATGTGGGAAGCTGTGAAATGCCCTGTGGGCTGGATGACACAGGAGGTCCTTTCGAAAATTGCATTCAATGCTCCTCAGGGACAGCACTGAGGTTTCCTGGGTTGGTGGCATAGCCCAGTGCTGGACAGGCTGAGCTGAGAGGAAGCGGCACCATCTGAGACCACAAATGGGAGTGTCTGGAGGTAAAGCCCTTCAGAACACCAAATTCAAATGGGCTCAACAGAGATCTCTCTTTCAGGGTTCAGAGTTAAATTGGAGTGTGAACAAAGCTTTCAATTATTTCCCAAATGGATCTTGCCATATCCAGACTGCTTGTTATACAAGTACTGTTTGAAGGTGTAAAAATATATGAAAAAATCACACTGACTGCAGAGGCAGGTGGACGATTCTTGACACCAAGTATTCCTTTGGCCCAGTGTCCCCTCCTGGCTGACAGTCTGGTACCCAGCATGACCCACTTCTGCCCTTCCCTATTTGCACCAACCCTGCCCTGTGACAGGAGGGATGGAGCAGAGCCAAGCTTTGCCACGCTCCATCTTTCTGCACAGGCAGAGTTGCATGCTGGGCCTGAGATAACACATGAACTCCCTGCAGAGCTCTGAACCTTTTACCGTCTTACTCTCCTCATTCCTCCATTGCTTGTACTATATTTGACTTTAAAGTCTTTCTCTGTCATTTAAAATGTAACTTATGGGTGTTTAATCAAGAAAAGTAACTTTAAACTCTTCCAAGTGCTGAGAAAGAAAAGGAGCATCTATGCAAGCAGGTTTTCTCCCAGACTGCTTTCTGGTACTTATTCCAATAGAATGCTAATAATTATGTTAAAAAGCTAATTTAAGAAATCCAATTTTTGGAAAATGGGTTTTCAAAGGGCACATTTAACAACTAGAGAAGGTTTGATCTGATTTCCCCATTAGAAGAGGAAGGAAAATCCAATTTTAATCTATTTTTGTTCTTTTAAAAAGATGATATATAAAGTTACTTTGAAAATCATCCTTTCAAAGCAGAACCTAGTGTAAGCATGTGCTAACTTGCAAAGCACAATTAAAATGTTCCAATAATTCTACCTGAAAAAATTAGGAGCAATATTGAGAAGGCAAGTTGTTTTCAAAATGTTCATGGCAGAAATGCTTCTGAGTTAAGCTGGTATTGATTCTGAAACAATCTTACACATGATAAATGAGAGCACATTCAGGAGAGGATTCAGTCATAAGAGCTCACAAATCAATCAGCTTGTCAACAGGCAGACCAAATTCAATTTTTATTTGTAGTAAACTCTTATTTCGTGGTAGGCCATTGTTTACTTTGAAATTGCTTTACAAAGGAATGGAGAGGAGAGGAAACATGGGAAAGAATCTTACATCAACATATTAGAAGTTGATATTTTGTTTAGGGCTGGGACAGACAAAATCTGATTCTCTCCTGGATAATGAAAACCTTTTATCTCCTGCTGGATGATCATAAACATTTGGTCATATAATGCCCTTAATCTGCAGCAGCATTTAATAATAATTCTCATAGAGTGAGACATGGCATCGCTAATTTGTAACAGAGCACGGTGTAATTGGCATGTCATATTCTAAAGCAAAAACCTGATGTACACAAGAGCTGCTGCATCGCTTTGCCAAACCATGCTATATTTCTGACAAGCACTTTTCATTGTTTTCTGATGGCTCAAAATTAAAATTGTAATGAAATGACATGGCAAAAAAAAAAAACCCACAACAAAAACAAACAAACAAAAACCACCACTAAAAAACCCCTGCAAATCTATTTTCCCAGAATTCCCAAAATGCTGGTCCCAAGAAAATCATCAACAGTAACCTGGCTGGAACTGGAAAGGTTACTGGAACACTGCCAGTTTAACATAATTCATTTATGTAATCTATTAGCAATTTTACACTGATATCACACAACTTGATTTTTGAAATGTCATTATTTCCATCCAGAGAATCTAACCTAACAACTACAGACAGTCCATGATGCTGTGGAAGAACATCCTCTCTTTCAGGCTGCTCAGTCACTTCCCTCTCGCCAGCCTACAGATGATTTATTCTGAGGAAGAATGTAACCTAAACAAAAAGTGGGAGTAAGCCAGTTGCTAGGCCGTGCACAGAAGACTCTCCTGTTAGGAACCCAAGCCAACTCTTATTAAATGGAGGCATCACAGAGAGCTGTACTGTGAGAACAAATACAGACATTCTGTCTCAGGGGTGATGCAAACACGATCTTTTGATATTTCTCTTTCAGGATTAACTTTTGGAGAGCAGAAAGCAGAATATGAACTGTTCTTACTCCTTTCTCTCTCCTCCTTCCAATTAAAATGAGAAGTTATGGGGTTTTGCAGACAAAGGCTTTATAAATATAGAAGAAATAGACTTTGTTGATAAGCATAAGCCTGTTCTCTATCATGATTCTTCTATTCATTACCTCCGTTGCCTTTAGATATGTACAGGAATGTGACAAGCGAAACAGCACCACACTTGTATTTTCCTTCATCCTGTTGGTTGATAAAACTAGAAATCTACCAGGCTGTGTCCCAAGCCCAGGTATTTCTGGAAAGCACACATCCATTTTATTTTTTCTTTAGCTATGTTCCTGAAAATAATATTTCCATAGATGCTTATAGAGGAGGACTTTGTGTGGATTTAGCACATGCTGCCAGACAGATGTCATACAAAATTGACATTTGGAGCATAGATTTATCCAATAAGGGATCTGTTCCACAGTAAATTCATTGGTTTTGTCATAGACACCCATCAGGAACAAATCTTGTGGGATAGGTTTCAGTTTTTTATTCAGTGGGGAGCCAGACTTGGGAAAATCCATCTGAATCGTTTTGGTTCCTTAATCTTATTTGTTCCTGCCATTGTACTATAATCTAATAAAAGACTAAACCAAAAACTCAAATATGAACATCTCTAAATACTGCAGTCAGAATTTGTAACAGGATGTGAATTTAATGGCTGAGATTTTAAAGTTGCAACCAGCTGACCCAGAACTCCAACTCCAAACATTCAAAACCTAATAGTTTCCATAATCCTAGTCACAGTCAGAGATCTCACGACAGTAATATATATGCTTAGACACATGTGTCTTGTATGAAAGACATCAAGACTGTGGAGAATATAGAGAATAGCTCAGACAGCCTGAACTCACTCTGGGGAAAAAAAAAAAAGAAAAAAAGAAAAAAAAAAAAGGAAAAAGATATGGACAAGGAAAAACAATTTAGCAGATTAAGTATTTTTAGTCTGTGAAGGTCCCATACTTCAGTCATTACCATGATGTCTAATTTCCAAAGGTGAGTAAATCTTAAAAGCCTTTTCTTGTCAGCCTGGGAAAACAAAGTCTCAAAGACACTTCCAGGATAACAACTGTAAGATCATTAAACATCTTCCAACAAGTTCAACTCCTCCTCCTTTCTCCTGTCTCTTACAACAATCAAACTTACAGGAAACTCCTAACAAACAAAAGCATTTGGAGGAAATATTGTGTTCTGCTTGTTGTGGTGTAAAGGAAGAAGACGGGAGTATCTCATTTCACTGTTGTGTTTTAATGAGAAAAACTACCCCTTTGCTTTTTATCCTTCAAATTCAGAGCACATGAGAGCCATACTGGAACCCAATAATACTTCCTTGAATGACCAGTAAAAACCTGTTAGTTTCATTTATTTTTAAATAATAAAAATTACCAGACTCCCATGTCAACCTGAGCAATCTGTTAAATGCAGGCACTGGTAAATGACACTATTTGAACAGTAATTAATTCTTACATGACTTGGAAGTATGTATTCAACTAATATCAGACGTGAAGGTATTTGTTGAATTTTATTGGATTTTAAACATAGGTCATTTGTTTTAATTTCCTTCTTTATCATAGATATATAGCTTTACCATTTTTACTATATAAAATTGGAGTATCATATTCTCTGTTGAAAGCAATATTAAATTACTTTTAGGAAACAAAGAATATTATATATGTTTTTTTCTGATCTGTTTTTAACCAGAATAAAGCTGCACATCTGGTATATTTTAGTTTTGGGATATGGAATATCTCTGTCTTTCCCAAACATTGTCTACTGTAAACCAAACTGAACAACTTTCGGAAGTGTTCTTTTTTCACTGAAATTTGAACCCTACGGAGAATGCTTGGCATATGGATTAAAAATGGATTTGAAAAAACAGTCATGATTGGAACAAAGGGATTTTTTTTAGACCACGGGAAAGGATATAAACTGGAAGGTGCAATGCATCCTAGCTTCACTTATTAGGATATATAATTTAGAAATCAGGACTGGATCTAAGTCAAAGGTGATGAATGAAGACAGCATAATTCTAAATGATGGCATCCAGGAAGGAGAACTACATGGGGGCTTATACAGATTCAAAGTGCATTTTTATACAGGAATTAAACTGACAGTGTTAAGAAACATATTTCAAATGAAACTGAAGTTGTACTATTCATTTCTGAAATGAGTCAGAATTTCAAAAGAGGCAAGCAAAAAGGTGGTCCTTGCCGTTGTGTTTCTGCATAAACAATAAGTTCTTAAGTATCTGTGTTTTAATGCAAGTAACATCAGGCTGAAGGTTGTGTTGATTCCTAGCCTAGTGCAAACTGAAGAACCACCCTGTGCTGTACAATTACAACATCAAGGTCGGGGTTTTATTACAGAGTAACAGAGCACTTCCCATATAAAATTCATCAGCAAGGGTAAAATCCTTTCCTGTAGGACTAAATTCAGACCAACACTGTCCACTTTTATCTAAGTTTTGTACTTGAAGAATGGAAAATAGCCTAGGCAGCTGTTCAGTGGCATTTTTTTTTTTAATCTGTTGCTCTCATCAACTGATATACAATACAAAGATCAAAACCTCAGATCTCTTTTTGTAGTGTTTGAAATAACAAAAACAAACAAAAATATCTCCAACCTGCCCCATGGAACTAGAAAGCCAAAATAAAGCAGCACAGGCATGGAAACAGCTTTGGTATTGAGAACTTAAAGCCCCGTACAAACAGAATGAACCTCAAAAATCCCAGGCTAAACTGAAGTGTTAATCTACTCCTTCTGACCAAGACTGAGATGAATAGAAACAGGGAAAGGCATTTTTGTTTCCTTCATGGATCTTTTTAAAGTACAGTAGAAGCAATGGAGGTCAAAGACAGCACCGTTTTATGGATTGCTGTTCAATGATAAGCTCAACAAAGTGGAAAAATATGCACTGATTAGAGAGTTGGAGAGAACAGGCCTTTAACTTCTATTGGACAGCATCTTCCCTTCCTCCCCGTTCGTTTTATGATGCATGCCTTCAATTGCAAAGTACTATAAAAAGCTTCCTGAAATTCTTGGCACTGCCACAGATTTGATTCCACAGTGGCTTCCAGTGATTAACAGAATGCTAGAAAGTGCAAGACAAACATCAGGTGAATGGGGAAAAGAAACGAGAGTATCATAAAAAGTGCACATAAAGTACATTCCGTTTGCCAGCAGAGCCAATACTTATAAAAGGAGCGTAGTTTTTGAAAGTCAATCCCTCCTGTTCTGAGCAGAAACCAGATGAATTGGTAAAGACTCGATTTGCTGTGTTTATGAATATATTTTTTTTTAAATCAGAACTGTAACTTAACTGGCAGAGAGAGCAACAAACACTTTAAAATTCACTTGTTTCACTAAAGTCTCACTCTGTGCCTGAACTCTTTCATTGACCAATAGTAAACTTGATCAGCTGCAAATAAATTATTAAAATGCAAACTATAAGGTTGTACATTATAAAGCCTGGCTATATTATAATTTTTTTCCTCCAAGCAGCTCCTTAAAATGCATATTTAACTAATTTATCCTATACTTTGTGCCCCTGTGGCCCTAGAAGGTGAAGCAACATTGCTCATAAGAAATATTAACACTGGCTGTTTATCAAGGCATCTGTGAAACAAAAAAGCAATAAAAGTGCTAGTGTGTGCACCCATTTACTATTGAAATATCACAAAAATTATTCAGTGTCAGAAATCTAATTTTGTATGATATTTCTATAAATTTTAGCAGTTAATTTTTTCAGTATTAGTGAATTAATATGCTTTGAATACCCCTGTAGCTACAGTGGAAAAATGGACCAACACACTTATTTAGTGCTGCTACCCAAATCCATTAGACAAATTTTCTTTACAGCGAAGCATTGATGAATGAAATGTCCCATGCTAATGTAAGAATAATCAATTTAGAATGCTTATGACAATTAACAAAGCGGGAGATAAGCCTTGAAAGCACCATGCTTTGTCAGCCCTGATTTGGATTAAACTTGCACTAATAGGATCATTTTTCTTCCAAAAGGTACTCTTTTTAGGCAGACCTATCAATTAATATGAATTATGCATGTATAAAAGGACTAATGTCATTAATTAGACAAATTAATTTTTATGATGCAGTGAATAGACTAACACCAGATTCTATACGATATCATTCTCCCAATTCATACGTATGTGGAATAAATGAATAGTTTACATTTGCATAGTTATTACAGATTCAATCATTATTAATCAGTAGCACCATATTGGACAGGTTAATATAACCTGTTTTAATTTTCTCCTGGTGACCAGGTATATTCAGTTCATACTTTGGAAGACAAAGTTTTGCTCTGACTCGCATGCTCTCACTGGGCAGAAGTGGATATACATCCCAGGGAAATACAAGCAGAGTGTGTTATGAGCTGTGTATTTCGGTGCATTTGTGATGATAAAAAGGCGGAAATTAAATAAATATAATCTAACTCTTCTGGCATCAATTTTAGCTGCAGAATTGAAAACATTCAAAAATTTAGAGAGGCTTGTGTTAATGCTGGCCCACACTTTGATCCCAAAACACTGTTTTATTTCAGCCACTAGTAATTTACCACTCATTGCTTCCTTTTGCCTTTAAGCTTAATGCATATATGTTTCAAAGTGTACTGAAAACCTTTACAAACTAAAAATGTATCTTTACAAAATCAAGCTCTAGAATCCCCAAATGTGTTTGAATTTTAAAAGTTTGAGTATTTATATGGTAGATAAAGTTCTGCAAATATTAAGTTTAAAATCATTGCCTAATAGTATCTCCTACATGGAAAAGATAATATAACAATTTCCATTCAAATGTGTTAGGAGCTATTAAACACTTATTAAAGTTATTTTAAAAACTTTGCTTGCTTTGCATTTAACGAAGTGAATGAAGGATGGAAAAACCTACACACTTCATGCACATTCAATTCTTAAAAATTACTTCTTGCCACATACCTTCTTTTATCCACTATTTATACATCAGCTGTAGCCAAATATAGGGAAAGAACTATTCCCTATTACCTTTTTTTGGCTTTCAGAGAAATAGGATAGTAAAGCCTCAGAGAGGAAAGTATTTAAATGACCAGCCCACTTCTGATAAAGCGCTAGTCTTGGGGAACATGTCCTCTTCTTGAACTACAGGGAGACAGGAAAACCAGCAACTGCAGGCCCAGCCCCCAAAGACTAATAAACCCCCCTGCCCTATCAGGGATAGCTTTTCCCAGAGAAAACTAAGGGGTCACAGTGCAAGGAAAGAGCTGCTCTGTGTCATGTGACAAACCTCTTGTATTTCCAGTCTAAATTTATTCCTGGGCAGTTTATAGTAGTTCATGGCTCCACACCCACAATGCTGGCTCTGTATCTCTAGTCAGTCCCTGGTTTGTCAGGCTAACCAAGCCAAATTCAGTTAGCCTTGACCCATAAGAAGCCTCCCTGCTCTCCTGCAAACGCTTGCAGCCCTTCTCTGGACATGTTCTCATCTGAGTCTCTCTTTCTCCATGCTGGCTGAGCAGATCTGGATACAGGATATTCTAAGATACCAGTCCCTCAGAAATGACATGAAACTCTACACTGCCTGGGAAGGAATGGGAATCTTGCCTATATAGATCTAAGCACCCTCTGGATATTGCCACATGTTTTGTGGCATTTGCGGTGTCTTATAAACGTGTCGCTCTGGTTTTGCTTCATTCAAAGTTCTTGGTTTGGATTTATCCTTGGGTTTTCTAATGTGAACTAAGAAGCTATGCAGGTTCTACACAGGAAAATGCAGACTCAGCTGAAACACTTAACTCGGAATTTCAAGTATTCTATTTTTAAATCATTTTGTCACCTTAGCACGCAGAAAGCCAAAACTGGCTTTGGAGAGCACGCAAAGGTCTTACTAAAACTCTCATTAAGTGACGTTCCTAGAGGAGGATTCAGTAACCTCCCACAAAAATTAGAATAGCAGAGTAGGAGTATGTTGAAATGCCAGTAAGAAGGGACATACATCAAAGAGCAGTAGTAGAGCATTTTCATGGAGAAGTGAATAATCCACTGGAACTCAAAAAAAAAAAAAAAAAAAGTATATGAAATTTATGGTCTGGAATGCTTTTGCACAAATTAACCTACAATGAAGATTTTTTTCAAAGCTAAGAAATAAGCAGGAAAATGAAGCAATTTGCAATTTTTGTTAATTTTGTTAAAAGCAAAAGCATAAACAAAATACAATTTTCTTTTTATCCAGCACCCAGTAAGTATACTATAATAGCTTTCTTATTAGGTCAAACTTAAAATATGAAGATAGGTTCCAGTATATGATTAATTACAATTAATATATGGGAAGTATGGACAGGTCCGAGCAGATGTTGAAAACAAATAAGCATTCACAGAACACCACAATGTGGTATAAAAATCTGAGTTTATACGCTACAGCTGGCTGTATATAATGCCTTTTTAATTTATAAGACTATAGCATCTGGTCTTACAGTGTCTTGCTACGAATTTTCAGAAAGTCATGGGAATATTTTTATTCAATTTTCTTTTCTTTTAGATGGAAAGGAACTAATAGAGACAGAAAAATTGTATTGTAAAGAGAACTGTTAACAGAATGAATCAAAAGAAATAAGCACTTCAAGGAATTTTAAATTAAAACAATGAAAACAGAAATTAGAGGATTTTTCTTTCCCCTAGTACTGGCTGCACAAATATCTGACAGATTCTGAAAGGTAAAATTTATTGGTTTTAAATTTTTTATGGCAACGGTTATTAAAAAAAAAATAGAGTTACATTGGAAAAGCAAGACATATAAAGAAAAAAATCAATTCTTAGTAGGGATCTTGTGATTTGTCCAGATTTCCTAATACTTATGTCCCCCTTTCTATACAAAACCTGCAATCATCAGAAACCTACAATTCTATCTCCTCCCCCCCACACTTTATTAAATTATAAGTTTTAGGGTGAATATTCATACAGGTGATTCACTTTTAGAAATAACTTTTCTGCAGTACTGAAATTACTCTATTCTCTACTCTTCAGAAAGTGACTGTGTCTGCTCTGCAATTGCTAGTAGCCTCACAAGATCTAAGTATCATATTTAATGTCCATTTTGCTCAAATATTTATTAGTACATTTGCATTATGTCAACATATATAGAAAGCAGATATGAGCACACAAGTGAGAAACTGAGTTCTTGAAGAAACACTAGAAGGTATACATTGATGAATTGCCATTGATGGCAAGAAAAGGGAAGGCAAACTATGCTACTACTTGATTATTTGCAGGCTTGCCTGAGGATCACCATGACTGGCCTTTGTCTAAATAGTTTAGAATAAACTAACTAGAAAAAAATCCGAGACGTGTGTACTCCTGTGGTGCACTACAGAATACAATACAGATATTTAGTACTCATCACTGCTCATCACCTTTGCCTTGCATGGTGAGCACGTGTGAAGCCACAGTAGGAAACGCCAATGTCAGGGTTGCATTATTCCACACTTGCAACCACTCTTCACCTTCAACAACCGACCCAAAAAGATTAAAGTGCCCAGCGTTTGAACGTGCATGGAGATGACAGCTCAAGCAATAGACATTTTATTCATGCAGTATCTAATCATGTGAAGGTAGCCAGTCTGTGAGTTTCATTGCTTAATGTTCCCTAATGAGCAGCAGAACTGCAAGATAACTTTAAAAATTGTCCTTCTAACCTGTATGGGGTTTGGTTTTTTTCAGTTTTCACTCAGGCATGTAAAATAAACAGGTATAATAAGCTTACACAAGTATGCTAAATGATTGCATTTTGAAAAATCCCTTGTTTGTCCTGACCCTCGTGTCTCCTGTTGTGTCCCCTCCAAATACTAATGGTTTTATTTAGCATGTTTTTCATGAACTACCTACTTGTTCAGTAGCTTCAGAAAGGTGGTACTGTATTTCTCCAAAACTTGGCCACGCTTTACTATTAAATCTCCGCTGCTGATAAACAGTATATTGTAGTTAGGATTCTGTAATCCAGCTAGACCTGAATTGATAAGAGTGGGAACAGCTGTAATTTCTTAATGGGAACAGCTGTAAGGAAAATAGCTGGAAGCTTTCTTTTGCCATGTACATGTACTTGACATGCATTTGCCTAGGATCTCTCAAAGTCACCCTAGATGCAATCTTTCTCTTCATAGCAGAACTTCACGTCTTCAATCACTTGATATATTAATGCTCCTACCTTCCTAGAACGTTGCCACTGGCATTATGCTAGAGAGTGATTCTGTTTCCTACAGCACAGAACTTTGCCCAAGGCTGAACACTTTTATTTTGTCCTTCATATCATTTCTACAGCATGTACACTGGGTATGATGGATGCTTTCGTGGTCACTTTGCCTCCTGAGTGCCTTTTAGCTTCCATCTGTGCTCAAAATTAATGGTTGTTATTATTTTAGTCTTTTCTACTGGATAGTTCTGCTGTCCTTCCTCTTTAGAAGAGGATCTCAAGGATTTAGAAGGACATCTCAAGGATTGCTTTGTCAAGCTTTCAAGAATGGAGTCGCATTCACCTACCCAAATCTATTAGGCATTCTGTAAGGGTTCTCCAAGTTATAGTCAGACATCAGTTTTCAGTTACATAGAATAAGTATTTTTCTCTCATTACTTGCTTTGAGGAATGAAAAATAACTGTCTGTGTGGAGTTTTTGTAAGTTTATTTGCATAAAATCATTGTACTTATCAACTTCCTTTATCATCTATTCTGGCCATTATTCTTCACAATAGCCTTCACTGAGTCCTTGTCTCTTTACACTAATGAGAAAATTAAACATGAAATTCATCTAATAGAATATGATCAGCACCCACTAGTGAACTAAAACGAATCTACTGACATTTTAATTCTAGTATTGCTTTAAGAATGATTCTGACTCACTAAAAGGTTTATTTTCTGTAAACTTATGCATTTCCTCTTGCAAGACTACAGGAAATTTCCAGCTTTGAATAGTGCCAATTACTTCCTTACAAACTTCCACACAACATTTACTGGACAGTAATGTATTCCTGATAAAGAACAAATGAGTCACATAGGTTCCAGTATGGAAGATAGTTTTAAATAAAAGTTGGTGTAGGGATACTTGCATGTGTTTTTCCTGCATCTTTTTTCATTATACTAAACCTAAAGTTACTATAAACGTGTAATCTTATCTGATATTGCAGACACCTTATATCTTCTTATGTTGACTCAGAGCTGGTTAAGTATTCAAATAAATTTATATAAATACATATAAATCTCATGTGACTTACTATTAAGAATATTTCTACTGCACATTTTTTCAGTGTATTGGATTGTTACACTATAAAAAGTACCAGATAATACAATATAATAGAACATGAGGACTTTAAAGATATTTTTCTAATAGTCTAGTCGAATTATTACTAACTGAAACAAAACTAACAAAACAGTGTGCTGAGTATTTTACCCCATTTTGTATCTATCACTCAGAAATACAGTAAAAATAAAATATTTTAGTATAATATGTTACAAGTAAAACTTTTAAGGATTCTTCTCCTTTGGTATATTCAAGTGAACTTTGAAAAGCAATCTATAAGCTTCATAAATAATGTCTATGTGGCTTTTAAGTAATTTATATAGTCTTTTCAATGGAAATAAGCAAACCACTTAATCACTGAACATGCATGTAGTTTATTTTAAGAGTTAGCCCTTTCATTATACAACAGTTGCTAAGGCTTATAAAATAAAATGCTAATCCATTTATAATGAAAAGGGTAACCTTTAAAATAAAAAACATATTTGTAGTAGTTTTGATGAAGAATAATGACACAACTAATGGTTTGCTATAAATATATAGCATACATATGTTCAAGCAAGACATAATAAAATCAAAATCTCACAAAACAGTTATCCCACTTGAAAGAGCTGTCCTCACCATTGCATCATTCATACATTTTGGATAGAGAATATTCAGAGGACAAGTACTCAGAATAGCTCCATCTCCTGCCATGCACAGACCCCCCAGGCAGAATTACCAACTCCCTTTGGAAACCCCAGTGGAGAGAGGAGCCCAAACCCTTTCCCCAAACAAACTGCAGCCTTCCTGCACACCAGCTTTTGGAAACTCTGCCTTTCACCTCTCACCTGCAAGATGGGAATAGACTGTCATAACACTACTCCGTGTTGTATTTTCTCCCCCACTGGATTTTTTTCCCCACACTGGATTTGCTCAGACTCCTCAGAAATAAGATTCTACTCTTTGATACAGAAGTTCATAATCTAATCTTAAAGATATTTAGTATCTTTAAGCAAGTAAATGAAATTATTTTGCATATAAAATTTACACCAAATCATAAGTTGCAGTTTTCATATTTTTCCAGTAACCGTTTAGCTAGAGAGATGCCAAGTTCCTCTTCCTGTCTGTGTTACCTTTTTAAGTAAGGGATGTTTTGCTAAATACAAGGTTACTTCAAACTTTTAAAACAGAGTAAAATGGGAAATTACTTTCAACTCTTAACAGGCAGCTCCTGTTTTGCTGTAAGGATAGCAAAGGTGGAAAAGTCAGGTAGAAAGACTTGGCCTGTTGTGATACTTTCTCTGGTCTGTAAGCATAGCCCTACGCATTCAGCAGCAGAATAAACTCAGATTTTGAAGCACAGAATGATATATTTTATTTCTGTATTTAGACACACAGTTGTCTATGGCAACCTTTGGCTTTTTAAAGTAATTTCATTTAGTATTACTTAAAATCTTATTCTATGCCATGTTGTCACCTTCCATAGGAATACAAAGGCACTCAGCACCACGTAAGCTCCTGTGCTTAGCAAGGAAAAAATTACTAAACGAGTAAAAAACACCCAACAACAACCCCAAACCCACATTACTTAGATTGATTTAATGGCTTACTAGTGAGCTGCCAGGGGAATATTTAACAAAGATCCCTTTGAGAAAATCAAAGGAAAATTTCACTCATGGAAACCTAATAAATATCAGAACTGGATGAAAATTTTAGATATGATCTTGTCCTTCAGAAATCTGTGTCTCAAAGCACAGAGCACCTTACTGCTCACTAATTCCATTGAGAGTTCAGTACCATATAAAAGTTGATCAACATGTGGAAAGGGAATTAGAGCTTGTACCTGCATCACTACAACAAATGGAAATTTGGCGGTGAAGTGGCTGCAAAGGTTTCTGGAAACACACTTCTCTATCTGTGCCTCCTTCCCTTGACATGAATACATCATCAAAAGCATGTGGAGTCAGCAGGTATAAGCACGAGTCTGGCGTATTATTTGGGGAGAGTTATGATAAAGGAAAGTAGAAATCAATAATTCTAGAGAAATAAATATTAAGATCTTTGCTTTTGTAATATCTAAGAATAAGAAATTATTTTTCCTGTAGTTTTCTCAAAAAGACCCTTTTGTCACTAAGTGATGAAAATAAGGAATTTGTTACAACTCGCAACAGTATCAGGAAAAAAAAAAAAGTCACTTTCCCAGTTTTTCATGTGCACTGTTTCACATGGTGCTCAAAGGCATTTGACTGCCTGGTGTTCCAGTGTGCACAAGCACACCAAAGCACCCCAAACTGCACCCAGCCCTTGTTTCTCTTCCCCTGTCATTGCTTGCCACTGCCACAACCCAGCACAGACCTTGCTCACGTTTCTAAGCGGGTGCCAGTTACGACACTGTGTGTTTGGGACTGTGCACAAAGGACGCTGCGCTCAAGAACAGGCCACGTTCAACAAGATACAGCTGATGGTGCCATGTCTTACTCATACCACTCTCATGTGTTGAGTTAGGACACGCTGAGTGGTGCTCCAGAGCACTCTCTTTTTCAAAGTAGTACTGGAAAGAGGTAATTTGCTGGAAAACACCTTTCACTGAAGTATTCAGCAACGTTATAGCATTAAGAAAACAAAAGCGATACGTAGTCATGATGGAAACGTATGATCTGAAGTTGCTGCTTTCTATAAACGTACATCACTGCATATGTGGGTATTTGTTACTCTGCTCCCTTCCGTGCGTGCTGCTGAAGGTGTATCTTTATTCATAGTGAGGATGCAATTTTTTCTCTTTCACAATAAAAGTGGGATTTTGACACTTGCACTTTACAGCACTGGTTTTAGTCAAGTTGTTTATTTAATGAAAATGTCTTTCTGCTTGCTTTATTCCCTGAACACTGAGAATGGCATTTTACAGTTTCTCTGTGTACTATCTTAGGAAATTAAGGATTTGTTACACCATGAATCTGAGACCAGTAAAAAGGCACAAAAAGTTCACTGTTTCTCAATTAAAATGAGTTTCTTTCAAGTCAATATTTCTTTAGTTGCAGATTTACTGTATGCTACCTGCTAGTATTTACATAATATACAGTAATTGCTAAGAGACATGTTGAAAATATACCATTAGTATTATTTACTTCAGGAATTCAAGTGCAGAAACCAAAACATATCATGAATTTTTAATATTTTTCATAAAACAATGACCTTCTTTTTGCTTCAGTTTCAAATATGGCAAAGAGAAGGTCATCGAGCTGAAATATTTCTTGTATACAGTAAGAGCCTGATCCAACAGTGTTTGCAAAAGTAAAAGTCCCATTGACTTATGTTAAATGTAGCACTTTTCTTACAAGAGAACTGCAAATTCAAGCACTAATTAGGTCCCTGGACAGAGTCTCAAAAGCACTGGTAAGTGAACCTAGGAAGCACTGATACTATGCAATCTAAACACTATAAATATGGTGTTACAAAGCTGAATACAGCAAACTTCACAGCCCCATCCTGTGAATCCATATTAATATAAATGGCCTTGCTCGTACTCTGTTATAAATAAGGGAATGGTTAAAGAGATTGCAGATTAGGTCTTTATTCTGAACAAACAGTCTTTTCAATTTCCCTAAATTTAACACATGGATGTATTCTTCTCAACTGAATTTTAAAAGGATCTGAAAATAGATCCTCTGCAAATTATATTTGACTGCCAGTTCCTCCCACAGACAAATACACATATATATGCTGTCATTTTTTCCCCCCCACAGGTTGGGTGTTTTGGTTGCTTCCTGTCCTTTATTTGTATTTAGTGTTTGATAATACTTTAATTACTATAGCTGTATTTTAATTCTAGATATGCCACATATACAAATGTTATTTCTCATACCATTTCTGCTCGCTGCATATTACTGCTGCATTCATGTCTACAACTGAACCACACAAATCAGACGTTACTTTCACATAAGCACGCGTAAAGGGAAAATCACATCACATGGGGTGGTGGCCCTTCTAGATGTGCTAAGATAAATTATGGTACCAAGATGACACAATATTCAGTACAGGGTATTTTTTGCTTTTCCTTTTTTCTCCGCATAATTATCCTAGAAACTTACACATGTTGCTTTGAAGGAAAATACATTTTATCTTTTTTTCCTCAGTCTGCATACCAAACTGAAGATGGCATGAAAGCAGTCCAATCAATACCCTTGGTACAAAGGCATTATTGTATTTTAGTGGTAGAAATACATGAAGGCATATGGAGAAATTATTATTTTTCTTTTACACAGACAGTATAAAAGTCATTTACAATGACTTCTGTCATTCAGTTTCAGTGTACAAATGGAATACCACCCATTTTCAGCTTTCCTGTAAAACACCACCTTCTAGATGATACAGTAGCTGGTCTTATTATCATTGTCAATAGTTCCATTTGGCAGTAGACAGCTAATTCTTTTCATGTGCTAATGATTAATCAGACAAGTCTATTTACTAATGTATTAGAATGCATTAGAAATATAGGTAATGAGGGACAGAATATCAATTTATTTATAAATGAACTGCATTTACATTGGATACGTATTGACTCAAGTCAAAGAATAAAACAGAAAATGTAATATACACATAAACCATGACAATGAATTAAGAGAGAATTTTAAAATGTCCTGAAGCTATTGACTCCTCCACAAGTCAAAAGGGATGTCACAGTTAGGTTTTCCAATACAGACACCACAAAATGCTCCCCACCACCACTGCACCTGTAGCTGTACTTCTTAGCAAATGTTCTACTGCAACAGCTCAAATACTGTATTTGCACTTCAGAACTCTGAGCCCTAGCACCAGGTTTGCTCAGGTAGATAAATATGTGTATATTGTCAATATTAAAGATATTAAAATGAGATACAAGCTTCAGAGGAATATACTGACCACTAGCAAATTAACAGTGTGTTGGGAATCATCTTCAGAGTGATGAAACAATTTGCCTAAATTTTTTAGCAGTTGTAGGAAATACAGAATAGACATCCAGGTATGGTATTTATGAGACAAATGCCAGCTTGGAGCAGTTGATGAGTTTTGTGCTACCGATGCATTGTTTCTGCACAGGTTCTGGTGCAGAGTACACTCGTGTCCCCTTGTCTATTCTAGCAGAATTACACTGGTATTAGAAATTGCTATCATCTACTAACTGCCAGTTTAAGAAAACTAATTTCATTTACTCTGATTATTCTGTAGTCATTATTTACATCAACGTACCATCTTTCCCAGAGGACACATTAAACTGGTATTTTTGAGGTCTGGCACGGTTAGTACACAATACTACCCATTTTTAACTCTACACAAAGTATTTCTGCTTAATTTACTGCACCTATAACTACTACTTTCCTCTTGCTCATAAATGTGTGTCTCTCAACACTGATAGTTCTCAGTGAGAACAGACAGGCACTAGAAAGTAGGGAGGAGGCCAACATTGGACCAGTTTAAAATGTTTAAAGTTTTAATGCAAATGTCCAAATGTGGTTTCCAGACAATTTCCTCTTATTTCTTAAAGGTAAATAATAGAAATCCAGAGGTTAAGATTCAAGAAGCCATTTACTATTGCATATTTGAAAATGGGAAGTGCTTTAACAATCCCAGCAATGTATCTGCAGCACTGCGGTGTTCAAATACCGTTGCATCCCTTATTAATGTGCACAGAAATCTTTGTTTGTATAAACAGCTACACAGTTTGATCATAGAGACACACGAATGCATCTGCTTACACTATGTCTGCACCGAGACATTCCTTGTAAGAATTTAGAGCTTTACATTAAATATTGTAAGGCCAATATTCAGAAGCTCCATTACAATCCTTTGTTAGCTATATATAAACTGTATATATTAATCCTTTAATGCTTTATCCAGAGAAGGCAACAACTCAAAGTGCAAAAGAAATTTTGGCAAAATCAGTATGTAGACTTAAGGCAGAGAAACACGTATTTGGAAAACAAAAGAAAGAGAAGAAACACAATCATGAGAATCATACCATTTGAAAAAAAACAAACCATCAAACTGATTTTGTCACCACTCAAAAGTGGAATAAAGCTAGATATTAGAAATTTTTATTGAATTGTCACATGAAAGCCTTTAAAATTTTCAATGCATTAACAAATTAAGAAAATTTAATTAGAGTTCCCATGCAAACAGGGGTAGAGGTTCAAACGCAGCGTTGAGTCACAGTGCCCTATTATGCTGCAACTGACAGCGTGAGAATTGCTCCTGTTGGGAGCAAAGTAAAACATGCTCCTGAAGTGTGTTCCCCTGAGGTATTCTGGCATAACTCCACACCAGGGCTGGTATATTGGGTTAAACAGCTCAATTTAAACTTATAGCACCAGTTCCTTTTTAGTTCTGTTTTTGTTGCAGAGCCGGTATAAAGATCTTTAATGCTTAAATTCACTTTTAACGCTATGAAAAATACGCTGTGAAATATCAGCAGGGCAGCATGAGTGTGAGCGGCCTGAGTATGCAGGAAAACACAGACACAAGGATAACGAGAGCACCAATACATTACAATCCTGCATAACCTTTTTTCAGACAGTTTCACTGTATTTAAAATTGCCTTGAAATTTTGTCTAAATATATGTGGACTAAAAGCACAACTGAAATCAGAATCCAGGACGAGTTGAAAGGATATCTGACATGATAGCACGGTGATTAGAGACAAGAGAATTAGTGCCAGCTCTGTTCACGCGCACGGATAAACATGAAAGCTGCTCAACTTTATTCCCAATAAATAATTTGCTGGATGCTCTCAAGAGAGCTCTATGGAGGATAAGCTGACCTTTGTTAAAAATACAACAATTTTCATAGTACCGCTTTAATCACGGGTAAAATTTTCAGAATTTGACAACCTTTTCTATCCCCCTGATAAAAGCTCTCCTTCAAGAATGTCTAATGCTGCTTCTGACTTGGTGTTCAATAGAAACCAGTCTATAACACGATGCACTCCCTTTATGTGATGTTTAGATATGAGATTGATCTCAGAGGACACCCTGGAGTTCTGAAAGGAGGATTATTGGATTTTGTGGCTTTCTCAGATGTCAGAGATCTTTAAACAGTGTCTTGCAAAGTTGCTACATCCCAACTGTCTGTGAACAGCTTATGAACTCATCAGAGAAGATAGACTCCATGTTAATTAGACTTTAAGGGGGAGTTGCAGCTTCCCATCCCATCAAATTAAATACAAGGACTTTCACATGCTACAAAATTATTTAATTAATCAGTAGACTTATAAAAAGATAGTCTATTGACATGAGAGAGAATTCAGAGTTCAGAGCAACTGAAATGCAAAAGGCACTATTAATGCAGTTAGCACAGATTTAGAAACTGTACCTTTCAGTGCTACTCTTACTCTGAAAATACACTGGACACTTGTTGAACTAAAACAAAATTATTTATCAGTGACTTTCAGTGGCTGTATACAGCCTTTTCTAGATATGCAAGTTTGGATGGACAGGAACTGACAATATCTACCACTTCTGCCATTTGCTGTATCAAAAGATATTAGAACCATACACATTCTTTGAATTAATTTCTGTTTGTGGTAAAAAAACAAAGCAAAGCAGAACAAAAGAAAACAAAAAAACAAACCAGGGGAGACTGTAAGCTTAAGTGAAAACAAGCTCTTTACTCCTTGAGCTGGGATAGGTAGACAAAGTTATTTCCATTTTATAGAGAATGGGAGAATTTCACATTTTGTTACTTTCCAGTTAAAACAAACAAAAATATTCAGAATTGCCTGGGAAATGGATTTACAGCTCTCTGCCAAGTTTATAATGAGCTAAGACCCTAAAAGCATTCGATGAACGCAGGAAGGCCAATATTCTAAAGGCTCAAACTCTGAGTCGTATGACTGGTTCCACCTGCCACACCCAGGGACCAAGACATGCCATTCAGGTGGTGTGCCAAAGGTCTGGTGTCCATGGGCAGCCTGGCCCTCTCTTTGCTAGCCAGACAGGTCCCCAGGTTGTCAGAAATCATTTTTTTCAATTGTAATCAACCACAGAATATATTTTATATTTACATTTGTCAGTTTGGACTCTTGAGTTCCATCTTTATAGACATAAAACCATTTCTCTCCCTGTTTTTCTGGTGCTTCATGGGTTTGCAAGGGGTCTGTTCTGGCAAAAAGCAAAAACCTGATCTCTGAGGTCAAAGATTTCAAGTTTGATGCCAAAATGGAACTTGGAGCATTTGGATTTATGCAACTTCCTATCATTGAGGGTTATCAGTGTGGAAAGGCCTGGGATAGCCTTTGCCTTAAAAATCTTATTTGTTAACTGAGCTTTAAGACAGTTTTGAAGCCTTTCACAGGGACCTTCTTATTACTGCTACTCACAGGATACACAGAGACACCGTACAGAGACACTATACAATATTTGCAGCATTTAAACCCCCATTCTGGGCTTAGAGAGAGAATTTACCTTCCATAATTTATAAGACACCTTAAAATTTATTATTTAGACAAAACACCTATTTTAAGATTATCTGATTAATAATCTGAACTAAGCACCTCATCAAAAGGTCTTTAAAAAGGTGGCAAATTCATTCTTTTGTCTTCAGTGAATTTTTAGCTAACTTACAGATTCATAATTTGCATTGTTGTTTATAATGCAAGTGTAAACAATATGCACCATTCATTTATTGCCCCTTTCTGTCCAGAAGATATACAATGTCTGAGGGAAAATCTTTCAAAACACAAATGTTGCTGCTGAAAAATGAAATATAATATACATAACTTAGTTATTTTACCATAGTAATGTAAATCCTTGTTCAAGCTATTATAATAATTTCATAGAAATAATTACCCACTGAGCTAGTAACTCTACTTTTATGGACCACATATGTAAACTAGAAAACTAATGTTTTCCACATAGTTGTCTGCTGTACATAAACATACAAATTGAAAGGCGACTTCATAGAACTGGTAGGAAAAAAGGTTTTATTTTAAAGTGGTGACTAAGAAAGTAAAAATTTTCTTAGTGATTTCACAGCTATTTTTATTGATGGTTTAGCATGAAATATATCCAGTGTGTTTAATTTACTCTAGAGTTTTCTACAGCTTTTTTCTATTTTACACGTTTCTTACCCTTATCATTTCTCCACTAGAAGAATCCGACATTTTAAACTCAGTTTGCTACAAAGGTTCTGCAAGATTCTGGTTTGTTATAGAATTCAGGCAGTACCTGCCACTAGAGAGCTGTTCCCCCTTCTCCCCCAAAATAGGGAAGAAAATAAATACTGAGCTTTCATAGGAAAAAAAGCAGCAAAAAATGATTATTCAATAACTGTGTAAGTCTAGAACCTGAGACAATCTCAAATAATTTTAAGAACTTTTCATTTCAAATCAAAACACTTCCATCACAATAATTTTATATGGTTTGGAGAAGTCTTGTACATTGGTATTTTCAAAACACATTAACAACCTCACACCCAGTGTCTCAGTTACTTGTGAATTTAGTCCTCTACGTAGGCCTGCAAGAACAAGTGGCCAGATGCAGACAAGCACACAGAAACCTCAGGTTAGCATAAGCACACAGAATAAAGTCCTGAAGATTGGGAAAGTCTCATTTCACACGGATTTTAAAGCTCTTGCAACAACTATACTAATGGCCCAGAATTTGCTGCTTTAGTCTGGGCTGTGTGACCAATAGCGGAGGGAAGGTCTGGCCTCTCCAAGAGCATATTGAGTAACGGTGGGCTGATAAAGAGAGAATTTCCTACACCTCTGTGCCAAGGATAACAACATTGCTGGAGCAGGCGGGCTCAGGACAGATACCAACGTATCCTGTTACAAACATACTGCTAAATTCCACTTCAATAAGGCAGCTTTTCCTGTATCGGGATCCTGAGCAGAGCTCTGTCTTTGGTTATCCAAGGACAATTCTCATATCCCTCACATGATAAAGCACTTTGCAATAGAGAGGAATCTTATCATTTTAACACATGTGCAGAGGAACAGGTGTGACACCAGTAAGAACTGTTTTCCCCCCTGGAAAAGTGAGCTTGTCAACATAACCCCCAAAAGGGAAATTCAGGGAGAAGAAGCCATTGCATAATGAAGCAGGCAAAAACCACACAACTGCAGGGAATAATGAAAAAAAGGAAAGGACAGACCTCAGAAGACTCGGGGAAGAGAACGAGGGATCAAAATATTTTGATTTCTATGCTGAAGGTAACAAATAACTTTTGCTTCAGAGAGGGTGGAATGGCCTCCAGAAAGTCCTATAGAGGCAGAGTCGGCAATAAAATTTTCTCTGGCAGCACTACTGCTAACACCAAATGCTCCCAGTAAGCAAAGACAAAATAAGTAAAATATATGCAATTGTAAGAATGTGAGAATATAGCCCATATACAGCAAGAGAGCCCAACTTTCCTTTCTGGAACTCCCCAAGCTTAGCCATGGCAGTCCTCTGCTGGAGCTTCAGGAAGAGAAAGCACCTTTAAACTGCTTATTATAACAGGTAATCATAATGCAGATAAATCCCTTTTTTCCAGCTCACCTTTGCTGCACACTGTCTGCTACTTTGTGTTCAAGCTTTTCTTTCTGGTCTTTTCAAAGCCTTTTTTTTTCCCCGTTAACTTCTCTCTTGGGCAGTATTCTAACAGCCCGTACTGATCAGACAGCATTGGCAAGAGACTATTAAAACATATGCAATCAATTTTATTATTTTGTAGCGCCTGCTAAAGGCTTTGTTTAATGAGAGAGCTAATGACATTGAAAATGCAAGGAGTAGTGTTTGAAACTATGAGAAAGGCACAATGTGCAAAGTTTGGAGTGCGTTTGCCTCGGAGCATCCCTTGGTTAACTGGTTAGCACGATTGATGAATGTGCCAGGCTTCCAATTGCAGTCTGGGCAAAAGGAAAGTTGTTAAGTAGTGTTCATATGTCAGCTTTGATGGCCAGAATACCATACCACAAAACCAAAATGCAATTCAGCATGACTGGCAATCATCCATCAAACAGGTCGAAAATTGAATGAACTTACAACAAAATCATTCCTGGTTGGAAGAGAATAGCATTCCTATGGGTTATGGTAAGACAGTTCGACAGCGCTTGCTCACAGCACACGGCAACTGTGGCCCTCGATTCCATCTCCTGCCTCTCCCAGAGCTTTCATAAACACTTAACATTTCATAAAAGTTACAGTTTTACCTGTGATTTCTGAGCTACAAAGAAAACGTACAGGGTGTGTTGCTTCTCCTGCTCTAACAAGCTTTATAAACACTGGCCAGAGCAGCTGACCCAGATGTCCTCTGAACTTATTTATTCAAAATTTAAAATCTGCTCTACCTGATGCTTTGTGCTCCATTCAGGATTCAACCATAAAACAGGGAACTGGAATATTCTGTGCATGGTGCACCTAATTTCTGTTACACCTAATATCTCCTCTATTTCACACTGAGCAGAGATACCCCTTAGAAGCTTTACAAAAAGGCATCAAAGTAAGGAAAAATGTCAAGAACTTGTAAATAAACAGCTGGCTTGCAACATATGTATTTTCCTCTATATTTTTCAGGTGCCACAATCTACAATCCATATCTGCCAGCCTTGTAGCATGCAGCATAATTTAACTGTAATTGATAATGTAAGGGCAGATGGAGAGAAGTGTCAGCTCCTGCTCACATCCTCTGGGGATGCTACAGAAATCAAAGCAGATGGTCCAATTGCTTCTTATTTATGTGTTGCTGCTAGCTCCTCTGCTTGCAGGATAATGGATCATTATTGCCTGCTGTGCACAAACACCAATATGCTTTTAAATCTGGTTCTCAAACCTTATGAAAAAGCACTATATTTCATATTAATTTGTGAAGCTGCACTTAACAGGGTCCACTGGTTTTAATTTATAACTTTCAAAAGAAAAAGGTTCAGCTGTGGATTATTTTTTCATAAAATAAGTGATCAACTGAGATTTCTAGCAAAAGCATAGACTAGTTAACTGATCATACATGCTTAGACAATACAGAGCAGTTAATTATTACTTGAATTGTACAGTATAACATGATTTTATTTATTGACCAGTTTTTGGCAATGAAGGCAAATCTCCTTAAAATGTTAACTTCAAATAAATAGCAGGTAAGATATTGTGATGTCACTTTAATCCTTTGTTTATGCAAAGAGCCTTATGAATTCTCTCAGAGATAACAGTTAGGAAACCTGATGCTCCTAGGAGCTCAGCCAGGCTACGGGACTTTCTGCACATCCAGCCCATTACAGAGATGCCCAGTGATGAAAACCCCCACGGCTTTACCCTTGGCAGTACATACATTCCATGGAAATTGGTTGGCATTCCTCTGGAACTCATTGTAGCAAGTTTCAGTGACTTTAAACCCTAATGTTTCACAGCATGAGCAATATTTATTTGCTTTGGCTACTATAGCAAATGACAAAGTGAAGTCACTGTTTTGTAAAATGAGATAAGATAGGCAGCTGCAGCACGCTGCCAACTGCTGAAATGCAAAATGCCACAGGTTCATGGAAACTACCTTCACAGGTACTGACCTTATACTTTTTCTTTTAGCTGAGACAATACAGCACCAGAGATTTTGCAAATCCTTAGTCCCAAACTTCAGTTATCAACATGTTTTGTTAATTTTCAGAAGATTGGCATCAAAGGGCAAACTATAAAGTGAGTTTACTACCACAAATTAGACATGTTAACACCTGCAACATACTGAGATCTCTATAACATAGCAGATATTTTTGTAAATCCTGAAAGCTATCAGCCCTTTGAAGGGATAAGGTGTTGGTCAGTGCAGCCAGTGAGTAAACTACTGAGTGAATACAGTAATGCTCTTTCCAGGTATGGGGCCAAAAAGGAACAAAATAAGTTTAGGTTAATCCACCACTTATCCTACCCTCAAGGTGAATCAGTGAATGATTAAGAGAAGAAAACGTTCAGTGTTCTATGCAATGTTCAATTAATCCATTCATCTGCTAAGGTGATTAGATATTCTAATGGCTGGAGTTGATATTGAACTCTTGTTTTATTTACTACTCTACCAGTTTAACCAGATGTTGTGATTTGCCTTTAAATATGAGGTTGTTTTTTCAACACTGCATTCTGATGTATTTCAAGCAAAAAGCAAAGATTTTGATTTTTTTTTCCCTCTGTCTAGAACCTATACACATCAGAGGAGGAAATTACTGCTATATATCACGGAATGTTATTTCACTCTCTGATCAGACAAACTACCACTAACTAATGAAAAGTTTTGGATAAATTTAGCAGTCACCTTTGTGATCAAGATAAGCTTAAGATACTAATTAGCCAAACTGAATTAAGTCTTGCATGCTAAAAAGCAGCTTCATATCAATGGTGTCTTGGTTCAGGGACCTTCTGAAACCACCCGAAACTAGTTTAGAATAATTTGCATATATAATATATATTTGTTGTACAGGCTCCCAAAGCAATTCGGGTCTGTCCTGTTGAAGACAGTGGGAATTGTCATTGAGTACAACAACTGAGCTTTGTAATATTATTCAGAAGTCCCTGTGACTGTGGACTTGAAGAGAATTTGCCCCTTTACCTCTACTGCAAGAGAAAAGAAGTAAGATAATGTTGCTGATGTGGTACAGAATCCTAGGTACACCATGAAGGATACGTTCCAACTGTTTTTTTAATCACACAGAATCACAGAATGTCAGGGATTGGAAGGGACCTCGAAAGATCATCCAGTCCAATCCCCCTGCCAGAGCAGGAACACCTACATGAGATCACACAGGAAGGCGTCCAGGCAGGTCTTGAATGTCTCCAGAGAAGGAGACTCCACAACTTCCCTGGGCAGCCTGTCCCAGGGCTCTGTCACCCTGACTGTAAAGAAGTTTCTTCTCAAGTTTAAGTGGAATCTCCTGTGTCCCAGCTCACACCCACTGCCCCTTGTCCTGTCATTGGACACCACTGTGAAGAGCCTGGCCCCATCCTCCTGACATTCGCCCTTCATATATTTATAAACATCAATGAGGTCCCCCCTCAGCCTCCTCTTCTCCAAGCTAAAGAGCCCCAGCTCCCTCAGCCTTTCCTCATCAGGGAGATTAATAAATGTCTTCCTACAGCCGATTTCAGAAATTTACTTGCAAGTTAAAATTGCAGCTTGAAGGAGTTAAAAGGAGTTTATACATTCTGTCTTCTGCATTTCAGTTTTTTCTTAATGCTACCCCTGCATCTCAGAAAAGGTTTGACAGAAGTCATAAGAGTGTTCTTATTTCCAATCCATTACTCTAGAAGAAAACTGATTTTTTAATTTAATTTTTTTTTTTTTTTTGGTCACAAGGCATCTCCTTTTGCAGTCTATTGTTCTTCTGATCATTTATATGCTATCTACAGAACCAACACACTCTCAAGCCTTCCAGGGAGGTTCTGAGGACCTTAGCACGAATTTTTCAGTTATGGTTCTCATGTATAGGTTATGTAAAACCAGACTGCCACCTTTCAACAGCTGTACACCCTGCAGTGACCATTTTGACAGCGTATCCCTCTTGTAAGCAGCAATGTGTACCTTGATCAACTATTTGCATTTGTGCATTTCAGATCTAACCCGATTTTTTTTGTTACCAGTTCTAATTTACTCACAGATACTGAACTTTAAAAAAAAAAAAAAAGTGGTCAAATTAAGTTCAAACACTGAAAACAGTAAAATGCATCTCTCAATATTGTGCAAATATAATGCAGCTTATGCCAGATGCATAATTATGTAGTAACGGTCCTAGAGAAATATAATTACACTTGCTGGAACAGCATTTCCAGCAGCTGAATGGCATTCTAATGAACCTTCTCTGGAGGACTTCAAGATCGTAATTTCACAACAGGTGAACACTTTGAAACACTTTTGTGTGCAAGTGCCTTCCAATCCCAGATAGCCATCACTTCTCAGCCACATACAAGCTACAAGACCTGCCTGTCCTCTGGCACTACTCATGGGATCCACTGCATATGGGAGGGCAGTGTGAAGGGGTTCTTAAGAAGGTTGAAGCTATGCTTATGAGAACGTATAGACTTTGCCTGCTCCCCCACATCCTTTCCCTTCCTGTTGAACTGGGTACATCTGGGGATCCAGTTCCAGTTTTCTCTGGCTTCTTTTCCAACTCTTCATTGACAAGATTCCACAGGTACTAACAGGTTCTGGTTTGATTATTATATTGCCATCAGTGCAGCAGATTATATTTAAATAAATACTGGTGCATCTTCTGACTGGTGGCCAGATGCTAGAACTGAAGTGGAAAGTAAGAAAAGTCCCCTTCACCCTGCTCAACACCACAACTGGCATTCACCACGAACCATTTTATTTCTGCAGATGAAAACGAAGCTTGGGCTGTGCTGCTCACCGGGCACTGCGACCGATTTCCACTCTGTTTTGGCAAAGTGAGACCTACTGTAACAAGTGCCAGAGCTACTGCAGTGGGCAGGGGGGTTACCCATGGGTGGGATGTTAGTACAAGGACCGAGAATCACCTCAGCCTTCAAAGCAGCACTTAAGCAGGAATTAAGGGGTGACTAAGTTGTGCTGACCCCTGGCACACAGTGGATTTCACTCAGCACAAGTGTTCATTACACTGCTGGAAGAGTACAACGCAGTTCAACTTGTTCAACAAAGATACTGCTCCCAACTCACAGTTCCTGCAGCAGCCAGTGCAACTGCACATTAGAGTAGTCATCAGTAACACATCTGCTTGGACCCTTACATACTTAGCTTATTTCCAGTTCTTGGCTTTTTTTATATATCTTTAAAAAATCTCATCTAGAAGATGATCTTTAAACCCTGTATTATTTTCAACTTTAATATGCTGTAAATTATTAAAAATTTTAAAAATTATTTATCCTTAAATTTCACCAAAATAAGAGATGCAGTTCTGCTCTCCCTGATACCAGTTGGAGTCAGAAATATTTCATAGTCTGCAGAGGAGTGATTCCTAAATTAATCAGAGCTGCAGAGTAGAGTTAGTCTCAAAGAGATTAAATCCAAACAGAGAAATACTAAAAATTTCCCCCACCACCTTTTTTTTTTTTTTTTTTCTTTTCTCCTTGTAAGCCTCATTAACTGCCAGGATTCCTGAGTCTGAACAGTACTCCACTAGGAAAATGAAATTAAAATCAGTGCTGGACACACAAGGAACAAAATAAAAGTTTTGTAAGCACAGTAAACTGCAGAGTCAGAACTATGTGACAGAACATGAACGTATTTAGCTCCTTGTCATAATGCCAGAAATATTCAGACATCAAAAATAAATAGTTAACATGAAGTTACAATTACGATTTTTGTGTTCCTATACCAGTTGATCCATAGAGATGGTAAAATACATTCTCACTCTGAGGGTGAGTGTCCTTTGAGGGTGCAGTATCACTGTAGTTGAGAATACAGTACGAGTTCACGATAACAGAAAATAGCTTTTTGTTAATTATGAAAATAAAATCTTAAGTTATTGTTAGCATGGTTGTAGGGAAACCAGCAACATAGCTCATTTTAGATGACAATACCAAGTAGCCATGAAGTGATTATCACAGGAGGCCAAACTAGCAAGCACCAAAGTGCTTTCTCAAGTCCTCCAGTGCAACAGAGCAACGAGCAGCCTCCCAGGGTGGGGGATATCCCAGCTCTGCTGCAGTCTGAGGGACAGGGGAAATACAAGTGGGCAGAGCCCAGCCTGCTCAGAGGAAAAGCTTTATCCCTTAGGTGTCAGAGGTGAGAGAGAGGAAGGGTGTTCCGTGGCCTTAAGCTGCCATCAAAGGAGATCATACAGCAAAACTTTGGCAAGTGGGCTTTGGAAAAAGCCTTCCCATGCTGCAGGCCAAACCTCCCAACTGTCTTGCACGGTCTTTGTACGAATGAGGAGAGTATGACAAGCTCCAGCTGCATGATATAGGATAACTTTTCATAATAGAAGAAAATTATAACTGTGCGTATGTAAGTAATTCTTCAAAATTAATAGAACTAACAGTGTGTGTATAGTTACTCATATGATTAAATTTTCAAGGCATTCAGAACAATCAGTTTCATGGTGCCTAAAAAAACCCATTAGATTCTCTAAAACTGTTATTTTGAATACTTTAGAAATCAACAAAATGTTCCTTTTTATAACAAAGAAACATTTGTTTAATATGTTGAAGCAAATGGATTTTCTCTGTCAGTGATTAGACTCTTTCTTCAGTTCTTTCTGGTTAACAGAAATTTTGATTGTCAATCAAATCTTAAATCTCTGTACTTACTATCCAGACAGTCATCTAGAATTTCTTCCCCTAGTCACGTTCTTGCCATAAAATAAATTAATGACACACTCAATCATTCATTTAGAACATGAAGAAATGTTCCTTAATAATAGTTTTTGTATTAACCAGCTAAATTTGAAATACAATTTAACATCTAATTAGAATAGTCATATACACTTATAGAGTAGGTGCTAAAATAATTTTTCATAACCTCAACCTCAAGCTGGAACAGATGCCAATAACTTGAGCAGTTACATACAGTACTGCAGTCACATTCCTGGTGAGAAAAGACAAAACCCTTGAAGCTGTACCTAATTTTAAAAAGGAATCTCTTTTTTTCCTCAGATATCTGCTGATATCCAGAGCTTCCTCTCTGCACACCTGTTGCACTCCTGATGTCTCACAGACAAGGAGAGAAGTTTCTGTGTGGTATCTTAGAGGCAGTAGAGCAAATTCTTTGATGGGGAGACATGGTTCTGATTTTTATTTAATAGTCTATAAAATCTGGCTCGCACAGCACAGTATAGTATGGCCACCAAACAACCCAAAACACTTTCAAAGGCATTTCTGTTCAACAACTGCAACAATTCAATAGATTTGATTTAATACTTCTCTGAAGTGCAACACCAGACTACTGAAACTGAAACTATGAGCTGAGCATCTCCAGTCCTGACCCTGACCAAGTGGACATGCAACACCTCAAGATAAGGCTCTCTGTTACTGTGTAGTTGCATAATGGGGTTTTTTTTCTTTCCTATTCTAGAAAATCCTATTTTTCTAAATGTATTTCCTATTTCTTAATAGTTAATGCTGTTTTATCTATGTACTTCTGTAAGAAAATGCCTCGAATGACCTCCTACCGCTTGACTTCGTAATGAGTTTCAATATGAAGATCATCTCCGAGTGGTTCAACACTTTTTTAAAAATCAGTTGTGTATAGGGAAGGCAGACAATGGCTCCATATTTACATTGCAGTGTCTGCTAGCATTAACAAAAAGTCAGCTTGGTTTTACTTAACCTACCCACAGGATCACTGGTGCTCAGTGACAGGAGCTGCACCATGGGAACAGTTTCTGTACCAACTTAATTTTCTTTCTGTGTGGAATGGCTTGTGTTGTTCGTTTGCATGAGAGTTAATGCTCAGTACACGAATAACTTTTAACAACTTGAAAAAACCTGCTGAAATAACCACAGTTCTGCTGATTTGGCAGCTAATGCATGGTCTGAGGTATTTTTTGTTTTGTTTTTCCTTCATTTAAAGAGCTAGTGCTAAAGCTGTTAAACTTTAGGTCACTAAACATCACTGGCAATTCATGTACTCTCTGGGAGTATTTGTCCTCTGGCACAAAATGCTACAGTTCAGCATTGCTGAGCAGCTAACACCTACCAAAGCAATATCTGACAAAGATTTTCTCCTTATTAAAAAGAGAGAAATAGAGTAATATTGTAAATATTATTGTACAATGATTATTCATAAACATTTTTTTCCATCCTGCAGGCCAGACATTAGTATTTCTAGGTTGATTAGAATATTTTTGCAAATCCCACACTTTTCAAATTTTTCTTAGTTACTGTACAAATTGCTTTGTGAAGCTGCAGTTCAGCTTGTGCTAGAACTAACACAGATTCTAACCATTACTTTCTTGACTATGAGGCAGTTTGTGGCAGGCTGTAATTCTGCCTGCATTCAGTAAAGATTTTCTCATGACTTTTAAACAGGTAGGTGTGACATCAATTGATCTTTGCCTATAGGAGAACTAGAGAAAAAATAATGAAAGAGGCTCACAGTCAATCAAACCTACTCTAACGAGAGCTATTTTGAAGGTACAAAGCCCTTTTCAACAGAAAAACAATCTGCTCCCTCTTAAAATAGGAACTCCATTTTACACACCAAAGGTTCTCTGCCACCTACATGCTGTGTCTGCAGTTGTGTTTTGCCAGTGACAATGCAATGCTGAAATAAGCTGCAATGCTACAGCTTGAAAGTCTGGATTCACAACTTGCAGGAGCACAGGTAATCGGGTGTTCTAAAATGGCTTGAAATATGATTTGGTACCCATTCAGGCAATATAATAAAACTCAAGAAAAGTCAAATAGAGTATAAATTTAAATAAAATAATGAAATAACTTCATTGATGAAATTTACTTCATTTCAACTTGCCTTTCTTCTCTTCTCAACACCCATTTTGAGATAATTTCCAGCATCCTCATGAACTACAAGAGTTATGGATGAGTGTCTTATATCACATGAAAGGCAGAAACTGAATTTAACCTCCAAGTCACTCCACCATATCTATGGATTCTTTTCCTTTGGTAGTAATGCAAGTTTGTCCTCCTTCTAAGAGGGATTTTTCCCCCATCTGAAGGTCACATGCATATGAGAACAGTGCACCAGACCAGGTAAGCTGAAATAGAACTTGAGCCAATGCATATAAATTATAAAAGGTATGTCATGTTATAGAGAAACAGTTTTGTTATCTTCATACTCTGAGAATAGTTTCTTCCTCTTTCAATTACAGAGGAACAATCAGTTTCTTAATAGGTAAAACCACTTTGAAGTTAAAGCTCAAGATAAACCATACAGCAGATTTAGTGCAGTGAGTTTGATTGAATATATGCCTTAGTCTCTCAGCAGAAGTAAAAATAGAAAATTATAACATGAAAGGAGACCAAAGGCTGTGCCTAGACCATGCCTGCCACACTTTTAGAGCCAGCAGATTTACACCATTATTCCACATATTTGTGTAACTTTCCTAGAAGGATTGTTATTGCTGTTGCTTCTTCTGATCGTTTGTTCCCAATGTTGACTATTATTCTCTGTGTATGTGAAATGATACTTTGTTAAAAGTATTTATTCCTGATGCATCCTACCATGAACTGTCACTCTGTGATGCTAGGACTACAATATTTTTATATGTTGAATTGATCACAATAAAGCATCAAGCTGCACAGAGGATTTTTGGAAGAGCAGTTCCATAAGGGCTAATAATTTGCTTCCAAGTCTTCAAGAATAAGGTGTTATATCTACATTCACCTATTAAATAAACAGCTTGACTTTACAGAATCTTCTTCATCTTCACTGATTCAAGCTGGTAGACTGTATGATGGGAGAAGAGCCAGACACAGGCTTTAGGAACAGCATTTAGGTAGCATGTCTCATAAGGTGCAGAGCAAGGTAGCCAAGACCAATGACTGTCTGGCTTTATAGGCTATACATAAGCATATGAACCTACTAAACTAGACAGGTCACTGTGGCTTTGCTTGAAATCCTGCCTTAGAATGATATGAAAAGTGATGCTGAGACCATGCAGTCTAAGGTTCCTGGAGATGTGTTTTTCTCAAGAGAGCTGCAGTGGCTTTATCTACTCAGAAATTTATGCAGAAAGATGAGAGCCAAGAAGAATGCCAAGTTGCTACCCTCTAAACACTGATATAAAGAAAAACTCCTCTGATCTGTTTTTAGGTGAAATGGAATTCTTGAAAGGAAATCTGTAAAGTCAGCTTTGATCACAAAATAGCCCCCTTCTTACCCCAGTACTTTATGAGCACAGCTAGTACACATCGACTCTGCCAATGAAAACCTGATGACAGCCATGAAAGCAGCATATAACCATAGATAAAAAGGGTGCTGTCAGCAAAGTACCTTTGGAAACCACCCCAAAATCATGCCTGTGAGAGATGGGCACTGCAATGTTAGTGTGACACTAAGAGGTCAAAATAGGTCCCTTGACTCTCTGAGCAAGTTGGTGTCTTACTGCCCTCCACACGGAGCAAAACAGGAGCACTCTGAGCAGGAATGGATCTAGCTCACAACCTGAGCATTTCTGACATTGCAAATGGTCATCACCCCTAGCAAAGTTTGGACCTACGCTTCATTATCGAGGCCCAAGCTGAGATCCAGGAGTATCTGCAACAGAAAATGCTTATTTATCTTCAGGATAAAAAAGCACCTAGCTGCATAATTACCATGATTATATTAATGCAAGTACTATTCATAGATATCTTATTAGCTATTGGTCTGATTGAATGTTTCAGTGTCATAAGTTGGAATGTAATTACCTGTGTGAACTCCACAGCTCTTTGCTTTTGTTCACATATTGATAAATATATTTTAATGCGAACAAGAGTTACCAGCTTCTGGTATCCTGCACACTCCCATAAATAGGTCCATTAGCTTCATGTAGAATCAACAGTAATCAAGCATGTAAATGACAAAAGGATCAAGCTTTTTTTTTTCAGTCTTTTCAAAATAAAAACAAGGTGTCAATGGTAAGTATTCAAGTCTCATGTTTAGTTTCCTGTAAAAAAAAATCCTGTCATTCCTCTGCAAAATTCTTAGAGCATAATAGTACATGTATAGCTGGCTAATACCTAGACTTTGAACATGTACATTAGTGGGACTAATTAGGCAAGTTTATGAAAGAATTCTTTGTTTTGCACATTGGATAATATGATTCTGAGCTGTATTTACTCTTGTTACCACTGTGTTGGATGAGTGACATACTTCTTGCAGCTGTAAAAGGTTTTCTTTATACCAGTTTCGCAATGAATTTATGAGGAAATAACAGAAATCTGTTAATACTTTTGTATTTAGGATAGGCTGAGTAATAAACTTATTGATTTCCTTTAATGGAAGCTTTTTCTTACCTGTGATTTTTATTCAGAATATTGTATTTGCAACCTGAAAGGATATCCTAGCACATCAGAGAGGTGTATCTGAAGATACTGTTATCACAGTATGTCATACAGCTCTCCAGTACAGCTTGCTAAAGATGATGGCTAAGATTAAATACACAACCCACTTGGCAAAGGGCAGATGGCAAACAATTGTGTTTGACCTTTGTCAAAGAATGCTCATTCACAACTGCCTCTCATCAAGTCCTCCTACATCTTTCCTGAGGGACCACAAAGCGCATCGGCATGTTCTGTGCGACACTGACCGTGGACTGACAGCCTGCGTACTAACACGGCCTCTCTCTCACTGTCAATCCAGCTCCTGACAGCTACACTTCCCTGACTAAATTTGTAATAACCACCACACGCCACACTTCCAACTTTCACCCAAACTCTTTGCTCCACAGCCTTTTCAACACGGTTTGCAGTAGCAGCACACAAGTACTATCAAAGAACAGGTCAGAAAAACGGCACTCGATTGCAAAAGATTTCCAACAGTGCTTTCTGTTTGACTCAAAGCTGCACTCGGATCAGAACATTCAGCCAACGGGACTTGTGGGTAACTCTGTGATTTTGAGATTGGGGGGGTTTTGTTTGTTTGTTTTAGTTGTATTTTTGTTTTATTTCCAGCACCCAGTGTGTACCTTTAAACCTCAGCACACCATTTATGGTTGTTTGCTCTGTCAAACATACAACAAACTGAAAAGCCAAGTAACTGAAACAGCCTTTTAATATTTATCTTTATCAATTATTTTTTCTTTATCAGTAATTGTTCGTTGTCATAAGTAAATGCACTGCGAGCACTGCTAGCTCATGAGGATGCAACCATCAGTGTCTCGTATAACAGCACACGAATAGTACGAGTGTGTTAAGAGCACACATGGCCATATTGTCATTTGCACTACTGCCATTTTGCTTGGTTATGGAGAAGTGGCCATTGGCCATAAATGTAATTATTTCCTCTTTTTAAGCACTTTTAAAAAAGCTGAGGGAGCCTGGCTGGAATGTAAATACTATTTTTTTTTAAAATGTATCACTGGAGAAATATAATTTTGAAATATATTAGGTCCAAAGCTGGAATGCAGTAACCACAATCACACACAGTACACAAGAGAAAGGCAATTTGTGTTTCTTTTCCTCCAACCCAGTACATAATCCAGTGGTGTCCTGAGACCCAGAGAGATTTTGAAATAAACTGTTTGAAATAAACCATTTATGTGAAATGAACAATCCAAGAGCATCACATGCAGTATTGAAACTGACAGGACAGAGGAAAGCTCAGTGTCATTTAATTAGGAAAATGAAGTTGGATGAGCAGATAGTTCATGCCCACAGGTACATCCCAGGGCTGCTCCATGGAAAATCCACAGCCAGTCTAACCTGTAGATGTGCTACTGCAGGTAGACAATTGTGTAGATACCCTCAGCAGCCTCAGGACACGGCATACAGCATGTTCCCATGAAGGTTGTTTTTACTGTACTAGATGCCATCAGCTCCCCTTGTCACAGTCCCACAAATGAGTTTACTAGATAGTACCTCCCTAAACATCCAGCCCTACATACTTTAAGTAAACTCGGGTTACAAGGATATTCCTCCTGACTTCATCCATTCAACTGTATAAGGACGCCTTCTTGGGACCAAACCCTAAAGGTAAGTTCACAGTAAGGAATATAAGATACATGATAAAGCAGTACAGGGCCTTTTCCTTCTATTACCACAGACTCCAGCAAACAGAGACTGACAGCTGAGTCATTTATGAGGAATTAGTACCTTTCTCATCACATTGTCACAGCCACCACCAGTCTCATCACAGGCTCCTTAGTCTTTGTCTCCCATAAATAACGTGCTTCTAGAGCAGCACGTTACCTCCCCCTGAGCTCACTCCTTCTTTAGTCTTGCGTTTCCAGAATCTGGCCTCATGGCTTTTCCCTGACTCCAGGTAAACCACAGCTTGCCAATCTGGAAATCCTTCCCTTCCCTGCACGTTTTATAGCCCCACTCATCCCACGAGGTAAATAAGGACTATTCTCAGACAGACAGACAGACACTGCCTGCCCATGGCTATATGGAAAAAAGAGTACCCTGAAACATATAAAGTTAGACCTGCAGAAATTATAATATTTTAAAACCTAATGTAGAAATGAATTTTCTATATCATGTCATACAGAAGCAGAGCAGTCTGCCCCAAAAGGCAGTGAGTATTTTATAGCCTGCTGAATTTCAAAAGCTAGGGTTAATTTTAAGAGTCACTGGGACTCCTCACATGCTAAAGTACTTTGCCGAACTGTGACAAGATGAAAGGAGGTGAAAGTAATGAGCAGCTTGAGGGTGTATATTTGTTTTAGTCAGAGGAGTTTTATCATTGACTTTAATGGTGCCAGGCCTGTATGCCCAAAATTAAACAGTGAGTTAGGTATCTGAATACATTATAGGCTAATAAGCCAGTTTAAAAGTATAATTGTATGTAAGGAGCATAGGCAGTACCACAGCACCACCAGACTCATTGGTACATCTCTTAGCAGCTTCCTTTATCATTTTACATGTTTCTGCTTCAGCAGAGGTCTGTGTGCCTTACACTAGTCTGATAAACTTAATTTTAGGTGTATTGTCTTCAGCTGTAACAACAGCTGAACTGACAACCAGTAAACTGAAGGCATGTTTTTTCTTTCGTTTTGTTGGGTTTTTTTCCTCCTGTTTTATACATTCCTTTAATTTACTTATTTATACTTATTTTACAGCTTTGTTCAAATTTGTATCTGTGGCGAGTTTACAGCACACTGTGCTTAACTTTGTAAAGCCAGACTGTTCTCTCATATGTAGTAAAGCTTTCCACATTATGCATGTTGTGTTTTATTTCACTGTTTGGAGGACCTTTTATGAAATCAGCAGCTAGGCGGAAGGAAATCATTTGCATACTTGGCTCCATACACCTGGAATTCCTTAATTTTAGGGATTAACAAAATGAGTCTAATAAAAAGCATAGGGCCTTGTTAATCAGCTCTGTAAACTCCCTTCATTAGCTGTTACTTGCTGCCAACATGAGTGCACATTTCAGGAAATTTACATTGTGCAGGTCAGTTATTACTATTTTATGAACTGATTTCTAATTTTATGTGACACAGTTTGTGTTTTTAGTGTTCCTAAAAGTTAAATAACTTTTTTTTTTTTTTTTAAATCTTGGATACTGTGTGCCCTTGTGCAGTCTCATTCATGACACTTTCCATACATTAGGTCTCTAATAACATCAGTTTACTGAAACTGACAATACAATGTAGTGTCATTAATATAAACACATGTGTTATATTTGTGTTGATGTGGAAAACTTTCCTTCAGACTATAAAATATGGGTTATAAACACCTGAAGTTTTGTCATTTTTTGTTCTTTTTTTTTTTTAAACCAAAGCATTAAAAGATTTCTAAACTTATTATGAAATCCAGTAATCACTTTCTCTTACTATATCCTACTAGAGTGAGTATAGCCCACGTTTTCATTCTAGTTCACAAGGGTAAAGTTACTCTTGATACCACTTATTCATACTTCGAAGACCTGATCTGAGTCTTACTGAAGCATTTAGACACATTTTCCTCACTGATTTCAACTGGCTTCCATCATGCCCTTGATTTCAAGGAATATCTGGGAAAATGGTATTTTCTTTACCAATACAACAATGAGAATCTTTAATATATCGATGCTAGAGCAAAGCAAGCTGAACCAGTGAGAGAAATCTACCCCATCTCCCTGGTGCAAAAACGTTGGTCCCAAGACAAAGTACCTTGGCCTGAGGATCCAGCGCATCAGACAAACGAATTGTGGAGATTAAACCAAAGGAAAATGAGATTTTTAACTAGGACATAATCAACTCCTGATCATCCTCCTACCACCTTACCATTATTTTAGCGTATTATTTTATCACATCAAGCACATAAAAAGTAGCTGAAATAGCTTAAAGTTGAACAGAAGTATCTGTAGTTGATAAACATCACTAAAATGTAAAAAGAAAAACAAAATTAAAGGCTTAAAGTCTTAGCAGTGATAAGATTCTGATGCATATTCTGAGAGCAAACCATGGGACTAACTTTTTCAAGTAAATTATTCATTGTGAATTATTCAATTCACTCCAATATTGCTACCTAACTCACAGAGGTGTCATGACAATTAATATGCACAAAGCAATTAAAAAAGATGGAACGTGTGATGAAAATACTAAATATTATTGTTATATTTAAAAATTGGGGGTTTTGTACCTAGGGAAAAAAACATGCAGACAATTTTTCAGAAATTGAGGTTCATGGCAATTTTGCACTGGTTTTGAGAACTGTCAGATTCCACTGAGTTCACAGACCTTTTTCTTCTGGAAAAATAAGCATACTTCTTATAAAAATAAGCAGCTTATGGATTCAAAGCAATGTGCTAGGTATACTGATGACAAGGGTCTCTCAAATGTTGGCTCTGCACTAGATGACTATATAACAAGTTTTATAATCTTCTGTTTTCCCCAAAATCCTTTTGTGTTATTTTAAGTTTATTTGATCTCCTTTAGGTACTTGCACTTTGTGCTTCCCCTTCTCCCCCATTATGAAAAAAGTATCTTCTCAAAAAGTGTTAGGAAAAAATCTTGATTGTTTTTTTTCAGTTTTTCGATAATTCAGGAAGAGAACAATGACTTCTCCAGCAGTAATGTTAGTTACCTGAGGGTGTATTTCCCTTTGAGCAATAAATTTCAGGATTTTTTTTAACAAATGGAACCTTCTTTTTCTGTTTTTCAAGAGGATGTAATTTTTTCTTAGCAGCTGAAGAGCTTTTGCAACTCTGTATTTAGTACTAAAAAGTAATACTACATAATACTTCTTACAGCTGCAGCTTTGACAAAGTGTATTGACTTTTTGCATGTACATATATATTCTCCAAAATAATAAAAATCAGAATAAAATTACTAAGCACTAGAGAAATCTACATACATACAAACATATACAGAAATCAGAAAATGTTACCATCTCAGATAAAATGTAGTTAGCTTCCAGAAACCAACAAGATACTATCTCTGTGTGAGTAATATTCCTTGGTACTTGAACTAGAGTACACACTACAGAGAAGAAACAGCTCTTAGAAATCCTTGGCAACTGAAGACACACTGTTTCACCCTGACCCCGGGAAACTGCTCCAAAACTAGTATCTTTTTTTTTATGTAACTAAATTAATGGATTTAGTATTTTAAGCTACTTGGTGAGATGAATAAAGCACTTTCTGTTGCCGCAAAGCAGACTGAATAGCAACTCCACATCTGGCCTGACCTTAAGAGCATCGCGATTTTTAAAACCCTGATAGCATCCATGCAGGGCCGAAACAAGAAGCCTAAATGTGACATCACATGTCCTGGTTTTAAGCTGGTGGCCAACATGAACAACCAAGAATATTACTACCTAGGAAAGTTCTGCTTCATATTCTTTTCTTTGTATATTGTCACTTTTATCATCTAGAGGATTGTAGAGATACCCAAACTATCTAGAGGTCAAGAGAGGATGTAAAAAGTGGACAGGCTGTTTTCAACTGTTTGTCACCTTAACTGTGACTGGAGAAAGCCACATGAAATGATCAGGGGATAGAAAGCCTCCTTCCACTTCACACAGACTCTGATCACACACTATCCACCCATTTCTGTTTTCCCAACTATTTTGTTAGAAATTACAAGGCTTAGAGGTAACTTTGGGAATGCTGGGGCACTTTCAAAATCGTCTTTAGATGCTCCTCTACTTTGCATATGTGATAACCAGCCTTATCGCAGAACAATACCTCATAGCTCCCTTCTACGTACGTGCTATCTATCTTGAATCACCTCACCCTTAGCTTCCCTTGGAAATGAGTTCAAAGATAAAGGATAAGGAAAACAAAGGAGGGAAGGAGGGAAGGAGGGAAGGAGGGAAGGAGGGAAGGAGGGAAGGAGGGAAGGAGGGAAGGAGGGAAGGAGGGAAGGAGGGAAGGAGGGAAGGAGGGAAGGAGGGAAGGAGGGAAGGAGGGAAGGAGGGAAGGAGGGAAGGAGGGAAGGAGGGAAGGAGGGAAGGAGGGAAGGAGGGAAGGAGGGAAGGAGGGAAGGAGGGGAGGAGGGAAGGAGGGAAGGAGGGAAGGAGGGAAGGAGGGAAGGAGGGAAGGAGGGAAGGAGGGAAGGAGGGAAGGAGGGAAGGAGGGAAGGAGGGAAGGAGGGAAGGAGGGAAGGAGGGAAGGAGGGAAGGAGGGAAGGAGGGAAGGAGGGAAGGAGGGAAGGAGGGAAGGAGGGAAGGAGGGAAGGAGGGAAGGAGGGAAGGAGGGCAGTTCCCAAGTTGATAATCCCAGCCACTGGGGTATTAGCTGAAGCAGAGCAAGTAGATAGCGCGCCGCTGATAGTCAGCCTGCTGCTGCAGCTTTGTCTAGTGTCATTGGGTTGCTGTCCAGCTAAAAAAAAAATGCTGCCTAAAGAAGAGCATATTGCCAATGTTGGCTGCCAACCTTAGAACTACTGATAATCCAAACAGCACAAAGTGCCCATTATCAGTTCCTTCTCTGAACAGCCCATTAAAAACAGCTGTGCAGATAAAAGAACTGGAGAACTTTGCAGCAGAAATTAAGCAGAGAGAGAATGTGGTGATTGGAGCCAGCCACTGCCATTTAATTTCTGTGAAAGAAGAATTAAAAAAAAAAAAAAAAAGATAAGACTCCAAGTTATGAATGGGAAAGGAAAGTTGTATGCCTGCCTAAAGCACTGAAAACCATTGTGCAAGAGGATTTCCGAAGGCAGGAGGTCTTCATTAAAAGTTAGGGGCTAATCCTAGAGAATCTTACTGCTGTGAGCTGGCAATGCAGATTCCAGCACCTGAATGACAGCATGCACATATAGATACTGCTGTCTCTCCACACATACACATTCCCACAGAGGCACCCACACACAGTATTCCCCAGAGTAAATGTCATTGCTCTGTTGCAGCAGAGCCGCCGAGGAACAAACTGAAATCCTTTCTGTAGCAGGAAAATGATTCACGGGAAGTTACGTAAAACTTGGGGTGCTCTGTTTGTCAAGCTGCATCTCCAAAGCAACGTGAGGAAATGTTGGCAGCTATGTTCTTTGGAGCTCCTGGATCATTTTGTCTCAGTCCAGCCATAAACAAACCTGGTTTGCTCTGTGTGAGCCTGTTTCGCAGACAATAGGGCTCTCCCTCCTCCCTTACTGAAAGTGCATTCAAATAATTTCACAAGAATTTCCCAGAGCTGCTCCGCCAGCCCACGGCCTCTAGCACAGCCTGTCGGAGAGACACGCAGCCATCGCAGGCTCGCCTCCCACCAGCGCCCAGCCTCTCTCATCTTTACTCAAAGCCCAACTCATCACTTCCCAAAAGATTTTTACCCGGACACTGCAAAGATGAAGGGCAGCTGTCACTGGGGACTGACCTCCTCAATCTAGTGCAGTATGGTGGGGAAGAGGGGCTGCTTCTAAAGAAAAATTAACTTTGAAGTCGTACTGCTGGTGGAAAGAGGCTCTGGTCTCATTTTAAAGACAACAGTCCTTTTGAACTCTGTACCATTTTTTTCTGTACAAGTACTCATCATTGGTATTATAAATAATAGAAGTGAAAGAATATTTCGTGGTATTATTTCTTCTAAATTTTAGAATTTATTTTTTTTTTTCTGAAGAATAGCCAACCCTTTTTAGGTGAATAAAACATTTTTTGTTCTACCAATAAAATTGTAAAAATTATTAGTTTTGACAGTTCAGACTACTCTCATTTCAAATATGTGGATTTGCTCACAATTCCTTAGGTGTAGATGAAAAATCAGTTTTATTTCAATACCATATGCAATTATACTAAAAAAGTCTATCAAAAGACTGCTGAACCTTGCAAATATTGTTGTAGTACCATTTAACATTAGTGGTTAGAAAGTTAGAAATCACTTTCCCAGCTACTCTAGACAACTGCAGAGATTTTTCATGTTAATATTATTTTGGAATTTCCCCAAATTCTTGGAAAGCCTGTTCATTTCTTCATGATGTGGCTGAACAGGAGGAGAGCTGGCATGAGGTGCTCACACAAAACCTTACAATTCTTTTTTGCAGAAGAGCAAGTCACCGCATTGCTCGCTGTGTTCAGAACTGAATGTAAAGCTCCTCTTTGATTTAGCTTTCCAACAAAAACAAAAAGAAATGAAGAGAATTTAGAAGAAAAAAGAGGAAGAAGTGAATAATAATAAATAATCAAATCCAGCTGTTTCAGAGGGGAGACAGGGAAGAAGGAATCTAGACCACAGTTCTTCCTACTAACATAACTCGGTGTGTAAGTATTTTGAGAGTTAAGACGCCCAGGTGATGTGTGGTAGTTGTAGACACAGAAGCATTTTTTAATTCTTACATCAGGCTTCTCCATTTTAACCAGATCTAAAACATGCACCATCAGGAACTATTGCTTTCTCCATTTTTCAAAGAGCTAATAGATACTAATCATTGACCTCAGACTTGTCATACATCACTAGAAGGATGTTCTCCATAAACAACATGCTGGAGGTCATGTCAATGTCCACTTCCACCTCCTTTGATTTCTGCCCATCTGCAGCTTGCAGGCCAAATAAATCTCATTAAACAGCATGTGCACAACTCTCTTAAACATTCCAGAGAACAAAGACAAAAGAAACAGTAATGGCCACAGTTATATAAAGCTGCAGCAGTAGCAAAAAAAGTCTACGGGTAGTTTGAGTTTCATAGCACTGAAAACATAATCTATCACCAAGCAGCGTGTGCACCCCGTGTGACTACAGCTGGGCACAAGCACAGGCCATTTCCAAGTTGATTTGTGGCTCAGCACTGCACAACGGTCTCTTCCATCCACCCTTCCCTTCACGTGCCCCCTTTCCTGCTCTCAGCTGCAGGCTCCTGCCTCTCCTCTTGTGCTGGCCTGTCTTACTGCCCTTCTGAACAGATTCTACTGATCAACTTTCTAAATTAAACTGGATGGGGAAAAAAAAAAAACAGTTTTACACCCAGACAGGTGAGCCAGGTTGGCAGAGCTAGCAGAGCGAGTAAAAGGAACAGAGGGAACTGTAACACTGGGAAAAGGAAAACAGACAGATGGATGAGGAAGCTGGACCACTCTGGCAGCAAGCACCTCTCCTGTCTACATGTGTAGCTATCATTCTTCTACAGCCTGGTCACATAGTTAATTCTTATGCCTGAAAAAGATAGAGAAGGGACAGATAGATACTTTTGAAGAGACTGAGAGACTCCCACAGGATCCACCAATATCCACAGCATCCTCAAAATCTACAGCTGTTACACTGATGAGCCTCGGCTTCCAGTAAGTTCAAGATTCAGATCAGCAGGGGAAAGAGGCAGTATACCAACCTGCACTGGCTCATCAGCCATGTGCTTTACCGAAGGGAGGTAAAGAAGTGGAGCCCCAGGAGCTCTGGTTTACAATTTTTAAATTGCAGAACTGATTGGTTTTAAAATTGTAAAGCTATATTGATTAGTTACTTCAATTCCTAGAATTCAGCATTATTCTACTACCAAAGTTTGCATCTCTTTAAAACGGATCTGCTTTGTTTTATCTTGATTTAATGGTAATGGTAAGTTGCCACATACAATGGTATTTCAATGATTAATTAACATTCATACTGAAAATAAGCATCCAATTTTTCCTCTGATTTTAACTTCAACTAGCTTCAACTTCTAGCTATTTCGCCTTGTTACCCCTTCTTTTTAATAAAGAAGCCTTTCTGAATATTAAATCTTCTCCCTAGGAAGATAATTATACAGCCTGGTCAAGTCACCAGTTAACCTTTTCTTCAATAAGCAGAATAAACTTTGTTTCTCAGGTAACTCTGGATTTCCAGATCTTGAATCATTCTTTTGGTTCTTCTCTTAAGCTTCTCCAATTTTACTATATTCTTCTCAGAAAATTTTGAAGAATTTTTTTTGTCAGCTTTGAAGCAGAGATTTTCAGCCTATGCTCAGCTGCTGCAGTCATTCCTTTCTTCCTTCAGCTTGTATAAAATTACAGCTACTCCATCCTTAGACAGCTTGTTAAAAAAGTTTTAAAGTCCTCCCTTACATGAATTTCAGTAGCTCTTCACTTCCATTGGTTTTTAAAAATCTTGGAGTTCAGCTATCCTATCACAACACTTAAGAGATTTAAAGTGCAAGCTATCAGACTGCTTTAGGGCACTTTGATGAATTTCTCAGAACCTAAAGATGGTTTCCAAAATTAACCTGCCCAGTGGAAGCGGCAGGAGTCCCTGTACATGCTGTAATGACTGTACATTATGAACCTTCCCTCCTTTGGAATCACAGCTGGACAAACTTTGCCCACAAGCTTTCATTCTGTCAATGCTACGAAAGACTAAGGGTGTTTCACTTCAGATATAAAATTGATTCAAAACTTTTTTTTTAAATTTCTTTTGCCTTACTTTTAATGACTTATGGAGATACTATCTAATAAAATTGAATTTAATTAATCATTAACAACTCTCTTAACTACACTGTGTTAGTGCTGTAGGGAATCTGCACTGAATGCAAGAATTATATTCAGAAGAGATTCCATCTGGTAACAGTTGCATCTGTCAATGCTCGTTGTAAAGTACTGGGAATAGTAACATTTATATACCAAATTATTTAATATCCAGTAGTAAGTTAATTTCCAAGAAAAAAAAAAAAAAAGATGCAGAACACTATGAAACAGAAAGAAAAGGGAAAGATACTTATGGAGTAAAAAAAACCCCAAACAAACAACTTGTTTATTTTCTATAGAAGAAAAAAAATGATTTTGCTTGTAAAGCTACAACCACATGCCAGGCCTCCAGGGCACACTGCAAGTAAAGGCTAACGTCTTCTGGTTTTGCTCTACTCCAACTGTATTCTGAAATACGCAGTCAAGACCTCCCTCCCATTGTTCTCCTTCTATTGTATAGAACTTCCACTTCTCAGTTTTGCATGAGCAAAAGAATTGTTTAAAACAGATATACCGTCAGTTCTGGACAGTCCTTTTCAACCAGCCTCTGTTCTTGCTGTCACAGTTTAAGAGCACGGTAAGGTGTTCTGTATGAGCTATATGATCCATTTCTAGTTAATTGATTTATTCCTGTCCTTGTGAACAGCTGTCACGATGGGATATGTTAGCACAGTTTACGCTGCTCAGATTTAAACACACCAAGCCAGTGTAGCCTCACTGCTATGGTAACCTCCAGAGCCTCAGGAATAGACACAAACTGAAAAGCCTGATGTTCAAGGCTCAACCACCAAGTAGTTGTAGCTGCTTAAATCAGCAGCAAAGTAACAGTCTGATCAAAATTTCAACTTTCAACCAACTATGTACACTGAACTTTGGCAAAGGAAGTACAACAAAAACTTTGAAAACACGGCAAAAAGCATTCTTTACTTTTTCCTAGCTGCCTGCACACAGAGCCAGGTGTCAGCGAGGGGCCGAGGCAAACGCGCTCCGGACGCGCCGAAGCCCAGGATCTGTCAGATCACGTCAGTGCTGCCCCGCGCTTTGGCTGAGGTAAGCAGCTGCGCTCTGCCTTGGGCAGAGCGTTGTGGTGGCATTTACATTTCAGTCCCTCCTAGTTCAGGGAGCACCAACAGGTTCCCAGTGCTCTAGGTCAATATTACACAAACGGGGCATTCGTAAAAATAGTCTTCAAAGCTGACTCTGGGAGTATTTGAGCTGACATCCTCTCACCGCACCGCTATCGGTGAGGACAGAAAACGGCACCAAATAAACACTCGATGTAGACTTTGTCACATTGTTAATGTTCTGCCATTAATCCTGATGTTTGGTTCGACCATCAAACTTCTGTTTGGTGATGGTTGCCTTTGAAGGTTGCACTTAGTCTTTGAAAATGCTAATTGTCAAGCCAACATTTACAGAGGAAGTTGTAAAATGAGAGGTTATTATCTACTGCCCTTGCTCTGATGATAGAAAAAGGCCACAAAGAATAGTTTTCTATTAAAAGCACCACACATCTTTGCGGATGGTGGCAAGAACAAACAGATTAAAGAGCTAGTCAGAAAAAGAGCATGGGATGAACAAGCACAACAGAGGCTCCACAGGCTGCACTTCATCTAGCTGGGAAGACATTAACTCTTGAATTCAAATGATGAAGAATCAGCATTTGAAAACACCACTTTAAATTGTCTAGTGGTTAATTAATCTTAATGTTATACTGGTATATTATTTTCGATTCAAATTTAACTCTCAGACTTCTTCATGTGCTATCACTTGGTTAAAGGATTTTTTTAATCTTTTGTTTTGTTTTCTCTCCTGTGATTAAATTGTCCATTTTTAGCACTCAAGGAACTCAAATACACTGAATTCCTTAAGTATCAGTATGGTTTTATTTTCAAGACACTGAACTAGTTTTTATGGGTTTTTTTCCTGAGTTTTGTTCTTTTTTCAATAGGTGAAAAAAAAGCTTTGTTAATACTTTATATATTGGTGTTTCTTTCTTATACACCAAGAACTGGTGTCATCATTATGCTCTTCTGGATATTTATATGAATTCTTTTCCAAGACCCTTTAAATAGCCCAGGAAGCACCTATTTTCATTATGTGATTTCTTCAATTAGGAAGGCGTAACTGTGACGCTGAATCTTGCAGAGCTGTGCTGCACAGAGATCAACCAGCAGTTGTCACAACAGCTATGGCCAAGACAGCTCTGACCCTTGTACACAGCTCAGCTTGTACCAAGTTCCAGTTTGCAGATACTGCAAATAATTTCCTTATCTTTTATTATCATTAAGGCACACAATGTATTTGATACATAATATGTCTAACTGTGATCAGCTGCAGCAAATGCAGAAAAGGGGAATGAACCTGTGCCAGGATTAAATGTGGGTAAGCAGATCCCAAAGTTTGTGTGATAAAACCAACCCCAACTTCAGCGAGCGGAATCTGCAGGTATCTGGTGAAGAGGATGGACTGCTTTGATCTAACTCACACCCCAGTGCACGATATTGTGACTGTAGGTGTGGTTACAATGACTATCCAGGAAAAGTGCAACAGAGCATATGAAAATGGAGCAAAGAGAGAAAAGTCAAAATTTTGAAGAAAATTTAGAAAATTTAACATGCTTTACTTGTACAAAGCAAAAAGCACAAGTGTTGAGGACAGAGAAATGATGGCAGAAGCAAAACCAGGAAGATTTTAGTGGGAATTTAGCAGTGGAGGGGGTAGTCAATTTTCTCTAAACCTGCACTCCAGCTAAGGCAATGGGTCCTGACGTGTGCACGCAGGCACGCTCTTGCGAAGCAGCCAGTTCATTGGGAGGAACCGGAGAGCTTTGCTGTCAAGACTGAAAGTGTAATTTCTTATTTTGTCTTTTCATATCAAAAGCAGAATTTTAATCACAGTCATACTGATTCATCAGGTATGCAGAAGACAGAGGTAAGGCCGAGTGTCACTAACTTTTTTTTGCATAAGGCAATAATTCAGAAGAGTCACACATTTTCAGTACATTTTCTCCATACCACAGCATTCCCCTCTCTGGAATGTTTATAGTGCTTTAGTCGAGCTGCAATTGCGGTGAGATTAGGTGTGCTATGTCCACTCCTGGTTTTCCATGTCCCTACAGCATGGGTCCCATTTGTTTAGCTGTGTTTTGATCTCCTAATTCACACCTCGGTGGGCAATGTCCCCACCACCGAAAAATTCCTACCCTCTTCTCTCTGGCTCCTAGGAGGTGCCAAAGCAAACAGTTAGCGATCACACCACAAACTTCTGTTAATGTTCCAGGAAAAGAGATCCAGCAGTTCCTGCAGGCTATTAGGAAGGTGCCGGTGCAAACGTGAGGATGCTAAAAGGATTAGCAGGATGTGTATGCTGCCTTTCTGGAGGCAAGGAGCTAACAGAGGCTGAAAAAAAGGACTACAGAGTGAAACTAGTGGATTCATGAATGTAAAAGGAATGTTACATTGATACCAATCACTAATCAGAAGTATTATTATAACTATATGTATTTTATTCTTAACTGTAGTTTTCATTTTCACTAAGGACATATATTAAGGATTAAGAATTTATCCACAAACCATAAATACAGCAAAGCTCTCATTGAGTTCAGTGATCTGAGACTAAGCCCCAGAACAAGGGGGGTTTTTGACAACACACATGAAACTACCTGAATTCTCCTAAATGTCTGTTATACCTGCTACATTCTCTTTGCATTGCAGGTCCTAATTAGGAGTGTATGATACTAAATATATTCAGGAATCACATTCTCAAAGTGAAGAAATGCTTAATCATTTAAGCACAGGATTTCTTAACAGATTCCTTAATTTCACCTCTTTGAATTTTACACTGAATTTTGTCAGTTTATAAATTTACACTAGAGCATGGCAAAAGGGTAAAAGAAAAACAGAGAAATAAAAAAAAATCCCAGCCCTTAAAGGCATTTTACCACAGAGACACTGAAAAATAAAGACCATTAGCAAAAAAGTATAATTAAATTAAAATGCCAGCTTGCCAAAGAAGCTCAGTAAATGGGAAATATATCAAACTGTGATAATACAAATGGGCTATTTCTCAAGGTGTGAAAAAGTCAATGGCATAAACTCTGATAATTTGCTGACTTTTTATTTACAAGGTAGAGTAATAATTTAGAAGTAAATTGCACAATAACAACCAACAATATATTACACACCACAGTGGCTCTTCACATTAAGATCAGTATTTTCAGTATTATGCAGTGTGCAAATATTAAATACAAACACTTGGGAGGGTTGTGGCTGAGGGAGTGTGGTCTGATGCTTGCAAATAATGTTGGACTTTCTTATAATTATATAGTTTTATATTTTGATGTCTGCATTTTCCTAGAAGTCATTTCAGCTCCTTTATTTTGAACGTGGTTTAATTTCTATTTACACATTAATGACAGCAAGGGCTTTTTCTGTCTAACTCAAATCTTTCCATAGGACTATAGTCTTTTTAGAATATTCAAAATTACTTTTGGCATGTAAGTTCATTTTGCTAATTCCTCTTTTAGTGTGCAAATAACCTTTGAAAACCTGACTCTAGGTGTTTATGTGTCAGGACAATATCAGAAGCTCTGCAGTTGCCGGGTCCCGTGTGAGCGCGGCGGGTCGCGGCGCGGCGGATCCCCGCTGCTCTGCTGCCCTCTACTGCAAACACAGCCCCGGGGCTCGGGCTGCTCTGCGGAACCGGGGCAAACACGCTCTACGCCTCTCTGCTGCCCGCCCGTCTCTTGGCAGGGATCCCGAGTGCTTTAAATCAAATTCAACTTTCCTAATGTCTACATTAAGTCTGATCACCCCAAAGTACTGTCAATAGGTAAGAACAAGAAGATGATGCAGTTCTATTCACAGGAAAACACTTCCATTAACACAAAATCCACCTTTTCCTTTGCTGTGACCGAAATATTTTGGTGTCATCCTACAGACTATAGGAGCTTGAAAAAACAAACCTTCCAGGAAATAGATTTCTTTCTTTTAACATATGACTACAGAAACTTTTCACTGGGAAAAGTTGAGATAAGTCTTTTTCTGGCCAGTTGTACACTCTCCCGGGGATAGAAACCGCTCTCCAGGGACACCTGCACCCAGGATAATGTCGGAGGAAGGCAGGGGCAGCGGAGCCAGAGGCGGGCTGAGCACCAAAGCCTGCTGCAGAGCTGAGATGTTGCCTCCTGGGAGTCCCCACACCCTTTGGGGCTGCTGGGTCAGGGTCACTGTGTTCCCTTTCTGAAATTCACTGGCCACAAAGACAGACAGGAAGGTAGAAATAAGCCATTGGAAATTATTTTTTAAAAGGAAGTATTGACAGCTTAAAAAATTTTTTTTTTTCATAAGCCTGCTGCGTATTTTAATGAATTACATTTTCATTACATAGCATGCAATTAAGCAAGGAGAGTTACATCTTCTCACAGGTAAACTTAAATTCAAAATGTTAAAAGAATCTAATTTGACCTTTAAAGGCCTAGAATTTAAGCAGTCAAATGCTTGCTTTCTGCAAGCAAGTATGCACTTTATACGTATTATCTACCTGATTTTTATCCTGATAGACCATAACAGCTCCTAAAGAGCCATTATAGATTATTGTGTAAATCCTTCTTTGTTCATGGACTATTGACCCAACAGTGCATTATGTCCCTAAAGAAGTCTTGATAGTCCATCAGGTTAATCCAGCTGCAAGGTTACTGCATGATGTACAGAAAATCTTTACATAATTTTCAATGAAATTAAATAAGAATTTGCCTCTGCAGATAATTATGCTCCATAGTGAAATAATTCAATATCAGAGATAATGCAAGGTACACACACATATAGAATATTAGATTGTATTATAGATTACACATCTGTGTGCTTCTTATTAAAACTAAATTAAAGCTGTGTAATGAGACTAGTTGGAAGCAGATAAAACTATTAGCTGAACTTCAGAGCTAAAACAACTATAGAGATTTTACTTTTAAACAGATAATTTTAATGAAGAATATGTTCATTTCAGGTATTAGTAAGCAATTTGAGCAGAATTTGGGATATAGAAAACATATCTGAAAAAACAGAAATCATATTTGGACTTAACTCGCAGTTACTCACAGTTTATGCTTAAATGCCATACTGTCCTCTAAACAGAAACTGTGTATTGTGATGTAATTCAAAATGTAAAACTTTTAAAGTGTTTAGTTCTATGAACTACATGCAATAGAGAGACAACTGCCACTTTTTATCTTGTCACTCAGGGCAGAGGCTCTGTGACAGATGGCTCTCAGGTGGCGAGAGGGCTGCAGAGGTGCGCAGCCCGCCAGCAGCTGTGTCTCGGGTTGTCTCAAGCACCAACCAAAATCTCTCTTTGCACATACAGCCCTGCTAAGGCAGTATCTTGAGTTTTGTGGTATAGTCACTACAAAAATTAAACTCTTTAGTGATTTGTACTTCTCTTATTTTACATGTGCTTATCTTTCTCACTGAAACTAACATTTGTAGCTTTAATTCAACTCCAGAGTTATCCAAAAATAAAGTAAAATCATTATCACAAGTGAGCTGAAATCATGTTGCTACATTGCAATTTTAATTTGTTGTTCCATAACCCATTCCTCAGTCAAAATATGTTCTCCTCAATAATTTTCAAATATCTTAAAGGATTTTTCTTTTTCTTTTTTTTTTGCATAGCACAGACATTACAGAAATCTTGATTTGCTGTATTCAAATAGCACTTTGCTGCAGACACTTACATCTGAGGTACAATAAAAAATATGCGTTACAACCTACACCAGTCTGAGGGAGAGTTCATCTTGAAATCAGTGTTTCTAAAAGGATAATAACATTGTCCAATTATTACATAAAAGATAGCTTCTTAGCAGCATGGAACTAGGTGTCTGATGGTTTTATAGTAACACTGGACAATAGTTTCATAGAAAGTATCCTCTGGGGTATAGTTGCAGTATTTAGCTATTGCTCCAAATGAAGAGTGTGAGAAAGCGTTTTTGCCCAGTAAGAATATGTCTATTATTAGGGCAAAGGAAAAAGACAGAGCTCCTGGCCTCAGAAGAAGACAAGAAAGAAGGGCTGTGACCCCATGTTTCCTCTCTTCATTCATGGCATTACCATGACAGAACTCTGTCTCCTCAGGGTACAGTAAGCCCCATATGTCTCCCCAAACTTCCTATACCCCCCAGTACACTAACCCCTCCAGGCAGCACAACCCCAGAGCCATTAGCAAAGAGGAACCCAAACACCCAGGGAGTAACAGGAACCCTGAGCACCAGGGCACAAGGGGTTCCTTATAAATTCACTCCTCTTCTCACAAGCCAAGAGCCACTTTGATACCTCTTCACCACAGGGATGGCTTTCACTTGTGGACCACCCACTACAATGACTGCAGATGGATCTTCAGGCACTGTTTCACCTCCCTCAGACCATTCACTTCAGCAGTGTTTTGAGCAGCACCAAAGGCAACGAGCTCTGCTTGCAATACACGAACCCTGCGGGTCGGTAGGAAACATTCTCTTCAGCCTTACACGGGCAGCATAAGACCCTACGTAAGACGCAGGTATGTTCTCCTTTACTGCCTACAGAAGCAGACCATTAATATTTTACAGATTTCTCATCCTCTCTGTTTGTGTAATTTATCAATGCCCAACAGGTTCTCTGCCAGCTATACATTAAAACTATTTTCAAAATATTTCATTGTCAGCCCATGGCACCTTCATTATTTATTAAGATAAGGGACATGATGAACAGGAACAGTAGGTAGCTTGTTGGCTCAAATGTACTTTATGAATCCTTTGAATGCACAGATTTGCTAGGAATGTATAACCTGAAGGTATCAAAGAGTCATAGCTATGATTCATGCAAATAATAAAAATATCATATGCTTGATGTAGTACCAGCATCATCTGTCTGGAAAGTTCTGCTCTTGAACATAGACAAACAGGACCTTTGAACCCAGTGACTTCATTTCAGGTGTACATGAATATAAATCAGAGACTTAATTATATTTAATATGGAGTTTATGTTATGGCTTTTTACAGTATGATGAGCGAACAAAGTCTACAAATAAATGAAGAAATTGACACATGAACAAGGCAAATTCCCAGGGGAATTTCTGGTGTTGGTAGAAAGCATCAGAAATTACTTAGCTGATTCTCTCTCCCCTCTCACACCCACAGTACTACCAAAACCCCATTCAGCAGCCAGCTCAGAGAAGGTAACAGGGAAAAGCAGCTTTTAGGACACAAAAGCTGGACCTGAACACCCAAGTTTGTAGAAACATGCCATACCTCTCTCTTTTTCAGGTGTACTGGGATATTTGTTAGGGTAGGAAGTGCAAACTCAGGCAAAGCACCACCTGCAAGTATAGAAAGATTTGACATGTATTTCTGCATCCTCAGCCCCAGCCCATAACCTCTCTCATCCAGCCCTGGAGTAGCAAACCAGCTGCGCAGATCTTGCATTGGGAAACATCTTTGGTCTCATACCAGCTAGCAATATGCTAAAACACCACCACCACAGAACCAAAATAAACACCAGAAATCACATTCCGCCTCAATTTATGCTTTCTGCGAATTCAGTTTGTAGTGTAGATGCAGACAAGGAAATGGCCTTATTGCACGTCCTTTGCCTGGTACAGACACACTTACGCAGAATCTAGGCTCAGACTGCAGCACCAGGTACCCAGGAACTGTGAAGTGACCCTCTAGCCCACTGACCTCCCACTGAGCAGGTGAGAATTGTTCCAGCTCCTGAGTGCAGAAGCGTTTCCCCAGAATCTGTAGACAGATGAGTATTTAACTTGAAAGTTAAATAAGTTAAATCTAACTGGAAGTTAAACCTCAGAGTGAGTTAGGATGGAGAGGACTACTCTGCAGTTCCCCAGACAACAGGCACAAGCAGTTTGTAACAACCCTTTTGGAAAAATCAGCACTGCAGTTTCCTACTCATCATTTTCTTCAACAATTTTAACTCATTATTCTCTCATTAAAGCTGTCGCCGTTATGGTGAAAATTATTTCCTGTCTATGGATGACTTGTGAACTGTCAGCAGACAAACACTTTTTGCATATTTGATCCTTAAACTGCATAATCAATCACACAGTATAATTTGTTTCCTGGTTGGACTAACTGATATTATAAATTGTTCTGCTTCCCCTCTAGATAAACATTGTTTTGTGGGGAAGCAGCTTATCTAGAAATCCATATCTGGTAGAAAGAAGAAAGTTGTATTTACAATCAACTCATAAGCAAAACTATATGGAATTTTTTTTTTTTATAAATCAAAAACCTGATAAAATGGGCATTAACACAGTAGTGGTTTAAGTCACATTACAATTTATTAATGATTCCTGTCATTATTCACCATCTCTAAGTATCCGTATGCATAGAAAATCACCTCTTTGGTAAGGTAAGGAAAGACTATCACAGATGCTTATTTTAATCAAGCCAGCTGGTATTTAATTTTGTATACATTTTGGTTAAAAGAAATTTAATTTTCTCTCACAAAGATAGTTTTAATAGTAAAATGTAATGGTATGTCCATTACATATGACATTCAATTTTATGTTTAATAGAGCTTGTCAAATTGAAAATTGCAGTTTAAGGCATAATCCTTCATAGAGCCTGTCACATGTACAAATCTGCCATTTAATTTTTATTAAGTTATCCAGTAATTTCTTATCAGACAGCTAAGCTCTAGAAAAGATCTCACCAAGTTACAGGAGAAAAGCTGAGTCTGCACTGATCAGAGTCTACGTTCAGAAGAGATCACTTCAGCAGAGCATGGAACATGATGATTTTGTGGCCATGTATATTAAATTGTAGAAATATTTACTCTCAAAGGTGTAAAAACATTATTTGCTCTTAAATCACATTCAGCCTCTTAACTTCAATAATTTTAATGTATTTTTTCATGAATCCCAACAATTATTATGGAGATAATATTATAAAAAAGTATAGCTTATGTATTTCAAAATGATCCTCTGTGGAGGTCTTAGCAACTGAAGGCATGATGGAATACACCAAAACATAGCACATATAAAAGAGGCTTTGTAAGGAACAGCTAAGGGAGCAGCTTACCTAAAGCAAGTTGAACAACTACCTCCTACCTATGATTTTCTGATGTTGCTAGAAAAGGATACAGAGATTAGTTAAGATTTCGGTTCAGTTTTCCTGCAGTGCTCAGCTGGATTTACCTGAGAGCAGGACACAGTATTTAGACTTGGGGGTCAACAGATTTTGTCAAATATTTTCAGAAAACATTCTGCCAAATAAGGATGTTGTAGTGACTCTGTACACAAGAGTTTAGTATGTTATCACCAGGTACTCTTACCCTTTTTTTTTTTTTGGTTTTGCTATCATTTGCTTCCTTTCTTTTTATTCCTATATGCTTGTTTCTATGAAATCCAGATTTGCATGTTCACAAATTGTCACCCATTAAGATGGGTAAATGAAGACCGGGTTTTTGAACCAGGTTCCTGGCTGGTAGACATCAAGATGTCACTGAAATCAACAGAATTCAAAGTAAATTTACACTGTGCTGTAATAATCCAATCAATGTTCATTTAACACACAAACCTCCCAAAGACTCAGTGGCAAAGACTATGTATTTACATGAGTTTCGTTCAAAGCAAAAACTCAAGAATAAAAAAACCCCAACCTTAAATTGTTTTTATTAATTTCTATCTTGTTCTTTTAGGTTGGCTGAAATATCTGCAACACTGGAGTAGAGAGGTAGGGAGAGGAGGAGGAGGTGGTGGCTTTTTTCTCTAGTGATGAATGGAAGTCTGACTACAGCAGTGATGTACACTATCTCGGTTGCTGCAGGGGTTAGATCGCATTAAAAGAAGAATGTGCAATTGAACTGACAGAAGGCGAATGATTAGCACTGGACATCAGTCATTTATTTCCAGGCTGTAACGTGGTAGGAAACTCTGGGCACTGGTATTCATCTGCAGGATTTTGCACTGGTCCATAGATCTGTTTTTAGATTATGGAAGTGTTTATGTTGATATAAATTTTTAAATCTATTTTTTTACCAGCAAGAATTACATTCAGAAACTGAGCCAGAAAATTTGAAAATGTCAAAAACCCATATCAGTTTTTGGCCCAGTACCTGACTACAGTGCAGGATTATCCCTGTCTTGTGGATTGTCCTCTCTAGCTACCAGTATCCCAAGGGAGATCGCTTCAGACACTTTCCCACAACTGGTGTGTAACACTGGCAGAAGCTTCTTGCCGATAATCAACCAAAACTTTACCTTTTTTAACTTCTAGCTGTACTCTTGCTTACTGAGCAATTCCTCTCCTGCCTTGGTGTTAAGACTTTTCATATACTTGCAGATGGTTATCATACTCTCACTTTATCACTGCTTAGGCAAGCTCGACACTTTCAGCTTTTTTAATCTTTTATCTTCAAGTCAGTTCCCCTAGTCTTCGGATTTTATGACACTACTTAGATACTAAGGGGAAAATCCAATGTGCTAAGTTTTGCTATACCTCAAGGAAAGAGTGGCAGGGTATTTGTTTGCATAATTCTCAATTTCTAAGCATGCTCCTCTTTAGCTTTTATGAAGTCTGGGTAAAATATTCAAACTGTGTTTGCAAGTGACTTTTTTCTCTTTCTGAATTGTTCATAAGCATTGTTAATATTTTATTATACAGTTTGGATTATAATTTGATTTTTTTTTAGTTTACAATAAAACATGGATGAAGTTTACGAGTGTGAGTTGTTTTCAACTAAAAGCATTGATTATTTTGTATTATATATATTGCTCATATACTTGGTCCCTTAGTCACAAATTATAGAATTACTTGGTCTTCATTTTCACAAGAACAGGGTGTAAGAGACCTGAAAGAAATTACTAATTAAAGATGTTTAAACCTCTTGACTCTTACCGCAATCTGAGAATTAAAACAAATACTGGCCATATTTCAGCAGACCGTTTTCTGCAAATTCTTGATTACATAGCTTCCCTTTGGAAATTTCAAAAACTGTTCATTAATAAAAGTAATAATAAAAAGGAGTAATTTGGATTAATTTTGTTTAAGAGTCAGTGATACCTGGAAATGTTGACAGCAAAACATTATAAAGCACAATGTGGATATGCTTCCATGTGGTTATAGGTCAGTTTAGGTCTTGAATTAGACTGGCATTAAATGTGTATTGCTTCATAATTTTGAGCAGTATGTGGATGCAAAATGCAAACTGCTGCACACTAAGCAGTGTTTTGTTTAGATGCTTCAATGACAGCGTCACTGCCATTAATATTACAGTAGCTGCCATGAAGAAAGGTCCTGAACTGTGAAGCCTCAACAGGGCTCCAGCCAGCCACTGGGATCCACGGAGTGCACGTGATGCTCTCGAGGTCTCCAAAGTAATTTTTCACCTGTCCACACAGCACAGTTGTGAATTTATCAGTCTGGCCCTCTCAAGCAAAAACGTGGTTAAGGTTCCTGGCTCGGCCCTGCTAACCAGTGCTCTGGGAAGGCTGCTGGCGTTCTGGCTCTGGCCAGGGTCTAGCAGAGCTCTTCAACAGGTCTCTCCTGGTCTTAAGGGGCACTCCCACACAAAAAGCAGGAAAAGTGGTAACAGAGCAGCTACCTCAAATGAGAGAGGCCAGAGATTTAAAGTAATCTTGGAAGTAGCTCTCTTGTTTTAGTGAACTCTGTTGGAGAAAGAGGAAGTAAATTTTTCATTTTTTAATAAAGTTTAACTGTATCCCTAAACTCCTCATGCATGTTTATTTGAAATAAGCTCTGTACGAATAAATGTTCATCGAAGACAAGAGGGTATACAGAACTCAACCTAAGAAATTCAGATTGAGTTTTTAATACTTTCAGGTTGGAAGGATCATTGGAATAATGTATTTATGATCACATTTATTTCCAATTGTCCTATTTAATATTGAATAGCAGAACAATCTGACCAAATTCTGTTAAAATTACTTGCATCAAGATTATATTTCATATCTGAATATTAGAGTACTTTAAATTACTTCAGTATCCTCATAGATGCTTGTCTACAAGAAGTAGATGGTCTAGTTATATTTTAAATGCATTTTATATAACAAAAATCATTTTTCTTCACCATTCCTCCTTTTTCACTCATTCTCCTGAAAAGCAGTTCAAATACTCTAACTGCCAAGCTGAAATAAATTAAAACTCTGCTTATTAGTTGCTGAAAAGACAAGGATGCTTTTGAAGAATCCAGTGGTTTGGATAGACACACCAAGATAGCAGTATTACAGAAATCAACATCACTAATGAAAGTTGCTTACAGTTTAAGATAAAAGCAATACAACAAAGTAAAAAGGACTTTCCTTTTAAGGTGTTAATTGATGTGAATAAAAATTACTTGATAGAGTTTCAAAAGATAACTGGCCACTTTTTTCAAAACAACATCAAGCTGCATTGTTTCTTCTCATCCACTGGTATAAAGGGCTGCTACCAAACCATTACATATGAGTCTTGTTATAAAGAAAATTGTGATAAACATACTGCTTAGTAAATCTAGACAACTGTTACTTTAAACCCAACAAAATGCAGTGGACCAAACTTTAAAATCAATGAGGTAAACACAACTTTTGTAGCACAGAAGGGTTATATACAGAAGCAGGTCTCAAAAGCTTGACTATTGCAATCTAACTTTAATAGGTATATTGAGATTTAAAGTAAAATAGCTTGCACTAGAGCAGAGTTGGTTTGGAGAGATCATTATAAAATCCCATTATCACTGCTACAAGTTGGACTATTTGTCATCACAGAAGAGATGACAAGCTCAGAAATACTACATTTGTTATTATCAGATGATAAATGATATTCCATTAAAGCTGCAATACATCATCTGCAAAGCTGCAAAGAAGATATCAAACCTATCAGTACTTGACTTATAATTTAATTTTCAAAAGCTGTCAACTAAAATTCCAAAGGCTAAGCATTTTCATTTTTAAAGTTCATCTTATTTATTTTCCTCATCTGTTAGTCTAATTTTTTGATATGGCAAAAATAACTGATTATGTGCAAGGTATAATTCTTTTTCTCTTGATTAAGTAATACATCAGATGTCACTTATGTATTAAAAATATATGACAAATAATAAAGCAAAAGAGCAGTGATGAACATACCTTATTTGGATTTCTTCTTTTATTTTTAAATGCAACAATCAAGGACGGGTCAGTCTAAAAATATTTTTATTATGTTGTATTCTAACTAACAAAGTCTGAGATTGTAAAATTTACGCTTTGAATTTTATTTCTGTCTTTGTAGACATAGAAAATTAAATATAAATCTATTCAAACTGGTACTTGACAAATATCTGTTTAGCACCTAAACAATCCTGACATGCTAAATTCCAGAAAAATATTAAAAAAGCAACTGAAGAGGCACTGGGCTCCCGCAGGACAGCAGGCTGAGCACAAACCAGCCAGGGCCCCGGCAACAACGATGGCCAACAGCATCCTGGCCTGTGTGAGCAGGAGCCCAGGCGGACGACGGAGGGAGCTGTGCACAGCGAGCAGGGGCACAGGCTGAGCACTGAGGTTGTGCACGCTCCATCCCTGGGGGGTTTCAACTCCCAGCTGGACAGACCTCCGAGGAACCAGGTCTAAGGCCACAGCTGACTCTGCTCAGAGCCAGAGGTTGGACTAGAGATTCTGAGGTCCCTTTGAGCCTGAATTGGCCCATGATCCTATTCCTATAGCACAGAAATCACAAATAAAAAGCAAGCAGCAAGCCCTGTGTGATCCTTATAACAACCATTGCTCAAAAAAACCCCAGTCAAAAAACATCTTACAAAAAAAAAACCTCTTAAAAAAAGCAAAACTCCACGTTTGTGTCTCTGAACAACAATATTGTAGAGTACACTCTGAATACCCAAATTTATTTTTAATTTTGAAAAATGCGTACAGTCTCAGATTACACACCTGATGCAGGTAATGAAAGTGATGCCCTGTAATTTGATTATGCATTTTATTGCTATTTCAGAATTACCTTGGTTCTTCATATTCCTTAGAATATTTCTAAAGTCAGGGTGCATCACAAGTGATCTGAATATTTTAACTTCTAGTTAAGCACAGTGCATAATGAAAAAGTTTAAGCTATTGCCATGCCAATTTTTGCAGTTATGTAACTGCAAAGTGGGACTAAACAAGCTTTGAACGTTATTGCATGTTACAGTCAATTTTTAAAGTAACTGAATAAACTATTCTGAGTTGATATATTGTCTTAAAGTTTGTGCTTCTTCATTTATTAATTAAACAACAACTTATAATAGCAACAAAGACCTCCAGGTATGGCCTTTCCTGGCAATAAATGAAAGGCACCAGCTGAACGCTAGGAAGTGATTCAAAGCAACTTGGTAGCTAAAAGACAAATTTGCTGTTTACTCTTTGATGTCCATGCTCACTATCCAAGACTGCCCTATCAAGAGAAAAACAAATCCATAGCCCTGTCAGCAATCGCTGTTTGGCTTTAAAGCCACTCTAGTTCCTCAGAGCATTTTCCAGGGTTCAGCAAAAAGCAGTGTAACAGCCCAAATTGGCCACAGGGCAGTTTCTTTGCAATCAGAGCAGAGCACAGAATCAAGTCTAACAAGCTTATTGTAAATGAGATCCTCTGTGCTATGTATCATAGAAACACAGGATTAAGGGTAGTAAATACCTTCTTTGCCAAAAAGCAGAAATGATGGGGTTTTTTGGAAATACTCTTTCATGATTCTGAAGTGAAAATTAAACTGACAATTCTTTTACCCAGCCTAATGCAGATAAATCCTATAACATCACTGTGTGCATGGAGCGATGTTTGCAGTGTTATATTCAACACCATATATATATATTATTTTTTTTTTAATTAAGAAAATCCACCTTTGCCTAAAATTAGCAAGTGCTAATCTCCAGCATAGTTTTATCCACCCTTTCTGGATCTGGCAGCAGTTATTCTGTTCTTCATATTCCAACTTATGCAAGTTTCAGGCAGGGAGTTTTTGGTCCCCACACCAGATTCAGTTTAACTTCCTTTTCAATACTGCCACCTACAAGGGAAAACAGTATCTACCAAGTTGCTTTGAAAATGTTGCCTTCAGCATTGTGTTACTCTGATCACATTCATCTCTGTCCTTTTTTTCAAATTTGATTTTAAATATTTACAACATCATACATCTTCCCCTCCCGAAATTACTAACGAACTGTTACTGTCTGTGAAACCTTCTGGATGAGTGATGGCCAACTTAAAAGGGAGCATCAATGTTTTATTTGTGAAATATAAGCTGAAAATAGTCTGCAGATTCCTTTTTTATTGATTTTCTTCTTTTTGGAAAGGTACCTTATGTACTTAACCAAAAAAGGCTATTGTGTACTATAAAATATTTAAAAGCTTGAAGTAAGGAAGTAGATCAACACATAATAGTCACTAATTTGACAAACTATAGAGAAACTAAAAATTCAACAGGCAAGAATAAAGCAACTGCAGATGAAAATAATTTACACAGATTGGGGGAAACAGATAACTGAAGAAGCCATGTGCAGGATAGTTTAATAAAATGAGTTTCAAAAATACTTGTGAACAGCGCTTCCACTGTTGCAGATTGATTCTGAAGAAGACTAAGAAAAACCAAAATAGTTTTTATCACAAAAGAAAATTGCAAATTTAAATTTGACACCACCTATCTTTTATATCCTTGATACTGTCATTTCTCATAGTCTTTCATTTTTTTTCTGTGAGCACCACCAAAAATCTTGCAACGACTGCTGTCTGACAGTTCTTAGTAGCGTAGCTACTAATTGTACTTGGAAGACCCATGGAAGTGCTTTCAAACACTGTGCAGAGCCATAGACTGAGCTGTGTACCAGTGCAATCCGTGCAGGATGACTGCAATAGTTGCCAGAACACAAGCAGAAAATATAGCCAGAATAAGCGACAAACAGAGGGAGATAAGGAATAGAACACTGTTAAATTTAAATAAATTAACTACTGCTCGGAGCACTGCTAGGGTGCAGAAAAAGGGAAAGGCACGTAAGTAGTAAGCTAAGAGGTATTTGAACGTGAAAGAGGCCTTTCACCTTAAAGAAGGGAGCAGAGATTGTATCAAGGAAGATATCTGAAACTAGACGATACAGCAGAGGAATCAGTTCACCTGGTTCCTTGGTTCTTTTCAATCCCTAGTCTCAAAAAATATAAAAAACCATTAAATATAGTTGGACAATATTAACATAAATCTCTCAGTTATTATCAATATTATGAGGGAATACAGGTTCCCTTTTACTGTTGAATATATCCATATGCAAGAGAAATGCACTGCTATATGCATACATGTATTCTGCATTTGTGCATATAAAGTATAAAATACATATATATACAAAGCTCTCACATGCATCTTAGTGTCCCATGACCCCTCTGCTTCCCTGCTACACAGCAAGATGCAACGGATCTCACGAGCGACATCTGCAAAAAAGGCACTTTTTATTTTATTTTGGCCTGTGAATTATGAGCACTCAATATTTGAGCTGTTTAAGATTTGGCATAACGTTTTCCCAGTTGGATGAAAATAAATTCTAGAGTTATATTTCTAGCATAAAGAGGATTGAAAATTTGAATTCTACCTTTCCATAGACATGCTTTAGTAGTTGCTTAAGGCTCATTGTTTACCCAAATGTTTCTGACAATAAATTAATTTTCTCAAATATTTATAAGAAGCAGATGTTCAGCAAAGTAATTCTTTTAAAATATTGAACAAATATTCAATTTCCCAAAGCTCGACAGCTCCTTCATGTAAACCTTAAACTGACCAGCAGTATCTTGCCTATATAGTGAGTTAAGGACTAGGTTCATGGCTTTTGTTTTCCTAAGCAGAGAGAAGGAAAAAGTAAGAAAAAAAAGAACAGCCAAAAAGATGGTAAACTCTGTTCTTCAGGCAACAACCCTTCCCTTCCCATAGCAATATTATCCTGGAGTGTTGAGGATACAAGATTGCATAGAGTCTCTGCAAAAATGTTTTATCAGAGCAAAATGAGCGAGGAGGCCAAGATCTGCCTGAAGAAAGCTGTCAAAAGGTCTAACGGTGAAGAGCTATTCTATATCACCTGCATTTCCCCCTAATTTCTAATCCATAAATGAGCACCTGATAAAGAATACCTTAATCTCCTTCTTTCTTCATCTTTATAGAATACTAGAACTTCTGCTATCCCAAAGAATCTCACACCTTTGCTGCAGCCACAGCAGCTCTCTACGTGAAGCTGAGGGCAGCCAGCGGCTGGCTGGGAGTCCCCATCAGCAGTCGCTCACTGCCCGGGGGAGCAGGAGCTCACACCTCACCTGGCCCAGGCACTCGGACCCCTCTCCTCTCCTGGCCAAAATCTGGAAGGCATGTCTTCTACTAGGACACACACACACAGAGCTTGGATACTATTTGACATTGTGGATTATACTACTAGTAGAATACTAGATAATAATGTTGTTTGTTTTTTTTTTTTAAATAATAATAGTTTTGGAATCCATACCTGGATTCCAGTGAGAAGACTTTTTAAATTCCAATAGTATTTTTAATGTCTTACAAAACTTCAGCATCAATTTTGCATAGCAACACTCCATCAGAACCAGAGATACATAAACATACCCTTTTCAATTCCCATCAGTATCCTGTTGCAACTTTCTTTATTAATAAAAAACCTGTTAATAATGAATACTTGTCTCTATTTCTGGCTTCTTTTTCATTTAACTGCACTAGCAGTACTTGTTTGTACTAACATAACACCAAGTGTCTCTTGTGTTTTTAAATTCCTTCTTCAACTTTTCCTTAGAGAGGAAAAAAAAAAAAAGAAAAAATCTGCTCTGTCATCTATCCTAACAAAAGAATCTGGGGAATTTGGGAATTTAGTTGTGTGTGTTCAAAAATGTTTCTTTCAGACATTGAAAGTAGACTGGAAGCTGCTTTTCAAAAAGATAATGAAGTCAATATCTCAGCCCCCTCTTCCTGTGTAGATTACTGACTCATCCTTTAACATCAGCTCTGGTTGCCTGCAGAGCTCTCATTACCTTTGACATCATTTTTGGTCCCAGAACATCTAATTTTCAACTCTAGAGTACACAGATGGGAAAAGAGAGACGGTACTTGTTGCCTTTGAATTATACAGAAACCAAATCCCATTGTTATTACCTTTTCTTGTCACATTGATGAGAAACAAAGAGTGATGCTTTGTGTAATGCATCTGTATAACACTGCGAGATTACGATCCACTACTTCAAATGGCACTTCATGTTCTTAGTGGAAAAATGACTAGAAACATTTTCTTGAGTGTTTAAAATTACATATCATAATGTTTTCAGATCAGATCCTAGAACATTTTGTTGCAATCAAATGAGAAGATATTCACAGATTAAAACCAAAAGCAAATAAACAATGATCCCTCCTCCTTCCCCCATGCCAATTGCCCATGAAGTGATAAAAGCATCCTGCTGCACCAGGGGAATTTAGATGCTTCCAGATACTGATATCTCCCTGGATTAAATTCAGGATCCTTCTGAGCCAGAAGGTGAAAAATACTCCAAATTTGAATTAAAGATGACAATGAATTTGTGTGCCAACTTTGTCTATGTTTATTGTGTGTTCTCTGCAGAGACAGCATCTTTTTCTGTCCTTTACCGGATGCCTAGGATTTATTTTGGTAAAATAAACGTAGAGAGTCTCCCTCTTGAGCCCCCCAACTCCTGCAAGATCAGGAACTGTGACTTTTTTTTTTCCACAGAGATGTACACTGAGGAACTTCGAATGGTTTTGTCTTTCAAAGGGTTAGGATCACTATGAATACATTGAATATGAAACCTTGTTTGAGATCAGGAGTACAATGGTACTACCTATTCTCCTCATAAGTACCACCACTCCCACCTAGTTTTGCTCTCAGAAATATATTTTGAAATAAATAACATTAATTTCTACGGGAGCTTCCAGTGTAAAAGTAAAAACCACCAAAACCCAAAGAAAATGCTCAAGCAATGCAGGAAAAGAATGAAACCAACTCTATTTACAGCAGTTAAACTGAAAACTTAATATTCTCAGAGGCTATTATGAATGCAAGAGAAGAAATAAAGACTTCTGACTCAACACTAAATGAATGACAATTCAAAAAATAGGCTAGAGTGTACTAGAACCAGCCATACACACACCAGTCCCTTCGGAGCGATGCATAGTTTCCTTTTCTACCAGACTTTTACATCCATTACTAATTTTCAGAAATATGATAATAACAACTTTGTTCTGAGCTTTGAAGGTGAATCATGAAGACTTTCAAGTGTTTTCTCATGGAAGAACTTTTCCATGCACTCACTGGCAGATGCTTAATGTCATTACTGAACTCATACACACAGGATCCTCTCTTCTGTTGAGGTTTGCCTTAGGATTCAGTTATAAAAATGGATAAAAAAAATTTATATTTATTATAAAAACCCCTTCAGTTTATTATAAAAAACCCTTTCAGTTATAAAAAACCCTTCACAGGACAAGGAAGACAAGAGTAGCTAACCACTTCCTTTAAGTGGGGTGAGGCTTAACTGTAGAATGAACTTGTGGAAAAAGCAAGAAATAAACAGCAGCTTTTCAGGAATTTCCTAATCTGTTTGCATCCCAAAGCAAACAGACCCCTACCGAACCTCAGCCCAGACTTGGAGCGACACTTGTTTTTAGAAATAGGCACGTGTCTTTGCTGAGGTACACCAGCATGGAAGCCAAGTTACAGGGAAACGGCATCTGCTCCTTCTCCTGGGTCCTTATAAACAACAGAGCTAAGGATGAAGAGTTCATCTGTACCTGAAAACTAATTATACATCCTTAAGTCCACAACTGACTGCTTTCCTTGAAGATATCTGAGAAAGCCTGACCTCACATCATCTCTTCTTCTACTGTATTTTTCATGCTGTTTTACTTTCTCTTTCAGGGGTGATAGGAAAAACAAAACCAAAAATCAGCCAAGAACCAAGTATAGTTGCAGAAAGGGGGAAAAGATTTTGGCTTCCCTAAAAAAAAATGTTAACATTGCATGTCACACAAGGTAAGTATGGATAACTGATCATGCCCACTTACCACTTTTAAAATATAGAGCAAATACACAGCAGAGATTATCTAAGACACAAGGGTCAAATAGAAAAGTCTTAAATATTAATGCAAAAATGATTAATTGGAATGCAGAAAATAACCTGCTCAGCTGAATCTTTTACTGGAAAAATATCCTTAACTGGGTTTTAAAGCAAATTTGAAATTTTAATTACTTGGTTGAGAATCATACTTTTGGAAATAACTCTTCATGACCTCTGTACCCCACGTATCCACCAGAACCAGTCTGAGGACCTTCAGATCTCACCACAAGCTTTTAATTTTCTTTATTAGGTAACACAGGGTTTTCAGGTCAAATTTTCAAAATACTAGGAGCTGCTTTCCAGCTGACTAAAGGTACAGGCTCTTGAGGACACTGGGATACTGTCTTCAAGATCACTTAGGAATTAACCTACCCTTGTAGGTACCTCTGCAGCCTGGCCTTTGCCGGAACACCTGACAGTCCTAAATATTAGTACGTGTTAACCTAACCTTGCCCAGGATTGAACCCGATTTAAACACCAGATGTCAGTGTTGTGCTTATGTTACACAGAACTTGGTTTGGAAGATGTCTTGTTCTTTCCCCTAAGATATTGTATGACTAAACCAAAAGATTTTAGAATCTTTTATGTCACATAATATATTACAGAATTCTCTCTTTAAAAAAGGACTAGCCCCATTGGAGCAGCTGGCACACCAATTTCAGCAGAAGCATTGTGGCTTTTGTGTGATATGAATCAAACATGTATCCCACTTCTTTGAAAACACTAAATGAAGACTTCTGCTTACTTTATTATTATTTTCCTCTACTTTCATGAGGAAAAGAGGTAAGCAAAGGATGATTCTGACACTTGTCAAACTCCTGTGTGGTATCACTGATTAACAACTAGACTCATTGGAGTGGATTGCTCCACAGAACTGCTCCAGCTCTGTAGAACTGCTCTACTTCTTTCAGTAGAGGGCTCTGTTGTGAAAAAAATTCTCAGTGGAACTACAGAAAGAAAAGCAGCTAAACAAAACCATGTCATCCCGTTGAACGGATGGTATCGAAGTCCGTGCCTACTGAAGCCACAAAACCCCGACAGAAAGAAAATGGAAATAGTGTGTCACAAGCCACATAATACTACGTTTTAATGTTATAGCTTGAGAGCAATACTTACTGATCTATCTTTTATGCAAGAGCCCAGACTTCTGTCATTTGAACTTTCACACTATTTTCTCAAATGAAGGAAAAAGCAACCAGCTCTACCAAAGCTCTTAGCTTCTATTAAAAAACTCGATTTAATACGAACTTAAATACATACAGAAATTGATAGTCGTGCTACATAAACATTGAAATATTTTGTAAACCGAGATTTCAGAATAAGATAGACATTAACCAATATTGTCTACAGAAAAATCTGTGAAGTCCTGGTGGTTTGGATTAATTAGGTAACCATACACACAGCACGGCAGATGTTAGATGAACACCACTTGTGTTGTTTCTGGCTTCTTCCACAAGATGGAGTAATAAGATTTGAGCTGCCAGAAAAGCTCCTTGATTTAGTAAATAAATTTATTTCTGTAGTGATTAGATCTGATTCAAAAGTACAAACTGATATAACAGAACTTTATTTGAACTTCCTTACATGAGGAGCTATTGTCCACCAAACTGACAAAGAGTGAGGAAGATACTGACCACGGACTGTATTTTCCATAGAGGCATTATGTTCTTCAGTCAAAAGCAGTATCCAGTTTTAATATCTGAACAGGATGGTAGCACATTCAAATCGTTCTAGCCCAAGGGTAACTAACAGGTGACACTAAGAAAAAAGTACTAAGACACTTGTTGCCCAATATTTGGTAAAACAAGGAAAAGAAAGGGAGGAACAACAGACTTCATTATACAATACATTAATAATCATTTGGAGGCATGTGGATGAGTACTGTGAGAGCTGTGCATGAAGCAAGTGTGTGACAAACACCCCTAGGAGTTATTATGCCACTTGTGAAGGAAAACAAGTTGTCTTCCATGTTTTCTGTCCTACCATCCAATGCTTTTTCATTGAAAAAGGAAGGGGCAAGAGAAGTCTTAATACAGATAGAAACATAACAGCTCCCTCAGGGACAGGCAGTGTAGAGAATAAGAGTATTAATATCCTGTGATGCCAGCAGTTTTCTAAATCACAACCAATTAAAGCTTAGATCAAAAGCAGGTATTACAGCAAGTGGAATTTACCCCTTGACTCTCTCCTCTTCCCACCCCTTCCATTGCCTTCGCTGTGATGCACAAGTGTCTCTAGCTCAGAGCAAACACAGCCAGATTGCATCAGCCGCAGAAAGAATCTTTTCAACCTCTTTTTTTTTTTCAAAACAAACAAAAACAGCCTCCTCCCAGGCAATTTCTCCTGCCTTTCATGTCATTCATACTCACCATGGATTATGTTGTACAGAACTCAAAGCCTAATTATGTTTCTCTCCCATATACACAAACATCATCCTGGGAGCAAGCAAGTAGACCTATCTTGAGAGTTTTGGTAGAAATAAAAGTAACCATTTATCACCCTTACCTCTTCAAGTGCAGAAGAAATCTAATAAAGCTTTACATTTCCTTTTATATTTGATGAAACCAAGCTGTGGAGGCAGGCAAGATTTTTAGGACTCTCTCTACTAAGTGTCCACCTACTTTAAGCTCTAATGAATCCTACCGAGGGGTAAATAATTGCTCTTGGAGGTGAACGCTGTTTGCATACTTAGGCATGCTGTCCTGTTGTGAGCTGTTCTCCAAGCGGGCAGTTACCTCAGGAATACTTAGATCTATCTTTTACACAAATCTGCCTGCCACAGAAGTGAATTGTATGCTCACCTGTTAGCATTTGGTCATATTTTTGGACACAAAAAAGTATCAGAAGACCATTATGTACTAAGTTACAAAAAGTACCATAAAACAGACTGCAAACAGAACTGAGCTCAACAGAAACGCAGTGGCTACCTTTGCAGATGTTACATGAGAAGTGTTTTATGAAAGGGCTTTGAAGAGTTATCAGATCTATAGATTAAACAGGGAAAAAGTAATTCCAAGGCTTTAGGGATATTTCTCAAGCATGACACGGTGCAAATCTTCAGGTTATCATTAGAAGAATCCATTGATTGCATGAATGAGGCACAGAAACTGTGTCAACTCTCCTATGGAAAATAATTAGAGATGTACACAAGGACCTTCGAAAGAAGGACTGTCTTGGGTGGAGGTTGGAAGGCTGCTGTCAGTTTAAGTGCCTAAACCTCTACAATTGGTCCCCGGAGAATTTTAAGTTTCTAGGTTATGTCACCAATTACACGTTATTCTTTTCCTTTAGTAGCATCTGTTCAATCCTAACAGGTGAACAGGTTGGCAAATTTAGGCTGCAGCTTTTCTCTGTCTCCTGGACTATTTTTATGCTGCCATGAATTTTCCATGTGCTTTTTGAATAAAACTAATTTGAACTAAGATGGATTAGCCACCTTCTTGGCATCAGGTAGTCTAGAAGAAACAAATGTAACAGTCTTTCCAGTTAAACTTCATTCAGATCTTCCTCCTCAGAGAACATACTAAAGCCTGGAGTGTGCAACTGGAGACAAGCACTGCCAAGGTGGGATGGCACTAGTCTGGATTGTTTTATGCTGATTCATTATCATGCCATGCTTCAGTATTGTTCTCAGCTTCCATTACTAAATAAAATCATAAATGTTATTGCAAAATCACAGGAAAATAATCTTCTGCAAGTATCTCCTAAGTTTGGGGATAGCCTGTTGATAATAATTGTGTCTAGTAATTTAACAATAATCTGACATCGACAACTTTGCAATGGGTACCTTGGGACACTTTTTTATTTCTGTGACAAGGGTAGTGCAGGGGAGTGGAGCCAAGCAGAGGGAGCTGCATGCTGAGCTCAGTTCCTGCTGTGGCACCAGGGCTTTGCTTTTCTGTGGCAGGGCCATCTGCACTTGTTGCACTTCTCAAGACATCTCCTTGAGCGTTTGATTAGAATATCTTCACAACAGCACACTGAAATGGGCAGGGATAGAAGGCACAAAGGAACCAGAGACCAGATCTTAGGAAATACTGGATGAGGAGTTGATAATACAAATGCCTTGTGGGATTTAGGTCCCAGTGATGTCCAGTCCCAGGCCACTGAGGAAGGGCAGAACAATGTCCTCTGGGGAAGTGGTGTAATGACTTGCCAGCTGTCAGCACTCCTTCACTGCACTGATTTGAGCTCTGCTTGGGACCCTGGGGTAAGAGAAATCATCACCTGCCAAGAATCTCCTTCCCAACACTGGAAAACCTTGCAGTGAAAAATCAACTCCAACTTTTCCTTTACGAGGAAAGCTGAGTGAGAAATTGTTAACAAACTCATGTCACTTCCAAATTTCATTTACTGCAAATTACCCAGCATTTGTCTGAGCTCTATTTGCTGTCAGGATGAAACCACACACTCACTGAACCAAGAAAGTTTCCCGAGTCTTTTAGAAGTAGACCCAACTAGTTCTTGCCTTCACTTCTCCCACCAAGGCCCAAACAAGACTGCTGTCTTCGTTTCTCTTAGAACTTCTCTCAAGTTCAGAAGCATCAGCCAGTGCAACACACATCCTCCCACATGGCAACTTCTGCAAAACATTTCCTTCGTTTGTTTGTGGGTGCAACACAGGCCGGGCTGCACACCACTGCAGCATTGGGTCAGAGGTGTGCCAGTGAGACACGCTCCCTGTATATCACCACACTCAATTGAGTCCACCAGAATCACAGTAATGGCTGATTTAAATATATCACCTGATGGATTTAAATTGAGGCTGACTTGGAGAGCTTTTTTAGAGTATTTTTAACTCTGGAAGTTGCTCCCTGGTGACCTGATAGACTCCTTAGTTCTGACTTTCAGGACAATGTCCAAGGCTTATATATTTATTGACACCTTTGCCTACAGGTGTTGGTGATGATTCATATACACTTATTGAAGACATGTTGAAGGAGTTCACCTAGTTCAAACTAGTCAATACGTTCTTATTTTGTTATCTTTGTATACATGCCATGAATCCTAGTGATGAGTGCACTTTATAAATTGTAAAATAAATAAATTTATGCTAAACCATGTGGTTATTTATGGCTCAGAGAGCTAACTTAGCTGAGGCAGCAAACTGATGTTATTGGAACCTAATTCATTCTCGGGCTTCCAGAAGCAAGGAACAAGTCAATTATTCCAGTGTGACATGAAAACTTTATTTATGGTTTCATCGATTAAGAATATGTATGTGTTATTTACTTAGGATACTGGCTCATTAAAAAAAAAAAAAGTCTTTTGTAATCCATTAAACCTTGTTTTCTCTTTGGAATAACATTTCCGAAGCCTACCATTAAAAACAAGTCAGGAACTGAAGAGAGTCATATTTGGGAGAGTCTTTCTCTGGTTCACTCAAGTAGAGAGAGTGAAAGGTGTTTACTCCCCACCCTAGTAGCAGCACTGGATATGCACTTATACCAGGGCTAAAGCATTTTTCTGTTCCCTGGGATAAGCCACATGCTTAGGTCTCCTGGTGCACCAGGGTTTCATGTGGAGAAGTAGTCATTATTACTAAAATTAACTGAGCAGAATCTGCCCACCCACTGCTGAAATCCTAAATAATATATAGAGTAAGAAAAAAAGAATGAAGAAAACATGGGTCTTTGGGGGAGAGGCACTTATCCTATGCTAGATAGGTAACAGCCCCAAAATACTAGTGCAATATATACAAGGCCAAGTAGCCCTCTTTCAAGGGCTCCTGTTTCACTGTAAGCCTAGATCATGACTCTTTATGCAGAATGCCCTAAAGGCCCTGATGCAACAACCATGACATCACACCAAATCTGGTCACTACTTCCAACTCTTTGAGAGCACACTCCAGGTGAGCCATGCCATTCAGAGAGGAATTCATCCCCTACAACCACACTTGTCAATTATTACAACCTGGGATTAAAGGGAGCCCCGACTGTTCTCTAAGGAGGTTCTCCCCCTGCCATTACTCCACATGGGAGTTCCCAAACCTGGTTTAAACCAAACAAAATGGATTTTCCCCAGTCATTAAACAGCATTTCCATGTTATGTACATCTTAATCAGGCCTCTCAGTGCACCAGTCACCGTTACGCACAAGTGACTTTCAGATGTTCTCCTAATGATTTGTTTAACATCAAATGTCTTCCTCTCCCTCAGTTGTTCCAACTGTGAACATAGAAACAAAAAAGTACTCATGATACAAGTTTCAACTTCAGTGAGCCTCTTACCAGATGGTATTTTAGATGTTAGTAATTTAACCTAGTGTACCAATACCAAATTCCAACCCAGATGGAGGCATTAGAATAAAAAGCGGTTCCCATAGTTTTTTCTGATAAATGAGATATAAAACCATTTTTGCTGCCATTGGGCTGCAGCTCTTACTACTGGTTTTCTGAAAGCTGTAGCTTTTCTCCCTCTTTAATGTTTTCAATAATTCCTCAGAGGTGACAGTGAAGAGTTTTATATAAAATAAGTTTGGATGTCAGCTGGGCTGTGGTGACAATAACAGACCTCTTTCAGTTCCTACGATTCAGGCACAGTACCAGAATGTACATAGTCTCACGACCAATAGCTATGACTAGAATGTCTTATTTGTTACTAGTCAAGCCTACAGCTGTGGGTTTTGTCAAGCTTTTTTTCCAAATCTTACATACTCTTTACAATTACATGTTAAAACTGACAAAACTTACTATACCAGAACAGAAAATCTTAAAGCAGTACATTTGGATGCTTCCATATCCCTGAGAAGGGTGCTTATTTAAATGAGATGTAAAACAGACAGAGAAGACAGTTTAGAAGAGAATATTTTTCAAGGTGTTCTGCATAATTTATGAATAAATCTCTTGATTTTTTTACCTTCTTAAAACAAAAGTTTCACAATCCCCTACTCCCAGTTCTAGGTACCTTTTAACAGTAATAAAAGTAGTTAGACTACAAAAAAAAAAAAAAGAAAAAAGAAGAGTGACTTCACTGGAACTTCTGACAAAGCTGGCTCCTTCCTAGTTTACCAGATTGGCTGTTAAAGAGCCAGACCGTGAAAACCTGGACTTCCCAGCAACACCATGATGGAAAATCCCCAAATCAGCTCTAGTTCTGAAGTCAGAGCTCAGTGTGCTCCATCACATCATCATCACTCTCCTGTCAGTTTCAAGTGCTCTGATAACACCTGCAGAGCTTCACAAAGAGAGAGATGCTTTTAACAGGCAGGTGCAGTCATTTAGGACTTCACAAAGCAAAGTTAAGTAATTGTGATAATTAAAAGCCAATACATGTCCTAGGACATGAATATCATCTGCTCACAAAGACTTCTACAAGCAGCTTCATTTCCTAAGTGTAGACCCAGCAGAGTATTTCATCATCTATTTCATAGGGTACAAAAGCAAATATCAACTCTCTGATAATATCAAGCAGCAGAAGTATCACACAGTTACAGTTACTCTATATACAATAGCAGATTTTAGCCATGACACCAGCTGCAAGCTCCAATGGCAACAGACAGACAAGGACATAAGGGGTAATTATGCTTTCTCTATCTTCAGTTGATTCCCTCATTTACCATCATTAAACATACCTGGGTTTAAGCCTTCACATCTGTCAAACACAAAGCAACACATTCAACAACCACTTTTTAACAGCATCAGCATTCAGACAATACTGCTGCTGCCTTAATTCTATTAACACTCCTACATATGCTAGTGAGAAAGGAATGTTTTCCAATCATACAAGTTGTTCTTCATGTGGTAGAAACACCTCCAGAGCACTAGCAAGAACTAGGAAGACAGCAGTGCTCAGTCAGCTCTGCTGCCCTCCATGGTGTCCTGTATATCCAGGGGGAATATGTCAGAAGCTGCCTGCCTAGAACATCAAGCTTGGTTCTATTTCAGCCACCTCATACTCAAAACTTTTTTGAGCTTTAGCAGAATCTCTTCAGCCCTCAATACACTGGTATAATGGTGAGCAGGAACAGTCCTGCTCATGCTTTCTTGCTTGCATTTGTAACTACTAACACTCTACCATGAAAATATACAGTATATTAAAGTTGGAGGGAATCCCACATTTTTAATAAGAAATATCTATTTAGTTAACAAGCACCAGTGATCAGACTAAAAAGTACCCATGGTATTTATTAACGTGGTTAGTGCAGTATGTTAAAATGAACATAATTCTCTTTCATGTTCAGTCATTTTAACAGAAAGACTGATACATTTGAAACCACTAAAGATCTTTAAAACTTTCCCTTTTGCACTAAAAGATTTTTTTAGAGTAACATTAAACTTTTTGGACCCATTTGGAATAGTTTTAATGCATAAATAACTCTTTGGGTGCAAGAATGTCCAAATTGCTATTTTAATATTAATTCATTGTACAGCTCTCTGGTATCTAAATTATGACATTTTCTCTTCTAGTCTTTTTGCTCACGTTTTCTCTTTCTCCTTGTTTGTACAATGACTAAGATGCAGTTCCTTCTGTGTCCCATCCTGTCCCCTCTCACTATCAGAGATGTAACTCCATCTTCTCTACTCCAACTCACAAGGAGACAGCCACACTGCACCTAACTTAAGTCAATGGTTCTTTTCCTATCTCTTCCCCAACAGTATTCCTTCCTTCTTCACAGATTCTTCCTGATCTGTGATGTTATTCTTATATCTAACCTTGCTTTTCATAATTCCTAACATTTTACCATTTTATTATTTTGCTCTATTTACAAAGATTTATGTGTTCATTAAAATATTATTAAATACCATTAACATTGCCCAGTCTGTTTTTCTTCTAATGCTGCTAAAAAGAAAATCAATTTTTAAAGAAATTAAGAAGCTTCCTGAAAAATGGGGTTGAGCACCAAGTCTAGAACACAACCAAAAGAGAGAATTTTGTGTAGATTTGGACCTTCTGCAAAGCATTTCTCATTGCTTTAGCTTACATCACAATCAGTTCTTCTCTCTGGTTAATGAATTGTAGAGAGAGCACATGAAAACCCAGGGCAGGAGTTACTTAAATGTTGTGCCTTTAATATAGACATCCAGTGGAATCATTTGAAAGTGAAATGTAATTTTGACAATAAAATAAGAACATTAAGGTTGACAGGGCAAAGCAGGTCTGCTTTCTGTCTTCTAATATTCCCATGATTGTTGAGGTACGTGAAATACAGTAGAATTTGATGACTAATAGGAGTGGTGGGTGTTTTTCAGCCTTCCACAGTTTGTGCTGATGTAGTTGTGCTTGTCATTGGAAGCATCCTTCCTGAGCTTACGTTTGTGGCTAGACCGTAACTATTAATAGGTATGGGACACACAGGTGGAGCGCGGTTTTGGGAAATTCAGTACAATGAAAGCTTGATTCACAGGTCTGGCTCTGTGCTACCCTTACCATGCTGTTTGCTTTCCTAGTGTTTCAGTGAAGTAGTGCAATGGTGAATCTGGCCCTGAATATTGAACCAGCAAAAATTGTTGAGCAGTAAGTGAAAAGCATGGTTAGAAAGAGGCATATCTGGAAATGGAAAGCACCTTGTCCTCAGTGTACTTTGAGAAGATTACACATTTAATCAACATTGCCTCAGAAAGAATTGTGTTACTTTTAACCAACATCACCCTGGTTTCATTTGTTTGACAGACAGATTTCTTTGCATGATTAAATGTTATATATTAAAAAAAAAAATCCTAATATGCCTCTTCTATCTAAAGGTCACTGAATACTCCAATACATGAAAGTGCACAAATCTCCTAGGGGTACCACAGTAAATCTGGGGGTTATGTTTAAAGAGGAAATAGATTACATCTCTCTTACCACTTATGTTTGCTGCTATTTTGTTGCAGCTGTGGTAATGCGGCAAATATGGCCACTGCTATTCTGTTGAAAGAGGATCTTTATAAATTCCAGTTGTCAACATGAAATCAATTCTGCTATGGGCAAAAGAGTGTTTCATCATTCCAATATTTGCACTCAGCTAAACCATAACCACAGGCTGTATGTGTCTTCATTTATTTATTTATTTGGAACTGGGAGTACAACACATTTTCAGCCAAGCACTACGGATCTGTGGCAAAACTGCATAAAGGTTGTGCAGTGAATTTTTCTAACCGAGACCTTTGATTTCAACGAGAGAACAAAGCCCCTAACTGATGCACTGTGTATTCAATCTGAGCCATGCTTCCTAGTCAAAGAATAAACAATATATCATTAATTAAAGACAAAAAAATAGGAAGATAAATTATGATTACATATCTTGGCATTCCATAATGATTTTTTTTGTGTCTATGTCTTACACCTATGGTAAATAAGCCAAGCATACAGTAGTAATAGAGACAAAAAAAAGCCTTCAGTTTGCAATTTCTTTTTCTATAGTCTTTCTTCTTCCAGTGAAAGTGTCTATAAAATTTTTAAAGGAAAGTAGGTTGCTAAAATGTACTTAATTTGCCATGATAGATTGAGTCCATGCTTCAGTGACTGTAATTGAATCTGTGACCTATTTCTTTAGTAAAGTAGAAATAGTCTCTTGGGTTTTTGTCACTACCATCTTTTAATGAAATTCAAAAAGAGTGTCAAAATGTCTACACTTTTTCCACTAGTTGTTAATGTTATTACTTTACAATTTGTTACTTTTTAATTAATCTTAATAAATGTGTACACAGTCTACCTGGCAGTTGGAAATGGTAGACATCAATTCATCACTGTCACACTGTAAAGCAAAATTAACAGGACAGAAAGGGCATTGAAAGCAATAGAATATCTAGACACATATTGGTTCTACTTAAACGTACTTTATATCTCTAATTTACAGGATCTGTATATTACAGCAGTTCTACTCCCATAGCTGAAGTTAAAGGATTTGTCAGCATTTTAATAACAACCCTGGACTATTTCCAAGACATTGCAACTCAGCCTTCAAATCAGCCTCGGGACTGAATTTGGTAGGGAGACTCCTTGGTCAGGGCAACTCCACCCCCCATTTTCTTCACCAGAAGAAGATACTCTCACTATGCTTTAGCCATTTAGAATATCACACCATAGGGACCTGGGATGTGACCCAAGGCTTGCGTGATGTCTTGAGATAAACTCTACTTTTCCCACTCAGTGTTTCCCACGGGAATGTAACAGGCAAGGGGATGTAGAAAGGAGGAGCTTTTATCTAGTTCCCCAGTCCAGACAGACGTGGAAGCAAAGCAAACCTTTACTGTCCTACAGTTCAGACATGGCCACGGTGTCTTAACTGGTGCTCTTTAGCTTGATAATTTCTGATATGCTGGTACCAGGAAAAGTTACTGTCTCAGTTCTTCCCTCATCAAGGATTGGGATGCCACCAGCTTGGTGTTCGATGTGGATCTGGGGATGATCTTACAATCAGGTACAATGTTCTTCAATATTTAGATTTGTAACTGCATAACAGTTGATTTATGATCAATATTACAGCTGCACGTGGACTGCCTAGGGCTGGCATAAACAACAGAGGTGGTCTTTGACAGAGCAGTGTAAAGCAGCTCCTGTGGCTGGGAATAGTTTCCTCATTGTGTAATGATATTATTCACGTAAGTCTGAGACCTTTGAGAATCTGAAAACACAGCCCAGATTGCTCCCATCATTGGGACATGCAGGCAGAGCATCCACAGTCTCTTGTGAGCTTTTGCCCAGTTGCACACCCCTATCTCCTGTTGCTGACCTGCAGCAGAGGCTTTTTCTGCTGGCACGTACACTACATCAGACTCATAGGTAAAGAATGCTATATGAACCAGCTATTTATAATTCAAGTATGATCTTCTCTCACTCTACCTCAGTACAAAGTAACATGAGTCACACTTACCTGAAACTTATTGATAGATACAATTTTTAAAAATGCAACTCTTGAGAGTAGAAAAAAGCAAACAAAACAATCCCAGACATCATATTTACCTTAAAACCTCAACACTTAATCACATTCCTGGTCCTTTAGTTTGTCTCTTTTTGCCTGCCTCCATCCTACAGCTCTTTGGGTCAGTAGTCAAAAATCAAGAGTAAAGAAGCCCCAGGGTAAAGGGTTTAGCTCAGGAAGGCAAGCATCGCGCCTTCCTCAGGGCACAATAAACTAAGGGAGCTATAAAGACACCAGACCGCACTTTTCTGTTTTCAAGTCAGGTAGGTGCTGTCTAGTTAACTGCTGGCTACCGATACAGGTTAGAGCACAATACAGAGCACAGCGTACTTCAGCTGGCTTCCCATGGGCTGCACACACAGATCTGACTGCAAAGGGGTACCATGCAATGGACAGGTAAACTTCTGGCAGGACACCTTGGGGAAGCTTACTTCACCTTTACCTATGGTCTAGTTGACTTATTTCTCAAATAAATGAAGGGCTTTATTTTCACTAAGCTGGAATTTTTAGTGACAATTAAAACAGCAAACACCCTTCATTCCCATCGTGGCAAGCTAAAAAGGCCTATAAAGGGATGACTGCTATTTTGGAAGTGATTTGGGGATTTAAAAGTAAAATACATGTATAGACACACACTACCACATAACTGTGGTACATTTTCTCAGAGGAAATATCATTGATCAGGATATCCAGCATATGGAGTCACTAACATGATGGACTATAATGGCCTGAAAGCAGTCATTATGTTCTACTAGGATACACAAACAAAACAGATTCCCTCAGCAGACCTTGGTATGCTTCAAAGCTATTACACTCCAGAAGAACAAAATCTGCATTTTAATTACTGTATAGCTGTTTGAGTTTTACCCAATCTACTGGATATTATTCTCCTAAACATAATAAGGACTTAAAGAAAGGCCATTATAAAATAAATAACAAACTTAAGTTCATTTGCCAAATTTTAGGTTAAAGCTGTTAAATAAATATTTTGGGAGCTATATAGAGAAAATTTTTCAAAGGGTTACAGCCTAATCTCTATTTTTGTGAGCAGCTTTCTATTCACAAATAACTATGGGCAAAAAGGCAGGCTTTGATGCCTCATTACCTGTTGACTGGGTACACTCAAAGATTCAGAAATTTTCCTTTTTATTTGCACTTGCCATCAGGCCTGCAATTTTCTAAGTGTATCAAACTTCCATTTTCTTTAGAAAATGAGGTTACACAGGGAAAGAGTTACTGACATGTTGATACCAAGTGCTGCTGCAGTGTCTGAGAAAACTGAGACCTAATATTCACTTGATGTTTCAAGTTAACAAGAACTGCCTGCTTGCTGTTAATTTAAGTCAGGTTCATAAACTTCCACGTTTGCCGTTGCTAAGATCCTGAGCAGACACCTTACCTAAATATATTGTGTACCGTCTAATCCAAGCACAGCTGAAGCATTAATGAGTAAATCCATAGGAAGTTTTTCCACTGAGTCCAGAAATGGCTAAAAAAAAATCTAATGTGAATAGAAAGTGTCCCATGGAGTTCCCAAGTCATTTCTGGTAGGTTAGAAAAGCCTATTTCAGACTTTCTGGCTCTTCCTCCCATGTAGTGCTTCAGTTCTGTAAGATCACAGATCCATGTGTTGAGTCAGAAAAGCACTTAAGCTACCAAAACATATCTCTTGGATGATGGAAAAGTCTTAGATACATTTAATATGTTTTGACTTGGAGGAATAGTGCACAAAAGGTCTAGTTAAAATAAAGCCTTTTAGTGCCTGCTTAGGTTTTAAATACTCCAGATAGATTTGCATGCAATTTTTGAAAAGACTAATGGCTCATTATGTGATAAGAAGATGCTATTAAGATGTAGAAAGAACAGTTACATAAAAGTTACTAATTTCAAAGAAATGAGACTCACTATATTTGTTAGGAATTTTTTTTAATCTATTATGGCAGGAATATTAAAATAATTATCTTATTAGTATCCTTTTCTAAAACTGAAGTTGCTAAATTTGCATTCAAAAGACAGGCTTGTACATTTTGGAACTCAAAACGTGCCAGCCTTACAGGACACGAGGAGGCTCAGGTTACCTGCTTCAGAATTTGCAGTGAGACAGATCACATGCCTAGTTTCTGTCCAAACCCCACCCCGCCCCTGAAAACAACAAAAAACATTTTTCAAAGTAAATGAAACACAAGACACTTTGGCCAAGCATAAAAAAAGATAACTTAAAACCTACCAAGACAACTTGCATATATTCCCCACGTAGCTTTGAAGAACAGTATATCAGCTGTCAATCAATACATTAAACAGAGTAACTCGGTTTTTTATAATCTTCAGATTTTTGAAGGAATGTTTAAGTCACAATCTTCCTGAAATACTGAAAGGTTTCAGATCATTGTTACTAACCTAACAGAAACAGTTCAGCTTTACCAAAAATAAACCTAGAAGGGGAGAATGAAATCAAACCAAAACAATGGCAGAAGTCCTCAGCTTATAAGGAAGACTGACATCATTAAATTTCAGCTTTATCTTAGTAATTTTATCTAGATTCCTGTCTCACAAGGCTTTGAACATATGTAAATTAAGTCTCCTGAAGGGAAACTGATACATATGTGCATATACATAAATTTATAACTTAGAAAACAAATAGCAGCAAGAATAAAAAATGCCAAATTCCTTCATCACTCCTAGAACCTTTCTGTAACTGTCTAGAAGAAATTCAAAGGAAGGAGGACAGAGGGTAACCCACCAGTGAGGAGGAAGGGCTAGGGGGATATAGGGGGCTACACATTTCTTGAATTATGAAAATCCAAATGCATGTAATTATGGATCCGAACAGCTTTTGCCAGCCTTTGAAAAGATAGCAAGGAAATTCAAGAAATGGAAATGAATAAGAGTAATGGAATTGTCTACAGAACACAAATGCCATAGCTGCAATTTCCAGACAGAGGGAACAAAAGGGAGAAATAAGTTCTTAAAAGTCATGTTGGTGAATTACAGCTCAACACAGTCATTAGCATTTTTCTATAAGGTGAGTTAGTGATTAGCTCTGGATATCATCCCGTACCACAGAGTTCTAAAGCACATCCACAGCCCCTTTGGAAGAGCCCCATGTGATTTCAGTATTGTACCGCTGACCTCAGAGAGAGTGAAAACATGTCAGAACCTCAAAGAGCCTGACTTATCAGTTCTAGCGAAGAGTGAAGGTTTGGGCTTTTATTCATTCTAAACAGATAAGAATGATGTATTCCATATATACTTAAAGCATATGAAACATTGCCTTGGGCTGGAAAAAGTAGCTTATATGACTATGGAAGAACAGAGATGGTCACGATTGCATGGGTAAATCCCCAAATTAAACTCTCTTGGATTCAATCTTCTGAAAACGCAAACAAGTAAAAAATAAAGTTGATAGAGGAATCATACTGCATTACATACTGATTTTCAAATTTCACGTGTAAAGAAAGTAAAAGCCAGAGAGTGCATTTAGATTCTAGCAAACCTTCCAGTTAAACTTTTTTCCTCCTCTTAAAGACTTTAAAAGTCAAACTAGGCTCCATATTGCAAGGATTTCAATGGAAGAGTGAAATATTTTCATGTCTCACAATGGATAAGAAACCATTTGGCAGATGGTCAAAAGTTGAGGAAAAGCGGCACAAAGCATGACAAGATGAATAGAAAAGACACCTCAAAGCACTGAAATGGAACAAGAGAAGTTGGGAAAGGTCACTCACAACAGTAAAACTACTGAACATTTTAATCACAGCCTGGTTCTCTGTTGCTCTGAGCCTTATTTCACTTAGTCATTTCTAGCAGTGTAAAAAGGGTGCAAATCATTATTCAAATACTACTTCATACCCCCTTATACTGTTATTACCTATCACTGCAAGGCACGAGGCAGTAGCTTATCTAGTTCAAGTTTTGCAGTAGTCACAAACCTTTGGGTCAGAGGGAATGCAACTTTGCAAAAATATTTTCAATTAAACTGTACTTTACACAGAAGTTGACATTTGAAAAGAAATAGAAAAAAAAAAAGGATCTTTCATGCATTATAAATGTTATTTCTGAAACTGAGCAAATATTTTTACTCTAAACCCCCCCAAATTACCACCACTAACATCCCAGAATAAGAACACAACTCACTAATCACATCCCTCTTTGAAACAGTGATAATATCAAAGTCACAGGGAATCAAATTAATGCAGAACTGATTGATTCATTTTTCTAGACATTCCAACATATTCCAAGTCTTAGAAGCATCATTAAGAACTTTTATTGTGGTGATCTGGAAATCATCACAGTGAATTTCAGTGGAAAAAAAGCTCAGAGAAATCACTGGGGAGATTTTATATAGATAGATACTGCATCCACTGCAGAAGATCTTTTCAGGTCTTAGAGAGACATCTAACTGAACAGGTTGCTATTTCACTTGAAATAAATATATTCATGGTATTCAAAGTGTAGGTTGAATATCAGTGCAATAAGTGAAGTCATGCTTTCATTTCATACCTAAATTAAAAATAAACACTACTTCTCAGAAAACACAGCAATGAAACATTACTGTATTCATTTAGAATACAGAATAATAGCTAAAAACTAGTCTGTTAATTTTCAGGTCATTTAAACTCCGTCTGCTTTCATTTCCATTTATGACTACAACAGTCTAAGTGGCTAAGTTTAGTTTAAGCCTAGCTCACAACTTCCCTCAAACCTGCAACCCAGACTAACAGAAATAAAGAGATGGTAGAGCTGCACTGTACTCTATGTCACTCAACCTTCCTTTAGATTTCTCAGAGAACTTCAGAATAAATGAAACGTTAACCTCACGGAAGGGACATTCACTTTGTTCACAAAAGGGTTAAATGGATACTTGCTTTCTTGCCTTTAATGAGGATTATTCACAGCACAAACACCATTTTGTTGTACTCGCATTACCTTCTCTTTCTACCAACAAAAATGGAATACTTTTAATTTCAGATATGACATTAATTGTAAGGGGAACAATTTCCCTAAGCGCAGGGAAATGCACTGCAGTATTTCTTCCTTTTACACCCACTGAACAAGGGATAGGTCAAAAAGCTGACTCAGCACTTGATTCTGCCTTTTAAGTTTCTTTCTTTTATTACCTGGAAGTGTGACTTTGCTGCACATTGACAAACTACTTACATCTTTATGGTATGGATTTTACATGGTTGATAAGCCTATACAATCCTGTGGCATGGAAAGATGAACAAGAAACAATTGCTTCTTCTCCCTCTTCCTATCCAGCAACAAGTCAGTAACCAAAGAAATTAGCAGAGGATATACTCAAACCAAGCAAAAAGTATTTCTTCAAGTTATCCACAGTTCAGCTGTGGAAGTCTTTCTCACAGGATGCTGTAGATGCTAAAAGTCTACCTAGGTTCAAGGAGCAGTTGAAAAGAAAACCCATTGAGAGCTGATGCGTACAGCAGAAGAGAGAGACCACCTGTTTTCAGGATGTCCTTGATCCTAAATCAGTGGAAGCTGGGGAAGGACTCTGGAGAGTACCACTAGGAGTTCTCCAGTTCTCGCACCCTTTCCTTGGCACCCGTAACATCAGGGACACTGGGCTGCAGTGGTAGCAGTCTGGCACTGCACAGCTCTTACGCTTTCCAATGTGGCTTGCATTTTGCAAATGAAGATATTAGAGACTTGAATTGTAATGACTGTTACCTGCAGTGAACTCACTGGGCAACAGGTAAGAGACAGATACGGTACAAATCACATCAGTTATGTTTTTGGCACAGGCCCTCTTCTAGCCACTGAGGATACACATCAAGCATTGGTATACTTCATTTCATTTTTTTCCCCTACAAAAATATCTTCCAACTCAGAGTCACACTCAAGCTTTTACATCTTAGTTTGAACCTAAGAACTGAAAAGCAGCCTATCCCCTTTTTTTTTATTTACAAAACCTTCCTGCTGGTTTTATTATCTGACAACGTACGTCATTATCAACTGCAGCGTCTTGAAACTGTGAGTTCTGAAGTTGCTGTTCAGTTATATATACAGAACATTACTTCTAAGCAAAAAATGGAAATTGTCACAGAGTAGTTTCAATAGCTGTAATAAAGAAGTAATCTAGAAAAAGGATTTTATATAGAGAATTTTCCTTAGTGTATTTTCTTGTATACTAGACAAATTGTGATAATATATTTACCTTAGTATGATTTTTATGATGCCCAATAACTAATTTCAGAGTGATATGAAACCCCATTTTCCAGGTTTAGTTTATCTCAGTGTTTAGTTTCTCTCAATTTCCAGTAGAATTATGAACACCAGTGCTAAGGGACTTCAATCCCATCATTAAACTGTGTGAAGCAACAGCCTCAGCTCTGAACAAAGCAGCGCTACTCACCTGCACCCTATGGCTAAAGCCAGACAAAAATGTATAAACAGCCTGGGAATACTCAATGCCTTGAGTGCTTTTCTCAAAAACCTCAGTCTTTCTTTTCCTGTTCAATCTGGTTTTCTGTTTTTCAGGTACAGGGCAGGCACCAGACTGACTCACATCGATATATTTAGAGGAAATTTCCATAGCAAATGAGTAACTTAAGCTCAGATACCTTTGAATATTACTGCATGCTTAATGGTGCTTGTCTGCTCTTTTGCTGGGTTATACAGAGCCACAAGCAAGATATTTGGTTTTGAAAAGTGGTGGAATTTTGCTGTTAACTGTTACTGTATCTTTAGCACTTTCTCCATACTTTGTAAATGCTCCTCTGAATTCCTGCAAGTGTTTGTATATCATCCAAATAGCAGGCAACATCCTCTACCTCTTGCTGTACCTCATCTGTTTTTCTCAAACACAGCAGGTGCACTGCTCACCCCATAAGAACATCTTTTGTACCTAACCAGCCCCTCATCCAAGTTCCCTGTCAGAGGATTTTTTCCTACTGTGGCTCCAGGGCCCCTGTCAGCAAGGATGGAACAGCTGAGGTGGAGAAACCCTGCTCCATCCACCAGCCTCCTAAATTCATCAGCCAATTCTCCAAATGCCTTGGGTAAAATTGTACCTAGGTTTTACTCTAGTTGATTATAAGTAATACCCTTTTACCAAGCCCTCATCTGTGCTAAATACAGCATAACAATTTTTCAACTTACAATTTTCCTCTGAGTCACTAGCACACTGTTAATTAAAATTCAGATGGCAGCTTTCTGTCCAACAATGTGGAGGGACACAAATACATGAATTCTAATGGAAGAGATACACTTAAAAGATATGGCAGTGCATGCATGCATAGTCTTTGCTATATTTTGTTAAAAGTTTGTTTGTTTTTTTTTCAAAAATACTTTCAATTCACTTTTTTATATACTCTGTCAGAAATCACAAATATTGTTACTTCTCTATCCAGTCCTATTTTTAATGCCATATCAATTAATCAATTGCAAGTAAGTGGATATGCAGCACTACTTCCATTTCTACAAGTGAACCTGTGAAGTGGCACAATATCCTAACCGTGCTTCTAAAAAGATCCCAGTTTTGAAGCCTACATTTCCTTCAGTGACATGGAATACATTTTGTAGATCCCAACTGCTTTGTTTTGTCTTGATAAAGAGTTTACTATGGTAGCAGCAAAAACCCCCCTTTCCAGTCAATGTATATTACCATGCAAACAGGCTCAAGCAGCCTGTCTGCACTAACTATTGCGTGATGCTCCTGAGCAGTAGAAAGTTGGCTCCACAGATTTTCCTTGGTCCTGTATCTTATTTCCCTCATTCTTGTAAGAGCCTGTCACCCTTGTTTTGTTTTGAAATATTCACTATTTTTTTTCTTTTCTGGGTTCAACAAGTGCTGCTGCCTCTGTGGTGCGTTCTAGTGGGAGTTCCTGCATGCAAGCATTTTTCTTCTTATCTCTAGTTGTTTTGCTACTAAAACAAAGTTATTTTAAAAGTGCCCCCAAAAAACCAAAACCAGTATTTGTTATCTAATTATTTTAGGACTGACAAAATTTTAAGTTGATTTTTAGGATTAAGTTTATATTAATCCTTTAAACTATTTGTCATAGGCATATAACAATCTTAAAGACACTTTTATACCTTAATATTTCATCTTATCAAATTCTTATACACAAACACAGAGTACTTTTTCTGGCTAATTAAGAAAAACAGCCCTTTGGTCACACTTTCTATACCATTTACATAAAACAATATTCAAGTTTCTGAGTCTACATTGCAATATCTACTCATTATGCTGGAACTTGTTCATGGTTCTAGGCATTAATATTTCATTTTTCCTTTTTCTCTTTAGAATATTATTGTAGGTGCCAACATTCTCAGTTTTGCGGTAAGTAGAGGATTTAAAAGAAAAGCAAATCCTACTTCTACAAAGAAAGTGAAAATCATTAAACACTTGCCTGCTAAAGGGATAAAAATAACTAACTCGCAACATTTTGTTACATCGAGCCTAAAACAATAAACACCTAAAACACTGCTGGAAACAAGCCCGTGTCATCGGCTCCCTGTGCAAAGCCTGTATTGTAACCAAAGCTGAAACTGAATTAAACCACCATCACTTCCCTGTAGCAAAAGAAAGAAACTATGCAGTTATTACTATTAGAATGACACTATAATTTAGTCATGCAAGTTCATAATTTTATTATGTGCGTGGGCTCAGCTCTTAGTAACCAGGTCCCAAGTACCTGTGAGCATCCTTTAAGTTTGCACATACTGTGTTTGGAGGTCAAGCTAATTCATGTGTGCATACACATCAATAATGAGCTACTTGGCATTGTCCATCCATTAATACCCTGCTCATACATGGAAACAATATTCATGAAATATAGGCATGCACCAGCTTATTACCTGAAGTTTAATGGTCAGGTTTCGCTTCTCGACACCAGTTCATAAAACAGCCTTAGAATAAGTCTTTTGTGGTCATTAGTTTGTGTCTTCAGTAATATTACTCCAGATTTATACTGAGAATGGAATTTGCTTCCATTCCAGTGGATGCAAGCCTTGAGAACGAAGCTTAGTAACATTTCCTTTAGAAAAATAGTCACTTCCAACTAGCAATCTTTCATGATGAAAGAGAAAGAGCTAAATATTTTCTGTACAGAGAGCCATACATCTAAACTAAATGGAAAGAACTAAATAGGAAAGGTAGTCCATCAAGTGGTCCTTAGTTCAAAGTTATTTTTTGGAAAGACAACACAAATAATCATTTAGGTCACCAAATTATATCAAGCGTGTGCATTGATTAATAGTTAAACCTGATATATACAACCATGGACATTCAACAACTCTTAAGCCATCATTTTGATAAGACAATTGGATTATATTGAACTGAATTCCTCCCTTGAAATTAGACAAGCTCCTTTATAAGAAACAGACCCTACATTTAATCTTAGTGAAATGCAATAATTAGATTTGCAGTTGTCATGGAAATATTGAAGGAAGCTATGCAAATTAATTAGCAAAACAAGTAGTTAGTGCAAAAAGGCCAATAGCCTCAATAAATTGCATTCTTCTACACACTGGTGAGCTGCAATAGTCTTTATAATCAACAGCATAATATGTGTAGATCAATCAAATGCACTGTAGACTGCAAGTTACAAGCGACAAAATATGGAAGAGGGATGAGTACTACCTATGTGGATTGTCTGAACAGCCTGGTGGCACGTTATCGCCAGCAATGCCAGAAGCTATGGGCTGTTTCCTTTCCACCAGACAATAGGAAATATGCAATCCTGATTAAAGAAAGCTTTATGTAAAAACTTTCTACCCAGGACTGAGCCTATGGATTCACATGAATGATTGCATTAGTGCTGCCATAGCTCTAGGTACTTCTTTTTTGATCAGAAAATGATTATATGTATGTTCTTATCTGAAACCTGGGGGACCTTGTTACAGGAAAGAAAATGAGTGTCATTCCATTTACACGATTACATTCTTCCTTTGCTGTAGGATAAAAGGTTTCTTTTATTTACACTTCATGTGGTGGTTTTTTTCACATTTTTTAATACTGTGCCATTTGTTGCCATTGCAATAAAGACTAATATTAAATTAATTTTCAGCCAACACTATCATATGGAACAAAAATAGCTGATGTCTTCAGTATAAATAACATTAAAGAGTAGATAATAGGAGTCTCTCAACAAATCTGATCCCACTGCTCCCCCTCTCCCCCCCACCCCGTGATGAGCAGTTTCACATTTTTGCAGTTATTTGTCAATATTTGCATAACGACTCTAGCTACAGCATTTTGTCTAGTCAGTGCTGTATGCCAGGACTGGCTCAGACAGCAAACAAATAAGAAAGATCTCTTTTGATAAACAAAGAGCATATCTGAACCCAGTAGTCTCAAAAGATGAGCAAAATCCCCAAATTTCTGATATGATTCTGGATTAGACTTGCATGAATACATTTTCAATTCCTCCTCTGACTTCTTGTTCAGAAGAGAAGTCTATTTAACTAAGCACAAGGAAAACCCATGTAAATGAATCTACAGAAAGTCCAGTGCTGTTCAACTCAAAGCTCCTACAAACAAAGTCTGAAATTTGCTTGCTTTCCAAACCTAAATGGAAAACTAAAACCAGTTTCTTGGCTTAGTCTTCTTATTTCAGCATTTCACTAAGAATTACTAGAGGCACAAGAGAAACTATCCATCTCCCTTCTCCTCATCACAGTTTCTTTTGTACCTCTGTGTAGAATAGAACCTTCAGTGTTCATTTAGACAGAAAATATACCTTTTTTAATTCTGCACTACAGTTGAACAGCTTCTATCTAGATAAGACAATAAGGTAATTATTTATGACAGGATAACGATATACCAAAGGAAGAAGAATGTCAAAATGAAACCAGGAATGCATTTTTAAAGCAATAGACTATTACTCGATCAAAGCATATAATTCAGTTTATATAACTACTGACTAACTTGTTTCCTTTACAAAAAAAATGGGGAAAAGGAAATAAAAATTAGTATCCATAAGTGCTTGGACTGACATTTAGATATGAAGACTCATAACTGATTCCCTTAAATGGATAACAAATTTAAACTGTTCTTTAAAGTTGAGTACATTAAGGGGTTTTGAAGTCCCATCTTTTGAAATAAAAGTCATACTGAAGAACTGAAACTGAAAAATAGGGCAGTTACTGACCAATAAGCTGTGACAAAATAAAACGACAGTTGTTCATTCAAGCCTTATTGAAACACCATATTTTAACCCGTTTGAGATATTGACATATGTTATACCTTTGCAAGTTATTTAACCTGAAATCTGTGGCATTCATAAGCATATAATGCTGTTGGGTTTTTATTTGCTAACCAACATAGTTGTATATGAAATGAGAACACCAAAACCTGGAATTTAATAAGTCATTACAAAACTTCCTTTTTCTGAGATGTACACCAACAGCTGAATTTTGTGCTCCACTACTCCTATACCCCTGCCATTCACTTGGGTTACTTGAAACCAGAGCAGAACGTAGTCCATAATCTAAGGAAGAGAGTCTGATATTTTCAAAGGTTCCTCCATTCCCACATAAATATTATAATTTAACAACCTTAGAATTTCCTATTGACACTACTAGCAAACAGGTCTACCTAGGAGCAGAATGGGTGTCTAACATAATTATAAAGTAGTTACAAAGCAGAAAGGAAAAAAATACACTAACATGTTTTACCAGCTTTGAGAATGCACTAGATATAATAGTTAAGTAACAATTTTCTACTAGCAAAATTTCAAGAGAAAAATTAAAATTCAGTGTAAGCTGAATGTCTATTTTATTAGGTCTGCAGAAGCCCATTACTGGTCTGCTACATCTACTGTTAAAGAAAGAAACATTGGGAAGTGTGGTGCATGGCCTCTTTCCACTGTCATGGTCACCAAAACAGACATTGACTTTCCTGAACATCTAGCTGCAGGAACAGATTTCACGCTTTAAGAATATGCAGGAACTGTTAGGCTGACCATTTTTAGAGGTTGCTTTGAGATTAAGCTTCAAATCTACAGGAAAAAGATAATGTTTTGCAATGGCTCTGTGATTTTTCACAAGGTGCTATAATTTATCATGAGGTTGTCAGTTCCAGATAGGTACCTCAAAAGTGCACAACACAGACATCTCTTACAAGTTTTATATCAGTTATGAGTAGGACATCAATCTACTCCTAAATAAATAAGTGTTCAAAATGCTATGAAACCAATCACTATAATTTAACACATTAGACCAAAGATACTATGCAACTGGGACAGCATTAAAACAAACTCCTTCAAATTTGCAGTGATTAAAATACACAATGAAAGGATAAAACCAGTTTTTTCCATTGTTCAATTAATCCTTTTTCATTAGTAGAGCTACTATGATTGTGATATTTAACAGCTGTATGTCACTTTAAATCTTAAAAAACTGTGTGAACATTAATTATAAATGAACATTAATAATATACTTCTGTCTAAAGTATTTAAGTATTTATTAGCTCTACTTCACACGAGTAGAAACTAAGACAAAGAGAATCTGTAGTTTCAAACTTTAAATGCTTAAATTTAGGTACCAAAACCTGTATTACTTTTACATTATTTTCAAGAGCTCTGAGAACCAAAACCATAACTTGTAATTTAGAGATTCTGGAGGTCTCACCACATCTGAAGATCGGGCTGTTTATTTGGTAATCAGATAGCAGTCCAGGTTTAGGACAGCAGGCCAGGACAACACAAGGTAGGACAAGTACTGATTTGTGGTTCATGTTGCTTTATTTCAGCCCTGTAGATACTTTACATGCCCAGTTTAATTATCCAGGATATATCCGTAGTCAACAGCAACTCAAAGATGTCTTCAGAGTTGAGGTGATTCTATCCTAAAAGCTGTGTCTAACCTAAGCAGGCTGGAGGAAAGGTAGATGAGTTTACAGTGGTCATCTATAAGCCATGGGAGACAAATGCAACCCACGTGTGCAACGTGTCCACAACAACTCCTTTACACACAGCACCAATTCCAAACCAGCAAGGGCTAATATGTTCCAAAAGACCTGAAAGATCAGACTGCCATCACAACAAAACAATTCAAAGACCATGCAAGGGTTATGTCTCTCTCTCCAAACTGCTTGTTTATTCTCACTGCAAAGAGCTAAAATAGTTCCTCTGTGAGACACTATTTATTTTAATAGCTTACTATTACAATAAAAATAATTACTAGGCAAAGGATGCCTCATAATTAAACTTTTAAAAGCTGCACAACACAATGCTCTACAGAAGAGTCCCTTAAATATACATTCCAGCATCCATGTAGAAATGGATTAAGTGCTTGGACATGGATTTATCCACACAAAATGTTCTTCCAATTGGGCATATAAGTTTTATAATCTATATGTATATTATTAAAACTACTATGAAAGAGGTTGATTCTTTATGCATAATCAGCTCCCATTGAATTTAAATTACTTTTGGTAAAGCATTGATGCAGATAAAATACTCTAAATGTACAGAATACTAAGCAAATGTTTATATTAAAAAACTGCTTTCAGGTGAAAACGTGCTCAGTGAAGCACAACCCCCATAGTGCCTTGCAGAATATTAATGCTCAGCAGATCACAAGATGACAACAAGTATTCCTATGTAAAAGCTTGAGGTGGGATAAAAGGTAGCATTCAGATGACAAGCCTCAACAAAAGAAATGTGTGAACACATGGGCTGTGATACTATTGAGATGTAAATGAGGTTAGAAATATATAGAATCAAACCTGCTTAGAGTCAGGAGTGTCTTGTAAAACAGGGACAACAGCATGTTTAGCATGAGCAGCTTCAGCTGACTGGTATGCCCACTAGAATTTCCATAAAGACTACCTAACTGAGAAGCAATGTGTGAATAGAAATAATATTTTAGGGGAATCATAATGTAACTCCTACCAGAGAACAATGCAAACTAGACTACCTGAACCAATATCTTTTGGAGGCTATGGGATCTGGGATCAGAATCAAAATGTTAGATTCAGGCTAAGATCTGGTCAACATGCAAAAAACTAAAAACACTAAAAGGGGCTGAAGACTAGATTTCATCAAGCATACCCGTAAGGGACACTATCATTTGTATGTTTCTTACAGAAACAAGGAGAAAGGAGCAATTCTTAGTTTCACATTGAAAACACAAGTTAATACCTTTCTTAGGGGCATGGGCACCAAACTTGCTTAATGGTCATACTCCCAAATGCAAGTTTCTTCTCATCTTTGCTTGTCTGGACAGAGGAAATAAAGCCAATAAAGCCACGGACAGCTCGAGCTCCTGTTTGGCCAGATCAGCAGAAGTGAACAGTTACTGTCTGTGTGATCCTGTCATGATCAGCATAGAGCAGGAGGAAGACAACTGGTGGAACTGTAGCTCTTCCACTAAAGTCATTGCCTACGCAGCTGGGTGGCAACAACAACTTGATGCTCGTAAAAAGATTACCTAAGTTAGTTCACTCTAAGGACTAACAATCTAGGTAACTAATTTGACTAGTTGTCCAGACTCTCTTAACCTGCATAGAGATTAAAAAGGAAAAATGCAATTTTTACTACCCTATGCAAGCATAACCTGTTACTGCATTTCTCTTCCACTTCTTCCTCATGGTGCCATATGCTTGCTTTAGCAATACGCCCACCACTCTAGTGATTATGGAAGGACCCTAGACTAGACAGCTCGATTTAGACAGCTAAACATGTTTCTTTCCTACACCCCCTTCCAGACAAAAGAGAAGCCAAACTAAGAGTCAATAATTTTCTCAGGAAAGTACCCCTTTGGTTACATAGGCATCCTTCAAGGTTGAGTTCTACTGGATCAGAACAGGCCTAAATACTAGATTTTTACTGTCTTAACTGTGCTGCTCATGGGATTAAAGACTAAAAATTCCTGTCTGGAAAGAGTCAAAGGAACAGAAAATTTTGGTACACTGGCAAAACTATGTATTTATTAGTATAGACTGCTTTTAACATCTTTAGCAAGAGAGCTCTACCTGGTAAATGCATCCCAACAGTAACCATAAGTGTTTATATCTGTTTCAGATTTTACTCCACTATTTATAAAACTTCTATCTACCTTGATGAAAAGGAGTTCAGGATGTGCCCCCCAGCTCCACCATTTAACAGACAGCCTGCGCTATTTCTTTCAGACCAAAAATTGGAACGGCTGTGTTATGTAAATGTTATTGCTCCAAACAAAAGACTGGTGTTGTCCTAGTAATTAACTGTCTGGTTAATTAGACCTCTTTCCCTTTGCTCAGCAACCTGCATTCATGTGCATATACAGATTGTTACAAAAATAAACTAATAAGCTTTACACTGTCTGTGTACAATTGCTAAGAGATTGGCAATAACAACAAAAAAAAAATTAAGTCTTATTCTGGAAGCTGAAAATCTATTACAAATGGAAATGCAGCTTTTCTCCAAGAAGTGGAAATCTAATAAAAATGTGAATTTTGTCATGTGGAGTGATGGATTTGGAGCACTCAAGGAGGACAAATGAATCATGCTGAGCTGTTAATATCCCTGCCAGTTCCATGGCGTTCCACAAGCATGTGAAACTGTCTTTGTTTGCTTTCCTAAAAACCACCTCTTCAAAGATTCTCTGGGAACATCGGAAGCTTCTGGAGTGGGATAATTGTTTCAACAGCTTGGACACTGATTTTTTTTTTTTATGAGCATTACTATGGAGTGTGATACTTGATGTCAATGGGAGCACTGACTGTAATACACTAAGATGATTAAAATACAATACTCCTGTAAGAGCAGAAAGTGGTCTATTGGTTAATTTATACATCAGTTTTGAAGCTGTTGTGAATATCTATTTTATTATTTTTAATAATATTAATACTTGTATTTATTAGACAAGTGTAATAAAGACTATGAATTATTAAAATTTAACAGAATAGAATAATTTGAAAAATGCATTAGAGTACTTGGATTATGTGCTCACTAGTGCCCTAAAAATAAGGGGCCCTACACATTTAGGACTTGTTTTACAATGGTCTACAATGCACCTTTGAACCTATCCATATTTTACAGCAGGATACCTTACAAATATTTATAAAATTTATAAAATGTTTAAAAACTATAATATTATTGTCTAACCTAATAAAATTAATCTTTGAAGAACTGAAAGCTTAGGAAAATAGATTCATGTATGCAATTTGAGACATGCATTTTTCAATTGACAAACAGACATATAGATCTAAAAAGTAAATAAAAATTATTTGTTCTTATCTGTCTCATGGGGAACTGCCTCCTCTGCAATAAAACAAACCAACCTCCCACCACATGACTGAGCCACTGAATAATTCAGGATAAGGGCACAAAACATGAAAAGTAAAAAGACATTGTTCAGTACCTTGAACAAGAGTTACAAATATATTTTCTTTTTATCTAAACATACATATATATATTTAAGAAAACCCCACACCTTATTCAAGGTACTGAACAATGCCTTCTGCAAGACATTGCAAAGCGTGTGTGCACACGTATGGAAAGTTGAAGTTTTGAGGAAATACTGTTAGGAATTCCTAATGGAATCATCACATATAAATGGATATTTTTTTATGAAGTAAAATATTGATAGAGGAAACATATTTCACTGTAGTAACCTGCTAAACACACATAATCAAATAATCTGAATAGAAAATAGGAAAATTCATCATCATTTTAAAACTATGTTACTCTCTAATACAATACGGGGCTTTGTTCTGTTGGGGCTTGAGGTTTTCTGGTTTTGTTTTGATTTTTAGAAACTCCAGCATAGCAGCTTGAAGTACCACTATATAGATAAGAAAATATCAGGAAAAATAAAGATAGAACTGCTTCAGTCTGAGGAGGTAAAAAAAAGTATCAACTATATGGCCAAGAATATGACTTTTGGAGTAAATTATTTAGAAACAGCTCAAGCTGCTGTGTAGTTCCTATTAATAGTCTGTAGAAATAATACCACTCTAAAGAATGTAGCAGATGGTGGTAAAACACTAAAAGGAAAAGCACTTTTGTTCCATGTGCTCCTAGCATTATCTGATCATCCAAGTCCTTAGGCATTCTGGTTTACTGAAGGTATCGGTGAAAAAAATTTAAAAAGATCTGATATCATGTTGGGACACAAATCTTAATGCCAAAATGGCACATATTTATTTCCTGCTAATGGCAGATGTATTACATGTGCTTCAGCTAAGGAACAGCATACTCAGGAAATTACATGATGGTCTGTCATAAAGTTTGGGTACTGATAACAGAAAGAATGTATTTCAGAAATGTGTCGATGCCTTATTTTATAATCCTAACATTTTTTATTATTAATGTGTGTACAGCACCAGAGATAGCCACTAATGGATATGAAATAAATTTCTCATTCTCTTTGTTGAGCATTCTGCCCTGGCAAATTTATTATTGTACTGGGAGCCTCTGTCAGGATCACTGAGGTGCTTTCCGTAGGTACTTTAAATTCCTGGGGAGTTAATTGGACTGTGAGAGAGTGCTCTTGTGATAGAGGAGAATTTCTATGGTCCACAGATACAATTCTCTCCCTATTGTACCTCGGGTAGAAAGGGTGCAGAGGGCTGTTCTGCATTCACATAGGTCAGGATAGAACCCATCTTGCTTTTCACATGTAATATTTTGTTACTTTGGTTTGGGAAGTTGCCCTCTCTCTCTCCCAGACCGCACCCTCCCCTTATAATCGGTGGCTTGCCAAACATCCGTTGATTTTAAGAGTGCAAGTGCTGTGATTTGAAGAAGACACACAAAGTTGTGAGCTTCACAAGAAATGAGTGTGCCTGAGCTGGACATCTTATTACCAGTATTGGCAGAAGCCTAGCCATGGCAGGACACTCTCAGCTCAGGTAGATCTATCCTGAGGAGAGCGCGGTGTTACACAGTACGAGCTCTATGCAGACGTAGTCCAAGTAGGTTCCCCTCAGCAACGTGCTGACATCAAGCCATCAGTCTGAAACTGCAGAGCTAAATCTATGTGACACGTTGCAGCATATATTCCTCTTCAGCCGCGGCGAGAGGCTGAAATCAAAGGATAACTAATATCCAAACCCTCTTTTCACTACTTTCCCGTCACTGTTTTCCATTAACAAGGACTGGATACTTCCTAATTGATGCTTTCAATTCATAGTAATTAACTGTAGCTAGACTTCTTTTCATCTCTTGAAATACATAATATCACAATGGGTTCCAACAGAAGAGTGTAAAAGCAATCTACATTACTGCTAAATAATCATATTCACCGTTTTTTATCTTAGCTTTACATGCCTTTCATCTGCTTTACAAACATTAAAACTCATTTAATATGCTTTTAAAAAATTAATAAGGTACTATAAAAAGAGCATATTAATGGCTGCACATATAAATTTTTATAATTTTATTCAGGTTTATTATTTGTTGTACTGTAAATCAAATTAAGTACAAATATTAGTACTGACAATGTGTGTATAATTAGTTTTTAATCTTTACTGCCTGAACATGTATTCATTGTAAAAGAGTAGGCACAGACTTCTGAGCTGTATCTAGGCATATAAATGGCACAATTAAACATATACGACTGTAATTTATACCTATATTGCTCACACGTAATCCTGTGATGACTTAGTTGTGATTTTTAGTAGCTAAGCATAAAAAAATGCTTGTAACAATTTCAGAACTGCTTTAAAGAAAATTAATAACTGGAAACTTAGGTCACATTTTCTGTTTTCTTACAATTTCCTGATCTGAAAATATATTAATGAATTCTTCCAGTACAGGTACTATAGAGTTGGGGGTTTTTTTCCCCCTCCTTTCCTACACCTTGAGAAAGTCCTACCAAGACAGAAATTTCACTATACACTTTAATAATAACTGTTTTGTAAGATAGCTTAGGACAGAGGCCACCCACACAACCATTCTAGCATGAGGATAAAATGATTGTATCTTTTTAAAATAAAGACACTATATTGTTATTAAATGTCACTGTTAAAGAGCTTTCAAGTACTCTGAGAAATATGCTCTATATATGATAAAAAACATCACTTAAGTTCTAAAATGTGTTAACTTTGCATTGATTTGATATATGGAAACATGTTTAAATGATCAAAATTATTACCAAAAAACCCCTATTTTTATTTTACTATTCCCTTTCTCTGAAACTCTACTAAACCATGTGCTGATGTAAATGATGATTCATTATTGTACTGCATGAACACTTTAAGCTTCTCAATAAAAGTAAAGAAAATGTATCCTTTTATCCTCTAGGTTAATAAAAAAAAAATCTAGATAAATACTTAGCAGACTGGAACAATTTTAGTAGAATAGGATTTATGTCATTTAATATCAGTAATCTGCCTATACAAAGGTGAAAGGATTCAATGGACTTGAGAAATATGCACCATACCAAAGAAGGACAAGTATAAAGATGTAATGTAAACTAGAAGAATATAGTTTATTGACTAAGGGTAGCTATTAAATCTTTCAAAACTCAGTATTTGTTAGGCAAATCAGCAGTGATACAGAGGAAAAGCAGAGCTTAAATATCAGATTCAATTCTCTTGTACCTTTAAATTAATGTACATTAGGAAAAGCTAAGCCTGTTTACAAATCCCAGTAAACTAATAAGATTGAACAGCTCAAACAGTATTGTTTAACAGGATTCTAAAGTGTCCAAACCCATCTTCCCTACACGTCAATTTGTGGTGCTACAATGTCTGAGTTCAGCCAATTTCCCATTTCACGTCATGAAAGAATTCTTTTCCCCGAATTGGAATAATCTGTTGTCAATATAGAATTCTTTTCCCTTCTTTTATTGAAAGACTACAAAGCCTAGAGACAGGCAAAATGATTAAAAATAGTATCTTAATATTAATATGTAATATAGATATGTCTGTTAGTTGATTGTGTCTGTGCCCACTGTAGGCTGAAAGGACCCTTTTCCAGAGAGTACTGCCAGATGTCCAGAGGTGCTTAAGTTTAAAAGGATTTTGACATGGTACCCTGTACCTTTTAGGTTGAGTGGAAACTCAGGAGTCTGCAGAATCCAGACCACACAAAACCTATTAAAAACTGCTAGTTGTTTGGAGAAGACTGTGTTAGCCCCAACATTGCACGCTGGTTAAAATCAGAGTTAGGGAGAGAGGTATTGCTGTCTTTCCACTGTTAAATTAATGAGGAACCACCCTGTAAATATTTCCTCACCTTTCAAATTTTACCTTGTTCTTTTTATTTTTAATCTACCTGTCCCAATTAATCACAAGGCAAAAGTCAATTTTTATGTATATTGACACTCAAAGTCCCCAAGTGCCTTAACTTACATCCATAAACACTTAAAGTTTCAGTCCAGTCCTTAACTTCAGGCCCTCTAGGCCTTAAAATTAAGGCCACAATTCACTTATTCCCCCAAGTGCTGTGAATGGCAAATACCCAGGACATAATCCCAAAAAAGGATGAAGGTTTTGATCAGTGTTCATGTGAAAGTTCAGGAAATACCTTTTCCTTGGGGACTGTGGGTTAAAGATATTACAAATAGCCTCTTCATGTTATCCCTTCCCTTCATGAGAGAATTCCTGGTCAGTTTCCTAATGACATGAGTGGAAATGCTTAGAGTTAACTTTTCATATAAATCAAAGACATTCTGCAATAATGTTGCTTAACACATTTTAAAATGATTTCTTGTTCTGAAGTATTTTCAATTGTCAACAATTTCACTGTAAGAAAAGTAGATTGCTAATAGCATAACATCGCCTATGTTGACTTAAAAAGATGCAGAGTTTGACCTAAATCTGTAAACCTAGAAATTCAGAAGTTTAAAGTCATGTCAACCTGCTTTTCTCACATAATGGCTTAAGAATTCATTTTCCAGATCCATGGAAATATAAAAAGATTCACCTATGGAAAGTAGAATGGAAGTACACTGTGTATTACAAAGAAAAAAAAATCTTAAGATATCATAATGTGATAAAAGAAATTAACAAGAGTGTAGGAAAATGACCAAAAAAAAAAATAAATGAAGAGCTCCTCTTGGAAGTTATGATTTTGTTATGAAATGCTAATTTTGGAAGATTACTAACTGTCCTATAAAAAAGAAGAGGGGGGGAAAACTATGAGTTCTTCTTGATCACAAAAAAGAAGGAAATCTTACCCAGATTTAATATATCTTTTAAATCCACTTCTCCCTATAAGAAAAAGATACAACCTTTTGCAGACCTATCACACCTGTAAGCAGACTAAAACCTTCTCTTGCACACTATGTCTTTGAGACACAGAACAACATTACAGAAAACTGTAAGAATTTACTATGAAAATCACACAGAAAAAAATCTGAGTTGTTCTCCAGTAAAGGCAGGTATCTTACCAAGAAGAAACAGTAGGGAATGGTGCTCAGATACTTGGGTAAAATGCAATGAAACTATTATAAAGTTATATTTTCAAAGTGTCTCAGTGTTGGAGTGTAACATCAGTAAAAATATCTTAACATCTTCATACAAAAAAGTGGAACAGACAAATGAACAAAAGCCCAGCGAACGACGTGCAACACCGCTCACCTGTGCCTTTAAGACCAAAGAAGATGACTGCACAGTTCTGTTAGTAATTCAATAGACCTTACTGCTTTATTTCAGGGGGAGTTAAATGCTAATTCTCTTGGGCACCTTTGAAAACCTCTACCAAAATTCTTTAGACTTACAGCTTGGTAAGTATTTTTAACAGAGAATGGGTTAAACAAAATCATCTCTTCCCAATGGAGTAAGAAATTAAATTCAAAATTTTTTTCCCTTCAGTTGAAAATCAGATTTGAATGCTCTGATTCCTCATGTATCTTCCAGATCTATTCATGAGTCACAGCTGAATGCACTATATGTTGTATTTATATGAACAAACAGATTAAAAAAAATCCTTTCCATTATCTAGATAAATATATGTATGTCAGCATCTGAAAGAATATCAATCCTGGAAGTTATAAGTATTCAGTTACTCTCTTAAAAACATCATTCAGGCATTGTAAAACATATAACTACAGCATAAGCAATGACCTTTAAGTGTGTCTTCTTTCCCATTATCTCAACACTGTGAAACAGTGATACTGAAATCTTTGTAATATCTGCAGAGAAGCTATTTATTTTAAAACCATTTCATCCAGTAAACCAACCATAATTTTATTAACAATAGCAAGAATTTGATATGGTATTCAAAGGAATACTAACATGCTATTCACCTTAGCTTCTTTCACAAAGAATCTCTTAGTTCATTTGTATTTCAGCAAAAGGGCACATGATAATTTTAATTCTTTATTAAACTTTTTCAATTAAATTTATAAAACCTTATCAGGTATAGAACATCTTCAGGGAACAAAACTTTCATAATAACAATACCGTGGAAGCTTATAATCTTTAAAATGACTCATTCACTATGATTAATTTACCGTTTATTTGTATCTGTATATCTAAAGGGCAAATGTCACTTTCAGAGTTATTATTTCAGACAGAAAATTTTATACAGAATTTTACTTTAGATGTAGGTCACATCATTTAGAAGTAACTGTCATGACTGACTTACTGCATTTTCTGTCAGTGTTGAGTTTCTTCCCGTTTCAGAAATATCTCTTGAAGAAGAAACATTGCTTATAGGCTGTGAAAGACATAGCACAGCTAAGACAATTTCTCCAATTAACAGAGGCTAAGTATTGTCATACTACGAGTACACCAAAAGTAACACCGAACGCTTTATGTCTCTGCTTCACCAAAGTCATTAAAGGATTTTGCATTGATTGCATGAGCAGCTTTTCAGAGTGCTGGAGGCAGAAATTATTTTCTGTAGGCCATGGTATAAGAAGTTCTAATAAAGAAATTGCAGATAATGTCAAAACAGCCACTATGGCCATATTTGTTTCAAAACAGAGCATAACTATCAACAACAATCCCACACACACGTACTGACACAAAATTAAAGAGAAAGTGCTACTTCCAGCAATCCAACTGTATTTAAATCATTTATTTGTTTACCTGGACCAGCACTAAAGTGCCTCATATGATTGAAATTATATTTGGCAACAGCCCTTTTAATGACTACCTTTAAGGAAAAAGGTGATTTCCCCAGTCGCACAGCCAGCCACGTATGCACAGTCACAACCTAGTATCTCACAGCCTACTGTCCCATCCTCTTAGTCATCCTGCCAGAACACACAGCCTTTCTAAACAGCACAATACACCTTCTGGAAACAGGCAGAACAGGGCAAAAATCTAATTTCAAATCTGGTACTTGGTGAGATTATGACCCATCTCCCAGAGCAGATCACTTTTGATGTTCTAAGTATGTGTGACCTGGAAGATATCCTGAAGAAGAGTCCACATCCACAAATGGTTTCTCAGCTGCAATTAATCCACAAGCAAAACTGACCAAGTCAGTAGTGACTACTCTAAATTAAAAAAAAAAAAAAAGACACATTTATTTGCTTCTATGAGGCAGATTTCTTTGCCAGTTGCTTTTCTTTCCATTGTCTTGACCATGTGCCTACAACTCTCTTTCCATTTATTACCAGTAGCAGTATCGTACTGTATTTCAATGCCATGGTGTGTGTGGCCTTCACTAGTTACCAGTTAATTTCACAGCTTTGTTGTCTGAACTGCTGCCAAAATGACTGGTTCTTGTTTTTCATGTTTTTGTTACAAGCTTTGGAAAAGTTGATAACTTGGACAGAGCCATTTTTTCTTTCTACACAGTTTCTCTTCCAGATGGTTGACATTACTTTAAGCAGTTCTCTCTTTTCATTTTGAAATTATTTGGTCTGGCAGTGACTTTTATTTCATATTTTTAGAGTCTACAAGCTGGATTTGTACCCTGTCTAAATTTGCCTCTTGATGTCAATGAAGCTATAGAAACTTGCATAGCATCTTGCTTCATCAGTGGGTCAATTATAACTCAAAATGAAGCTGAAAACACTTTTCAAAGAGTCTGAAATTGCACCATTAATTCAAAGTTCATATTCCACCCCCCCCCAAATCATGCACTTATTACTAGATTATCATCTAATATTATTAGTCAGACATAGCTGGAAGCAGGATTTTCCTGCTGTGGACAAGTGATTTGAAGCACTCCTGCCAGTTCTGTGTTCCTTATCTAATAATAATTAGGCATCTTCTGGATATAAGAAAGGTAGTGTTTAAGATACAGTACAGGACACAAAACTGCATTAAATAAAACATTCATGAAGATCTATGTTAGGATATTGCTCTTTCTAGAATATTTATCATGTGCTTAAAGTCAATGATGAAACTCAAATTCGCTTAACAGATCTGACAAGAAATATTTCATCTTGGTTAATTTCAACAGAATTTAGATATTTAAAGCAAAATAAGAAATTGTAATTTTAAAAAAGGTTACTTGGAAGAATCTACGTGTATCTAAAAAGAACATCATAATACACAAGAGGAGTGACTTAGCAGTTTCTTAGGCCACCTGAGCTATATCAACTGTAAATAAAGCCTGTAGAATATAAGCATAGAATCTATATATACAAAGTATGTATAACATATGTATGTACATACAACGGGCAACTTTGCAGTTTTATCCCACCTGAGCTAAACATGCTTCTGTAAATAAAGCTGACAGAACGTAAACATGAGTAATGAATTGGAAAATCTACTCTTTCTTCTGATTTTAGCTTAGATATCAAGAACGTATTTATGATTCTGACCCAACTGACTGGGAAAGAAACTCTTGGCAAGCAGGTGAAGCCCATACATTCTCCTTCTGACTTCACTGCTACAGAAGCCAGTCGGCACATAGGAGAGTTGTTACATACTTCAGTGTGAATTTTCCAATGACAATGAAACCAATAGGAGAACTTAAGTCTCATTGTCATCTATGAGAACTTTTCCACTGACTTTAACTGAGCCAGGATTTCATCCAGGGCTATGCAATTATTGTTTCACTGTATTATTCCCTCTGGACTGGAGAGTTGTGATACAGTTTTGTTTCAAAAAAGAAACATCAGCGAAACATAAAATCCTTCTCCACAAAACCACAATAATTCCTCTCATCTCCAGTATAAATGTTTAAATCTTTAAATGTTCTCTTTTAAAATACAGCTACTAAAAGCTCTTTCAAAACAAAATTTAAATTATGACAGAAAGTCTATAAGGTGTATTTAAGGATTAAAAAATTCTTTATTGTGAGAAAAAGCTTTGAGACTTGAACGATTCAGCCCAGAAGGATGGGAAAAGACTTCATTATGTGTAGTTAGGAAAGAGCTGTTTATACTACAGGCAAATAATGAGAGCTCAGTGATCTGAATCTAGTAGATACATTTAGAAATTTTATTAGATAAATATGAGGAAGAAGTACAAGCTTTTTCAGGTTTTGGCTCTGATATAGTCTGTAAATTGCTTAATGTCCTTTTGTCTCAGTTCCTTCCTATGTAAAATAGACTACTGCCTTTGCCTGGTTTGCCCACTAGCTCTCTAAGCACTGTGAAGCTGTAGGTGCTCTGCCTGCCTGTGTCTACACAACACCTCAGTGTTGTAGAGGTGGTGGCTTCTAGGGACCAGAAAAATACAAATAATAATGACTTTGAAAAAAGGACTTCTGTATAGTTAGGAAATTTTCCCCAAGACTGCTTTAAAGCAAGATGAGAACACATAGTTCAAAGCAGCCCAGTCTAACAGGTTCTTATAATAATAGTTCAAAAAATACATGTCTAAAACAGTTATTTCCTGCATTAGCTTTAGAGTCTGCAAGGAACCAACACATTTCTTAAATTTTAATAGATTAGCAATTTACAAATCAGTTAGATACTCAAATCAACTGGTTTTTGCACCTCACTCAGTTATAACGATATGTTTGTCTCCAATGGAGACAGAACCACCTGCCAATATGGATCACATTTTTTAAAAGTACAGTTTCCCTGTGAAATAAGAAAGAATCTTTAATTAGGCCAACATCTTTCCCAGCTGGCTTATTGAATAGGCACTTGAAATAATTTGATACACTGGTAAAAAGCAAATGAAATGCATTAACTACACAAATACTCAGCTTCTCTGCAGGTAGATTAATGTCTTCTAATTCATGAACTCCTAAATCTATGGCTTGTTAATCCTAACATTATTTTTTCTTGTTTATTACCAGGACTCATGCATAACAAACAGTTTATGTGTGTTGTTAGCTTTTGGACTTACATTCTACCATGGAAAAACATATTTTGCCCTGCTTTGTAACCACAGCAAATTTCACTGACATGAGATATTTCTAGGGCTGTTGCACTTTAGCATTTGCACCCACTATACTGAGCACTACAATCAGTGTATAGTGATTATGCAGCTGTGCAAGATTCCCCAAAACAAGTTTAGGAATGACTACAGCTCAAGAAAGGAACTCATTTACTGTCATGTTTTATAATCCAAAATGCAGTAACTATCCTCTGAAAGTTTCTATTTACCACAGACCCCTTTCCAATTATAACAGACGCTTACATCTGAACTTTTCTCCTGTGTATGCTATTCTGATAAATGCTCCCAGACAACTTACTGATGGACTCTGCAGCTGTAAGATGACCCAGCATGCCACTCAACTCAGACTCTCCTTATTCATGACATGTCATCTATCAAATTAAAAAAAGGACCTTTTATTTCCTGTTCATTTGAGCAGTAAGTATTCACCTTGCATTTCTTCTGCAAACTAAAGAAACACGAGCAGTATGCTAAAGCATGTACTGTAGAGAAGAGAAGAATGGAATTATTTCTAGTTATTAGAAATAGAATTTAATAAAAAAGTATTAAACCCATTATACCTGGTCCAATGAAAACAGATACACCTTATGAATATGAAAAAAGATCATGCAGTATGGAATATGGAAAATGTTTGAACAATAATGACTTTGCTTTGACAATATTCTTTAAAACAGCTTTGAGAGCATAGCTTTTGTTAGATGACTGACATTAAGTGAAAAAGCTCAAGAAAAAGACTCACTGGATTCCAGGTTTGATAATGTTTTAAAGTAGAACTGTCATTTCAACTACTATTGGACTCTGGCAGATGGTACAATCAGGCACAGTACCCCTCTCTAAAAGTACCAAGAGCCTTGAATTCAAATTGAGGTCTAAAATCTGTTATGGTAATGCCACAGCAAATATGGCTACTCTGTACTTACAAACAATAATTTGTACAAGGAAAAAAAAAACAAAGACCCACCAACAACAACAAAACAAACAAAACAAAAAACCACCTTACTAAAAACCATCTTCTGATTTTCAAAGGAGAAATACAGATTGAAACAAGTACAGACTCCAGGTAAAATAATGCAGGGGTCACATTCCCTGAATGCATGTACACCAGCCACGCAGTGCTTTCATGAATATTCTAACCTTGCTTTTGAAATATCGAAAGTTAGGAGGGTAGAGGCAAAATAGGGCACATACCTACAATATAGGAAACACTGGAATCACTATATAGGAGATCAGACAGAGTAGATGAGTCAAGTAGTCTTCTGCATCCTTTTTGTTTATGATCTGTATCTATGGATCAATGTCTCAAAATAACAAAACCAAACCAAACAAACAAAAAACAAAGGAAATGAATAAGAAACAACTACTCCCATCACTGAAAGCTAAACAAGACTCCTGGAAATGTCACCAAACTACTGGCAGACAGATACAAATATATCAGTGGAAACAGATCCAGGTGTCAAATCCCAGACCCCATATTATGGTAACACTGCCCAGAAGTACAAGGCACTGGGGATGATGTAGGAGGTGTTTCACAGCTTGGGTCTGAACACGCAGTAGGCAGTGTGGGCGTAGACAGGATTTTCCATTTATAAGCAAGAGCAACTCTGCCATTTCCACACCACAGCTGTGATCATGGAGTGGTCATAGCTGTGAAACAGGAACACCTCATTGGGTCCAAAAATGGCAGGTCCAAATATCAGGTGCTGAAGCTATGAAGAAGGGACAGGGTTTGACAGTTACCAGCACAGAAAGGGGGCCATTTCATTCTTTTCACTATGGTCAGTGTCAGCCTCATTGCCCCCAGGTCACAGCATGGCTCTGCAGTGTTATGTGAAGGACTGTTCCCCAGCACACCTTCTACTGCTCCTGTAGTACAGCTTGCAGCAATGTAGGTTCAACAGCATTTATACACACGTATGTGGGTGCAACCTCATCCATGCAACAAAATACATCTCTTCCTTTCTGTCCCAGTCTAAGGAATGTCTTTTTCCCATTACCCCTATTATTTATTTCAAATTTCACATTCTCAATCTCATTCAGTTTCTGGCCCTGTCTGTTAAAACCTGCACTCAATTACTGTGAGTTTTGCAAACCTCTGAACATGGAGGCATTTGACAGTACATGGATAGGATGGATTTCAGGACTTTTTAACTGCAATATACAACGTAGGTATCTGATCAGACTATATAAAACTACTAAGGAAAAACATGCATTACAGTTTTGAAATCAAGTCCTAAGTATCTATTTAGCCTACGTAAATTTCAAGTAGTATTAAATATATTTTAAGATAATTTAGACAGAAGTAATAATTTCTATGAGAATGCCAGACAAGTTGAAGAATAGACATAGATTATTAAGATTCTAAAAATGCATGGTGAACCTGTCCCATCATCATCTCAGCAAGGCAAGGAGAAAGCCACTGGAAAAAAAAAATTCACTTCCACTTCTCATTCATCTTGGGAAACTATGAATTAGCAGAGACTCTAACAGTAAGTGCAAATTGCAATACATCTTTCATTCCACACATAGATTTCTATTATAATCATTGGGAACTCAGCAAATGGATTGAAGGAATTTGCACCCCTAACTCTGTTACACACTAACATACTTGTTAAAACCATCTGGAAGATAGCAAGCGCTCGATAAGAGATGCAGATCACAGCACAAATACAATGTGGTTTTTATGCCAAATCTCTCATTATGAAGAAAGTTGGGAAAATGCAAAGATTTTTGCCCTATAAAGCAAATAAGCAGCACACAAAAAACTAAAATGCTATTTCTGATGTGACATTTTGTAATGAAGTGATACTGTAAGATTATCTGGAAAGCAAAAGGTTCGTGTGTCCTAGTTACCAAGTGTAGATAGCATTCACTTCTGTAACTGTCAAAACCTTTTCATAGTATTTTAATTTGCAAAAGAACCTGACTTCACTATGGAAATGTTATGATAAAGCCTAAAAAGAATTTATCTTATCTAAGAGGAATATATTACCACCGTTGCTTCAAATCTTGCGTAACAGCAATAGTAAATATAACCGACTTTTGTAGAAAAAATAATGGGAACATAAGGAAAAAAGCCTGAACATTTTATTTAATAAGATTATATTTCAGAAACTAAGGGAAGAATATTTACCCATAAATAAGGTTCATAAAAAACCACCTAAGATGCTAATGTCTCCCTAGTAACATCTGCTTGTCAAAGTACTGGCAATCAAGCCAGCAGCTGAAGACTGACAATCACCTACTGTAATACATTTTGGATTATGGATTCAGGATCATTTAGAGATGTTGATTCCTAGTGGTTATGTATAAATTACAAAAAGTACCAAGTTACCTAAAGAATAATTTAATTTCAAAATTTAAATAGTGTCTCAGTGATAAATGAAAACACCATCTGCAGCTTGATAATAATTTCTTAAATGAATATAGAGTACATAGAATTAAATTCACTGCTGTCACCCCATAAGTTTTAAGGTAAGCTACTTAACACAGTCACAATGAAGGGTCACAAACACCAACGCGTTACACAGTCCATTAAAAACTGTGCTCATCAGTTCTACGGCTATACCAGTCATACTACAATAAATAAAACCCAGAAATATGTTTATTACCAGCCCCCAAAGCCTGCTGGTTTTGGAGGGTTTATATTTAAGCCACTTAATAGTCTTTCAAGATACATTAGAAATGTGATATATGAAATCCAGGGTAAATATGAAAGATAAGCCTGCACTAATCAAAAGAATCAGAAATTTATGATGAAAACACAGAGATTAACTCTCATTGTCAATGTAATGATGGATATGGAATAATTTAATTTTCCTTGTTCAAGTGAAGCACTAGCATAGACTCAGCCTTAAATCTTTCTCTTTATTTTCTGATTTTCCCCAGCGTTTGAACACATATGTGCAGGAAAGAAAAAGGTATGAAAACATGAGCTAGCCTTGTCTGTAATAGGCAAGTAGTTCAACTACTAGTCAACTAAGTAGCCCTTAGCAAGGACTGTAATCCTGATCAAGTCCACAGCATCCAGGAAGCCCAACTCAAACTACTTTCAGGGCTGAGCAGAGAAGGCAGGGAAGCAAAAATGCAGAAACATGTCAAAGTCCTATTGCAAATAATAAGGATGGTCAGAAGAAATAAAATCTCAGGACACACTTTGCCTGGGTTATTATACATCGCTACTCAGTAGCGCTGGCTACAGGAGGCAGAAGAGCAGAAATCTGTTAACTGTGCTATACCACAGCCTGAGCTCTGGCTCATCTGCCTCTGGCAGAGATACAGGTAGAACTTTGATGAGAAGTAAAAGACAATTTCAGCACATCTAAGTGGTACTGATTGAAAAGATAGTTATGGGAAATCTGCATGTACACTGAAGAAGGAGAAAGAAAGCATAGTATGAAGACTGTATAACAAATCTTACTATTTTAAGTGATCTGCTAGTAAAGACATTTTTTAGCCACACTCACCAGTTCTCCAATGGAGCACACTGAAACAGCAAAATTCTAATCTACCGTCTGCTGGATTAAGGAAGCAGTTTGGGTGGGTCATGTACATATTTATAATCTAAAGTTCAACAGCAGACATACAAAAATATTTGTTATTAGGAGAAAACTGGGAGTTATCCTCAACTCCCTTTCATTGAGAAGTTTTCAGAAATTATTGCCTTTTTCTCCCTTTTTGCTAGATGTTTTCATGTGGCTTGCTTTAATCATGGAGTTTGTAGAGCTCTTAGGCACTATCCAGTAGCTCATTAGCTGTGTTGGATTCAGTTCAGGTAGTCTTATTTTCCTGACCTTTACCTACAACAGTAGATTTAACCAATGCCACTTCCAACATCTCCAGTTTTGAGGCTTGCCTTTTCATTTAAAAACAAGTAAAAATAAACAAAAAAAAAACAAACCAAAAAACCCAACCACAAACCATACTCTATCTAGAAAGCAATTCCCTTGAATGTGCAAGTTTTGGTAGCAATGACCCTAACTGGGTATCTGGGCTGCTGGGATTTTCACCCTTTTTCACTGCAAAGTGTGTCTTTCCATGATTTCCAAATTACAGCATATATTCTTTGAGAATGAAAAAAAATCTCCTGATACTATTTCTCAACAATATTTTTTGTCAATTGATGTGTAACTAACTGCCACACTTTTATGAAACAAATTCAGGCACAGTTTATGTTTGAAAGAAATAAAATTAAATGGTTTGATATACAAAAACCATATTCACCCTATCAAAAAAGTTAATCTCAGTAAATTACTTGAATGTCTGCATAGTCTAGATTTTTCATTCACTTCCAAAAATTGTCTACTGTCTTCCAAAGTCTCAAAAGTACCCACTTTCAATAAATTCTTCTCTATATGATTTCATAATGAGAAGCATCTTTTCATTCTAATGCTTGGAAAAGCTATAAATTCCCCACTTTTAATTTGCAACAGACATTGAGTTTTATAGATGAGCTGAATAATCGCACACCTGCATGAAATTTCCCACTAACTATTATAGCCTGAAGGAATCTACATGTCAGGCAAGAATCTTGATTTAGGCAAGAAATGACTAAAAGTCTAATATCATCCTGCAAATTGGAATAAAAGAACATCACATTAAGTGGGGGAAAAAAACCCCAACACAAAACAAATGCCAACAGGTAACTTTGATGGCTTACCCATTTTGTATCTCATTTTACTGGAGCTCCCTTGGTTGTCTGAGCCATGGGACACATGAGCATACATAAATCATGCCTAGTTATAAATTGCTAGTTCTTAAGGATAAAGTGAAGGCTCTGGCTGATATATGAAGAAATGTTTGAGGCATGTAAACCAGTACTTGTACTTGCTGTGGAATGAAAAATAGAAACAGAATGGACTTGATCTGGATAATCTGGATAGTAAGTGGCAAAGGCAAAAAAAAATTAATAGTTCCTTGTTAAAAAAAAAAAAAGTATTATGTTGTCTCTAAAAGTTTATTTCTTCAACCTGTAACACTAAACTTAGTCTTTACTCCTATCAACAGTCCAGCTGTTTGAGGAAAGTTAATTGAGGACTCTATGGGAGCAGAATAAAGACATGCTCCTATACTTTATTAGATTACTAAACACCCTCAATCAGTACCACAGATATTGAACGTAACAACTCCTAAACAAAAGGGATCTCATCCCATGTCATTATTTCTACTTGAGAAGGGTACCATGATCTACCGTGACAGAATCTCTGAGCAAAGGGCAATTGCAAATACCAAGATAAGATACTGTCTCTAATAGAGCACTGTCCCTAGTGCTCTGATAATAACTAGATGAATCACTGTAGACTCAGGGTAGCAGACAGACAACAGAACATGAATTTTCTTTCCTTTCGTCATAGGAAGCAACAGTTTTCACAACCACTGTACAATAGTTGTTTCAAAGTCTTCTCCATATATGTGTGTGATAAATAGTGTAGCTCTTCATGGATCAAAATATTTAACACAAGCTTTTAACAACAAACCATATCTAAAGTAAGAGGAATTTGCCTCCAAGCCCTTCCCCCATAGAGCTCTTAACAAAAGAGTTCCAAGAATGTATTAACATTAAACTAAGCAGATTCCTGAAACCTGAACTCCTTCTGAGCTTTTTATCCCCATTTGAAGAATATCTCTGACAACTGATGCTTGCCCCGATATTGTCAGTTTTTCCTATTTGTACTGTTATTTCAGCAATAACTCTAAGGTAGATCTCTTTCTAGACTCTTGCTGGAGACAGTAAGCCTAGTCAAGTATGTTTGGTTTAAATGCACAGCAAATTTCTGCCTCCAGATAACATGTTTTTGTATTGATCACTGAGACAGTACATCAGAAACTGTGAGCAATCTATATACTGTGCTGCCGGCCACCTCCATAAACTTGCAGAACTACAACGAACCTTCCGTTATGCCCCTTAGATGTGAGCAGAAGAGGGCTAGTAAGCAAGGAGACAGATTTTCTTCACTTGATGCTACCACCAGCAAATTTGAGTAGTAAAAAGAAAATAGAAAAGCAGTAGATCAAATATTTTTGGCAATGACATAAGATGTTATCCAATACACAGTGTATTAGCAGGAAAAAGTTGTAGTAAAAGCTACATACCATTTAGACCTGCTGGGATATTCTTAAGCTATTTGCGTAGCCCTTAGTGCGCTTACCAATCACTGCAAGCACCACTCGTATGGTTTGCCTGGCCCTGACATGATTCACCTGGGGCTGTGTGTGACCCTGCTTACCCTCACTGGACCTGATCCTCTCCCCTAACTCACCAGCTGACATTCTGGCCCTACCTCATCCCATCTCCTTGGAGTTGCCTGATGTCTGGGCGGTGGGCTGCCCCCCGACTCCAGCAACCTGCTCTGCTCTTTTGCTGGGGCAGCAAGATAGGTCTTGCTGGCCCAAGGTTCCCCCACAGCTCCTGGTCCCCAGGGAGGAGCTGGCCCTAACTGTATCCTGACAGTTTCAAAAGCATTGGGGTTTTGTTTGTTCGTTTTTGGTTGGTTTTCTTAAAGTAAAATATCAAAATCTGATTTGAATATTTCACCAGTTCTTCCCCTAAATCATTTTTCATGGTAAGATTAATGAAGTGACCCCTTTTCCACTAGTTTCAATAAATTAGCTCCTGAGCATCTGTAATTGCCATGTTGCACGCATTACCTGTGAGAATAACCTCTCATCACATCACCTGCAGAAGAATTTCCTTCTTAGGCCAAAAGAATGTCCTTTATTGAGTACTTATGTTTAATAGGAACTCCAAAAAAAATTATTTCTCTCCCATACACCCATGTGATACCACATGATCTCAGGAGATAATTGAGACAGATGTGGTTTATACTAATTGCTTTGGAGGTTCTCTGACACTGAAGGTCTGTAGTTATCTGCCAGTTCTCCAAAGCCGCTAAATAAGTGCTCAACACATGAACTTTGCTCTATAGAAACCTAGCGTAGAATTACTAGGAAGAATTATCACTCAATCCTCTATCCATCTTCACATCTATATGGTGTTTTAAAGGTCACTGCCCTTCAGGCAGCACTTCCATTTGTTCTCATACTCATGCAAGGCTTCGGTTTGTTTTGAGGATGAGGTCACATCCACTCTCTCTGTCCCATTCAGCTGGCCACGTCCCAGGGATCCGACTGGAGCTCAGGTGCTGCACTGATGAAAAGAGATTGCTGGAGTATATACATCACAGCACCTCTCCATGATAGGAGTAAAAAGTAAAACTTTCAAGCTAAAACCAGTATTAGAATCAACAGCTCTTAGCTTAACCTAGAATCAAACAGAATTTTATTTTAAAAAAATTGTCCAAAGACATAAATTTATACCTAGGTTTGCCACATGTTAAAACCAACATTCACATAATATAATTTTTGCAAGGAAATAACATACTGTATCTTGTAAGCTGTCAGGGTATGTCTCAAGAACAGATTTAATATTACTCTCAGCTTTTACTTGGTATTATCTGTTACATATCTCCACAATTACACATCTTCATTTTTACCTTCATGCTCTTTCATTTTATACCCTTAGGCGCTGGTTTCTTTCATGTAGGTCAGTTGGTGAAAAAGCAACATGCCTCTGTCAACAGCTAAATGTGTTTGGTTGCAAGAATCAATCCACCTCTCTCTTTTCACATGTATGTATATGGGTATGCACAACAATTCCTGTTTCTTTCTCTGGAATAATAAGCTCCATGTAGTGCTCCATTTATACAGATCTATATCCTATGGTGTAAATCAGTTCTTCTCCATAACAGCCAGTAAGGTAATTATCTCACTATGTTCTGCAGCCAGCAACTAAATGCATCATCTTGCCAGAAGAAAGACTATGACATATACCATAACCCGATAAGTATAACCTTCAGTGCTTTAATCAATGTTAACATTAACAGCACTCATCTCTTGCAAAGCATGAAACTATTGACCCCCTAAAGACCTATCTTAGGATATGACAGTATTTTATCCTGGAATTTAATTTGTGTTTGCTACTAATTAAAATACTTGTGACGTTTCTAGCACTAACCCCAGTTGAAATCAAGCTGTGGATTGTGCCTTTCTCTTGCAAAATTTCAAGAAGAAACCTAGGGACAATAGTATTACAAGAACGAATCAGCCAGAAATCCCTTGTAATTCACTAGGGAAGCAAATCAGTGTCACACAGATGTAAAGAGACATGAGTTGGTTCTGCAATATCTCTGAAAGGAATGTAAAAAAAACAACCAACAAAAAAGCCCCACAGCATTGAAAGAAAAATATCAGATAAATGCAAGGAACCAAATTATTCCCACTAGACTTTACAGGACTATGTCAGAGTTTAAATTCAGAGAGCATGATGAAGTGAAATCTGCATTTTTCTCTTCTCTCCCAGAGACAACCTTCCACTCTCTGTGACCTCTTTACTCTTAAATCTTGTACACTTCAAATATTTTATATTTTTAATGATATTTTCTGGGGACTGTCTCATTATTATTACTGCTGCTGTATCACTTCTAATGAGGTTCACGCTCTGAGATTATCCTATATTATCCTATAGTGTCTACTTTAGATTTGAACCACCACAGCAAAATCTAGGTGGAGTAGGTTCATGCTTGGACTCTCTCATCAGCCCAGAAAGCAGCCCAGATCCTGTTCCAATCCACTTTATGCTCTTCCATTAGCAAAAGAATCATTAGTGTAACAGAAAAAAAAAATGGAATAAACTTGTCCCCTCCAAAATGGGCAAGTCCTCTTTTCCCATACCACTATGTTTTCCCTTGCTGCTCTTAGCTAAATAAAAGAAAAAGAAGGTATATAATCCATTTTAAATCATTAATTAGGTGACAAAGAGGCAACCCTAAACTCTTTGCAGGCAGTTTTACTCTAAGCATGGGTTACAAACCAATTGTTATGGACAGTTGGATCATCTTTTCACCTAGGTTGCTGAAACACAGCTGAAAGATGATGTTCTTTCATAGAGTAAACAAGGGTATAGAAATAGTCTTGAAGTGAAAACCCAAATTTCATTGTGAATATACAAACTGAGATACTGACAGAGGAGAAGTCATTAGTGAAGTTTTTATTTTTGATAGAACTTTTTTGTGGGAAGATGAGGCAAGTTTGTGGCTGGATTGATGAGAAAAGAAAATGCTTATAAGCATCCTCAGAGCCATTTTTTTTTCTATAAAAGACAGACAATGGCTGCATTGAACCTTATAATAGAGCCTTATAATATTTTGGGATGATGGATTTTGTTGTTGGGGGCTTTTTTTTCCCCACTCCTCTCCCACTACTGATTATAATAGAGCAACAAAATGCTCATCCAACAAAGTTTGAAACCACACAGAGTCTACTGTGAATCTTCCATATCGTCAGCTTGGACACAATCTCTACAGAGCAGAGTTAACATGAAGCTTTACATTCATGGGAACCTGGCTCCTTTGTAGAGACCAGCAGTAGCCTCTGCACCCCCTGTGCCTCTAGAAAGCCTCATGCTGAAAAACTATGAGACCTTACAGTCAAGCCTCAGTTACTTTTCAGTTTCAATATTTTTTGCCAAATTCTTTCCATTTTCTTCATTTATCTTCCCTCTGACAAAGAAGTGATTTAAGAGAAAACTACATTTTAAGAGAGTAAAAACCCAGTTGAGACAAAAAGCAGTTATGATTTTAAGGTGAGCTTTAGCTGCTTTCAGTTGCACTGTGATGATAATGTTGGTGTTTCATGATGCCACCTACAGTTTGTGTGATAGATGTGATTGTCTATTTTGTTTTGATACACTTGAGAGAGGCCCTAGAAATGTGTTTCCTGGCTATAAAACATGACTGCCAATCCTCTCAGCCTCCCTGGAATCAAATCAAAATGATAGACAGTGACCTTTCTACTGGGGAGAAAGAGTATGAATAGGAAGAAATAACAAATTGATACAGCTATAATTATATTGTCTTTAACATGTTTTGATTTACAAATATGACCAAGATTCAGGTCCATATTTTAAAATACAGTTGTTGTAAATATTAAATACCAACAGAGTGAAAAAAAGAATTGTATCAGGCTGAACAAAAGCTACCAAGGAACTAACAAGACTCATGCTTAAATCAGCTGAAGGAATTATCTTGCACTTTCTACCACATCAAATGAAAAAGGGGTCTGGAATACAAGGTATAATTTTAAAATAGAGCAAATTATTCTGCTGGTAGTATTCCATTGATTTCAATAGAATTAGGCTGGCTGGAATTTGTCCTGTGTTGCAGAAGGACCCTGTTTACCTGGTTGGGAAGTGCGAGGGCTCAGTTCTTCACAAGAACTTCAAGTGTGGAAGTGGATTTATTGCCTGGTTATTGGACCACTTCCTGGTTTCAGCTTCTCTCAGGCAATTTCATTTAGTGCTTATATAAGACTGTACACAGGTATATCTGTGTGGCCAACAGCAACAGCTTAACACATTAATACACAGACTGACTGAAATGCAAATATAAACTGTGTTTCCATCTCTCTTACAATTATTTACCAGCCCACCTAATCTAGTCATTAACTTAGTAAGAATGTAAGGGACAGCTGAAAAGCTGAAATACTTCCTGACTTTAGGGGAACTTGGTTGTCTAAGAGTAACACTGACTCTCTCAAAATCTAGACTGAGATTTTTTAGAGAGCAAACAAAGTAAACTAAATATGCTTTCCAAGTCAAACTCTAAAATACATCCTGCAAATTAAATTTTTTCTTCTCCCTCAGAAACTGGAACCTTGAGACTACAAAAGTGTCAGCTTTTAACAAATATTAACCTTTTAATTCCAGTCTCTTTTTTCTAGAGGGTGGCTGCTGGGATAATATGAAATACTGATAGACTATCCATCACACAGCTTCTGCCTATGGGTCATTGCACAGCCTTAAACAACCACAGAAACCAAAAGATAAATCTTTTGATGAAATACTTGCAGTTCTTTAGAGATGTTTTGAGCTAATGCCAGTGTTTATCCCAGAGTGGTTTCTCTGCTGTCAGCAGAAGCAAAGAGTGTTTATAATGCAGTTTGCATCAAGCCTGAAACATGGTTCCATAGACTGAAACTGGGCAATGGCCAGGCAAAGCACCTGGAGACTATTTTGTCCCCATTATTCACAGTGTAGAGTGCAAGATCAAAAGTCAGAGTTCACCAACAAGCATCCACAGACAGTACAAGGCTCTTTTTGAGATATTGACAATTGGAGCAATGCATTTGTCTCAAGTATTAGAAACATTTTTATTCCTGCTTTACCAAAGAGGATAGCCCCAAGCAGCAGCCTTCAAGCTTAAAATCACACACACATACAGGTCTAGAAAGAGATGTGGTTATTAAGGAGGGGTATTAAGGAAGAAGCCCTCTAGACAGAAATGGTTTGCAATGTGCTCAGCCCAGCTTTTAGACAAAACCTGCATAGTAGAGGAAGTTAGTTTGTTATGTGATATTTTATCTGCCAAATTCCAATCTCACAGTGCCAGTGAAAAGTCAGAGGAGTTTGGTAGTGTTGTGTTCTATATTTTAGGAATAAATATAAGATGAGAGGAAAAAAGGGATTTAATGTGGCTGCTGCACTAACTGATGCATCTTGGGGATTTTGTGACAACACAGTGGGGGATCCTTTCTCCTTTTGCCTGGCATCTATTTGCAATAGCCACCATATTTCAGCCAGTGGTGTCGAGACTTCTGTGGATCCTACCATCTGCCCAGAGAAATATTATTTTGTTCAGATCTTGGAATGGGTTCTTCTGTTCTTGTGTTTCAGAAATCCAAGAAACAAAATAAAAAGCAGCATACAAATTAAATATAAATAATCCAATCCTCACAGAAATCTAAACAAAATGTAGTTTGGAGGTCCTGCCAATACCTCCTGTCATGGATGCATCTCTTATAACACTCACCATGAGAATTCTTTGCAACTTCAGTTGTCTTATTTGAGAGCTTGCACATTACTCACAAGAAAAGGTACTTGACAGTTAAATATATTACATACAGAGTCTTTGTACTATGAATCCAAGTCCCTTTCCCCACCCCCCCCTCCTTTTTTTCTTCTCCCTCCCCTTTATCAAACACTACTATTGACTGGGGAGCAAAAGCCCCTAAGATACTAAATCTTCAGACCATGAAGAGAAATGGAATGGTTTTCTAATGGAGTATATCTGAGCGCCTCTGGCTTTTAGAACCTGTCTTTAAAGTCTGCTTACTGAGGCATAGATGAACCATTCGGAGACAGATTTGTCACTTTGGTTTTCAGGACACCCATCCTGTAAAGACCACAAAGTAATTGCGAAGACTTTAGTGGCCAGACCTTCTCTTGCTATTCATGAGGTTCTTGAATTGGATTTAATTTCATGCCAGATTTGACTCTATCAATGGAAGACCAGCTCAAATGATTTCTTAAGAAATGCCCAAATAACACCAGCCATTGTTACAAATCTTTTTATGCTCCATAATGCAGAGCAAGAAGAGATGTTTTGACTGGAAAAATCAAAGTATAGCTATTTTCCCAAAGGCTACTGTAAATATTTTACAGTGTACAGTTACTAAGGACATACCTTTAATTATATTTCAGCCAATTTATAATCTAGGTCTTTAAAGCCATAAATTTATACAACAGGACACAAAGCTCTCTAGTTTATTGCATTATCAAGATTTTCTTCTCTCCTTCTCTCAGCCTTTCTGTCCAAGATACAATGTTGTGACTATTTACCTTTTTACAAGCTTTTGCACACTTGTTTTCATGCTATTCTGAGTAGCAGACTGATTAGTGTGTAAATGGCTGACCCGGAGTGAGCTAATTTGCAGATGCCCTGGGGATAAAGAGCTCGTATAAACTCAGCAACTAGGATGGTGGAATTGCACTCAAGAGTTCATGTAGTTACTGTGTTTAATAACAGTTACATAACAAAGAATTGTCATGAGTAAATTCCAGGGTGCTTGACCACTGAAAGCATTTCAGCTCCATTTTACAAGTGGTCAAAATGAAGCAGGAAATAGTTTGATAAAGACCTCACAGAAATACAATAATACAGTTACAAGTAAAGCCAAGTTTCCTGGTTGCAAACATTATGACCTGCCCAGTTATCTGGCAAAAGAAAATGAGTACAGCCAGCTCTGCTCATAGTCCCTGCACAGACACAGTGATGGGAACTAAAAACTTGGGCATACCTCCTCCCTGCAGTCCTTTTATAACCTCCTTTACTAGCTATGACAATTCCTAAATCATACGTAACTTGACAACATTAGCAAAACCTGATGAAACAAGTGGATTTCATCTTCCAGTTCCTTTTCTTACCCATTTCTCAGAGACCTGGTCAAACCCATTGGGAGATTAAAAAAACAAACAAAAAACCCAAACAAAAAAACAAACCCCAAAAACCAACCGCATCCCACCACACAAAACACAAACCCAAGATTTATACATGGACAGTTAAGTGTTACTTACTTAGAAAGCCACCCTTCCTCAACATCCATAGTTAGATTGTCATCTCACTTGATGTTTCTTACAATACATTCCTATTTCTAGATCTGCTGCCATAAAAATGATGCAAATTGGTTCCACGGACCCAGCTGGAGAATCATACTGATTTACGCCACCTCCTCCACAGTAGGAATGTTAATAACCATGTTATTTTTTGTTCCTTTACTGAGACTGGTCAAAACTCTGAAGAACAAATCTGTTTTATGCTAGTTGGAGACTTCACCTTCTGCACTCAATAAAGTGCCGAAACAAACAACATCACCACACCCACCTTTTCTGTGGTCTCTATAAAACAGCATATTATGTTAATATAGGACAATGCTAGGTTTTTTTAATGCCTGAGCTCATAGCTCCCAAAGTATATGATACTGTGTTTTACTTCATTAAGCTGCTCAGACTGTAGGCACGAAGCAAATGAGGTGGCTGGCCCACTGTTTGTATCTTCTTTTTGCCTGCTGCCACCAGAAACCACTGTCAGTGGCTTCTGTATTTAGAAGCAGTCAAAGCAGCTTCTGTGTTTGACACAGTGTTTGCTTGTGCTCCTGAATTCCCATACAACGCACTGGAGATGAGCGATTTCAAACCCACTCAAACTGTACATTCAGGAGCTGTTCTTCAGTTCAAAGATTTTTAAAGAAGAGCAGAAAAAAATGAGAAAAAATAAACTTAAATGAGGGAATAGGAAGTAAATGCATTTGAGAGCACGTAGAATGGAAACCAGAGAGAATATGTGAAAAAGATCAATGGAAGAATCTAATTTCTTCTCCCTCATGCCAATCCAGCTTCTATACAGAGATGATACTTACATGTCTTGCCTTAAAAAGAACAGAGAAAAGAGTGAACTGACTATACAAGTAATAAAAACCAAAGTAATAACTATGCAAAGAAAAAGGGTTCATGGATTTCACTTGGTTTCAAAACTTTATAATAGTCAAAAGGTTCAGTAAGATTGAAATAACAATAAATTTCAATACTGTAAGGGAAGAAATTTTGTTTAATAGAAAAGACAGAACAATCCAGGTATAGATTTATATTTAAATTAACCAGCACTGTAATTCAAAGTTATATTTACTCATACATATAGTCCTTTTTTTAGCCTGTGAAAGTCTATCATGAAAAAATATCTAGGTTTCATCAGTGATGAAGCAAAGAGTTATGAGTCTATTTTAAACACACTTCACACACATACTGCAGACTTCAAGCCTCCAGAAAAATAAAATCCCACTGGATATCTTCATAAAATCTACCTGGTTGTTTTCCATAAGGATCTTATGAGTTATTATGAGCTTCTATGAAACTGAGAGGGTTTTGTTGGGGTTTTTTTTTAAATTAAATAACAGAACAGAATGTTCTCAGTAGCACTTCTGGTAGGTGACAATACAACACCAGCAAAACAATTGCATAAAATAATATTTCATTGTCTGCTTCAGGATTACTGGAAAAATAGGGAGAAAATGAAGGCCAAACTATGTGCAAAAAGGTGCCTCTCCTCTCCAAAAATAACATAGTTTATCAGAATAACAAGTTAAAACAGGTTCCCTATACTGCTTCTACAAAGAGCTGAAGCTACTGCCAAAAACATAGTAAAAGCAATTCAAGACAGCTGCATCAAAGAATCTATTATTGGCCTGGGCACACTAGTACACAAAGCAGAGAAATTACTATTATAAAACCATGAAGAAATGGAAAAATTATTATTTTGGTCAGAAACAAGTAAAATTCTAATTTATTTAGAGAATACTGACTGAGATGTCCAGAGGGAAAAGAAGCTAGATCCCCACATTCCCCTGAGTTTTAATAGCATTTAGGTTCCTTTGAGAAGTCAAGACAACACTTTCAATTAAACTGCTTTGCATAATTTCATGGCTTGATCCTGATATGCACCGAGACAATTCCCAGTACATTCAGTGAAAGTTTAGGGCAATCAGCATCTCTCAGCACCTGACTGGGAAAATTCAAATGATAAAACTTCTCAGTTACCTGCTTCATGGATTTAAAGAAAAAAAAAATCACAAACAAACAAAAAACACCAGACACCCATCAGGCAACACACACCTACAAAGGCAATTGAACTGATTACGTCAACATGGCTAAAGGGGGAAAAAAAACCCCAACAACAAAAAAATCAATGGAAATGTTTCCCTAGGTGAATTTTTTGAGTATCAGCTACCAAGAATGAACCTTCCCCAGGCACTCAATAGCAACAGCCATCTGGATAAGACACACACACCGAGACAGAAATGAGAGACAGTCCTTGTTACAGTACAAATGGTCCTTCTCTAAACATGACACTTCCCATCACAACCCATTAAGTAAATATGGTGACACCTACAACTGTACATTGTGACATTACCAAATAATACACAAGTCAAAAATTCATATAGTCATTAACTGCTCATCTAATACACAGAGCAAAGTGCTCTATCATGTATTGATACCGGGAATCATGTGATATTTCATGTCTACAATGAAAGATTTGAACATATTTTTGATTCCTCTGTCCCCATATCTTTTCAAAGATGAGTAGATAATGATGTGCCATTCAGTTGGAAAACTGGGCTCTCTTGGAGGACATATGAGTTGGTTGGGCCTCTAGAAATTAGATGATGCTTGTTTTCATGCTTTGTTCACATTCATTTCAGTGCTAAGTATATGTTATAGTTTTAAGCACATATCTAAATTTCTCTGCATCTGAGCCAGTGATCTATATAAATTGTATTCAGGTATGAGAGCAGTCAGATAATAATCTGGCCTATGGTACAGTAGGATTCTATGTCCAAACTATGCAGAAGTATCATGTTTACCATTAAAAAAAAGTAAAAATGGGGTATAGAGTTACTTTATTTTCACATGGACCAACATTCTAGAGTATGTAACCGTCAATTCCCTTTAAATCCTAGAAGATACAATTAAGGGATATAAAACTACCACCTGCCACTCAGTCTAGTTGTTAACTCAACCATGATGACATTATGGCTGTGATACAATAATTCTGAAAAAAAAGTATTACTGCCAGGCTGCCTAACATGAGCAGCACCTGAATTTAAACAGTTTTTAAAGCACCTGAGTATAAATACTGGCAGTATCTTTTAAAGAGTTTTCTTAATTATTTACTGTATGTGCAGCAGTTCAAACTCAAATTAAACCGTAATTCCCTTCCACCCAACTGGATTGTGGGTGATCTCAAACTCCTAGTGAGATCAGCAAAATCTGTTTGCAAGACATGTCACTGGAACCTCTTGGTCCTTTGCAGATTGACTTGCAGCCAGTTTTGCAGTACTAGAATCATTTCATTCAAAGCACATCTCAGAGAAGGTTTAAATAGCTGCAGCAGAAGGTCTTCACAATCTTTTGGGTTTCTAAATTCAGTGAAATAGTAACTGTTCTCATTAGTCATTTCCATTTAGCATGACTCCTCTTTATATAGAAAAGATGAATTTCCAGGGGGAATACCAATATAACGGCCCAGCCAGGTATCAGAACACAATAGTTGTAAAAAAAAAAATTAATACTGAGACATACAGATCCTAAAGTACACTGAAAATAAAATTGTTTTCCACTGTAAATGTAATTTAATAATCTAACATATTCAATACATTTTATATTGATTATTTTAGCAGTATTTCTGAAGGCTAATGGATACAGTATGTACTAGCTTCAATGTACTGGAGTACAAAAACTGCTTTTGTTGTCCTAGCAACAGCCAGGAAAAAATGATCTCATAAATCAAATTCAATGGAAATGCAGTGCTTTACTGAAATAGACAACTAAATTATTTTAAAAATGTAGCAACTTAAAAATATACTTTAGGAAGTTGGATCTGGCCTTTCCAAACTGAGATTGTTCTAAGGAGCAGTAGGGTGGGAAGCATGAACCCATATTTTAATGAAGAATAGTACGTACAAAACTAAATTACCAGACTGGAATATTTTGTATATGTATCTGCTCAGTTTCCTGTGGCTGCCCTTGTCTATGGAGTACAGAATTCCCATCTCCTCCTGTGACCAGGGATCATATAGGAGGCTATTTCTATAAAGGTGTATGAGAGCAAACCTAAGGAAGTTCTTTTATTGGCACTGCAGTCTCAGGGAAGCACTGGGAGGGGCAGAGAGGAGGACTAGATCTGTAAGCTATTTACTAGAACAAGGTACAGTCAAGCGTGTCGTGTTCTTGGAGACAGTCTTGCTTTCTCTGACATACAGAAAGGGAACTATAGGATGTTACTCTGCGTCACACCTCCCTCCCCCCCATATTGTTTCATGATGCTGTATGCTCTGAACATCCCCCTGATCTCCATCACTTAGTGTCCAACTGCTGAATCAGAGTTGTCACCTTGATCTGGGTCCTACCGCAATTAGTGACTGGAGTAAGAGAGCTTCCATTTACATTAACGGGTCTTATATCATGTTTATTTTATGAGTATCTTCAACAACAATCCTCTAAGGAACAGAGAAAGCAAATAGCTAAACATATTTAAAGATCCATATGCAGCTGGAATGAACCAGGGAACAAAAATAAATCATGACAGGTCTTGAAGAAAATGGGAGGAATGGATTTACTGGATTTATGGCAAGCTGTACTTCCATGTAGTCTCATAAACATTTATGTTGGATTGTATCTGAGATGATCAGATCAAGTGTCTATAAACCGAAAATAATGACATACAATTAGCACTTCTGAAGAAGAATTTACAGTTCATTGGTCAGGCAAGCCAGGAAAAAAATTCATAGAAATACTACTTGAATACCCAGTATGCTCAGAGTGAAATCAGGTATGAGAAAACACTGAGTATTTTTGAGATATCTTTTAAAGCTGATAACCATTTACTATATTATCTGGATAATGTCTGCCTCTAGAATTGCAAAAGGGAAATGATCACAAAGAGAATTAAAACATATTTTAAATGAAGTTCTATTAACTACTTCCATATAATTGTAAAAAAAAGAAGATGCAAACAAGCAGGGTATTTTGTAGCTTAAAACACCATTTACAAAAATCATAAAAATCAGGAGAGTCTGAAATAGATTAATTTCCAGTAGAATCTCATAAAATTAGAATGTAAGATAACCAGGTATCAGGTTAAAGGAAGTACACTGTATACACATTTTTATACATCATTGCAAGGACATATTGACAATTTAGGGGCATGAAGTGATCAGGAAATGATTATCACCAATAGCACATGTTTTACTTCTCTAAGAAGATAACGGTCAAGACACAGTTTTCCTTCAGATAGATTTTTTTAGACTTTTTAGAAGTGTTTGGTTTTGCCCTGTCTTTGCCACAAGGAAAGTGATAAGTCTGGGGTTTTTATTTCATTGACCAATGGTGGACTTTTTCTGAAATCCTAATGTTAAATGTATTTACTTACTGCTTATATTGTTCATATTGCTATATGTATCATCATCATCATATAGGATATGTGCACTTATGGAAGTGGCCTCCATTTATGATGCAAGTTTTCTTTATTCTATTGCCTTGTATTGACAGCAGATTCCTTAATTACATATGTAAATAATGTGAACTACCAACAACTTTGTTTAGATTTAACTTTAAAAGTAAAAGTATAATAAGTGAATAGCCACACAACCCTAGAAGAGAACTGGTTTAAAAATATCTGTTATGATAAGGGAAAAGTGTTTTTCTTAGAAAGCTTTTGAAGTCTTTTTTCTTTTGTAAACAGTGAAAGAAAACAGAACACTTGTGTGCAACTTCACCAGCTGCACTGGAGCCTCAATGGGACTCATACAAGAAAGTACAGAATATAAACTAGTCAGGGCATGTTTGAAATTTCAAGAAGGACACAGCTAGTGAGATAGTAAAATATCAATGCTGTACTTATTGCAATGTCACTGGAATGATTCATTATCTACAAGTTCTCATAGACACTAAAAAAATCAGCATTAACTATTCTAGTGCTAGAGTGCAAGACTCAGGGAGATGGAATGGATGATGACAAAAAAAAAAAAAACAAAAACCAAACCTTTCTTCATGAACAGTAACAGTAATTTAGTGTAACCCACACCTCTGCAGACAAACATCCCTGTGTAATGCAGAATACTTTCAACAAGCAAAGTGTGACTTGCTGTCTCAACCTAATCCACAAGCCATGTCACCTCTGGGAAACTTCAACTGAGCAAAGCTTTGTTTTGTTTTTCAGCTCCAGATTCAGCTTCATGTTAACATGGTAGGTACAGACAGACAAATGCCAATTATGAAATTTAATTGCAAAATACATATACTATTCTCTTACTAAGTAATATGTATTTTCAGTTGGATTATGACTATAGTCTATGAATGTCACTTTGAAGATATAACTGGAATATGATAGATTTTTCTAAGAGCTTGTTCACATAGGAAAGTTATAGGAAAGTTGAAGTGTACAATATAAAAATATCCTGTAAATAAAAGAAACCAACTCTTCATTTGTGAACATCCCTATTCAATACAAAGGGGCCTCATTCTCACTTAGCTAGCAATGGATTAGAGGTGAATTAAGCTTAAAAATAAATATCTGCAGGGAGATATACTGTAATAATACAGCTAATTAGCAATGCCAATATTATGATACAAGTACAACAGAAAAAAAAACCAAAACCCACTGAACAAGCCTGCAGTATCACCAGACATAAGAAATGCACCTGACTGGTGTATTTGCTGGGCAGTAACAACTAGCTCTGTGGCGAGTACACCAGGGTCAGTTTTTGAAATAAGTCATTTCTGATACCAAGGATTTACTGGCTTGTACTTAACAACAGTTCCAACATATTTCTGTAGAACTCCTTACTGTCACACACTGTCTTTGTTTTTCACTTCAAAAAATGGGGAGTGGGAGAGGGGAATGAGATGTTTAAAATAAACCAACAAAAAGCAGATAGCAATTAAAAAAGCATTCAAAACAGGAGAATTGCAGCAAAGATGAAGTTAAAAAAAGCTCATGTACAAAGCCCCTTTCTCCACCCAGTGAGTCAGTCTTGCTGACTGCAGAGAAACAGGGGTAAATCCATCCCTACTTAGCCCACAGTCATAGAAAACAAACAGACCCTTTCAAGGTTCAAGAGCAGAGATGGGCCCATCCCCTTCGTCACCAGCAAGCCTTACATTGGCTTGGTGTCTCTGCCATATTGCTTCATGGATCAGGCAGACAGCAGGATATAAACAGTCAAACTTTTCAGCCATACTAGCCTATATTCATCTAAAATTGAGAGACAGGACTAGATTTTGCATTAACTTAAAGTGAGCAACATAAATCTCATTTTCTCAATTCCACTCTGTGGGACACACCTCACCCCATAATTCTTGGGATCATATCTAGATCTTCTCAAAGGCAACAGAAAGACTTCAACTGTCTACACATTAAGCCTCTACATCAACTGATATGCTCCCTGCTCATTATTAGGGGAGACTGAAATGGTTGGTGGATTAGCACAGGAAAGTCAGTATTTGTTGAAAGTCAATATGTATTTTTATAGCAGCTTTTATGATGGGCATTTTAAGATGCTGAATAGAGAAATCAGACACTTAAAATAATTATGGAGCTCATACAGCTGAACAAAACATTTAAAGGTGTGCTGTAGGGAACTTGGCCCAATTCAATATAATTGGCTTTGTTCTCTCTACAGGTCAGAGAAAACCCAATTGTCAGCTGACAGGTGTCACTTCCAAGTCTCAGTCATCTATTATCTCAAAGAGCTTCTTGGTTAGGAAGGAAAAATATCAGGAAAGACATAAAAAATAGCCACTGAATGCATGTCAGACCTAGAAAAAAAGAGAAACAGCTGCTCTTGGTTTGGTTTGGCATGTTCTCTTATGACTGGCAGCTGCGGGACTTGCTGTGCTGCTTTGCTCAGCAAAAACAGGATACTAATATAATAGAACAGAAATAAGTTCACAGAAGTGAAGCGATCAGCCTCACTAGAATGCTCAAACCTGCTCCAAGCACAAGCAATAGAAAGCTAGCACAAAAAAAAAGAGATAGTTGGGGAAGAAAGGAAGCAAAGCAGCAGAATTTGGGAAGGTGTATAAGGACAAAGGCTAAAAGCTATTTAGCACATCAAAAGAACCTGCACCCAAGGCTTGTACTGCACATGATGAAGAGGTTCTTATGATACTTCATAACACCCCAAATGCCTTGTATTCATTTTATGTCTTAAGCAATCTGGGACAGCCTGGCAGTATCAGCAAGACTGAGAATTGATTTTTTTTTTTTTTCTTTCTTGGTTCTTACACTGTAAAACAAAATTCTGATTCAGCTGTGATTTGAAAGAGAACTGTTCTTTGCTTTAGCCATGAAGTCTACTGTAGATGAAGGAGAGCTCTTGCTAAACTGTTATTCATTCTCAGGAAGACAATCTTAATTGAGCTGGAAATGAACAGTATGGAAACAGCAAGGTTTATAGGTTGCATAAATATGCAAAAAAAGTAACAGAAAAAAAACAATATTTCAGCTTTGTACTATGCAATACATGATTTGCTCAACTGTATTCTTTTCCTCCATAGAAATCCTCCATTGTTGCCTGGAATGCAGATAGTAGGTTGCTAATCCCACTAGTGGAGTGCCCAATATGGCTGCAGATGTAGACATATGAGTAGTATTTAAATAAATCAGTTTACATCACATTTGACACTGGTTTCAACCATCAGGTCCTGCTTTGTTTGGTTAGATATCTACATTATGAGGGAGTTTAACTCCTAATGCTTTCCTTGCTTATACAATTGGCTCCAATGACATAGACATCAGTTTTAACCCAAAACTTAACTGAGAATCCCTAGAATGACATCTCCATCTAGATAAAATTAAGCAATATGCATGCTATGGAGAAGGATGAACAATTATTTCCCCTTCTGAGTATGTGCACATATGGTGTGTGTTGGAGACAAGAGTACAGAAAACCATTCCAGCAAGCAGAAAGCTACAATGTAACATACTACTGATCACGGAGATTTAAACACCAAAGCAAGAATAAAAGTTAAGGTGCAAAATACAAGTTAGGACAGACTAATTAATACAGACAGACAGAAAGTTCTTTCCATATAATCAGCTCATGCCCACTAACATTGTTTCATTCCAGCATAACAGAAGGAAATAGACTGAGTTCTCCAGATCAGTTCCACGGGAACCAAATAGGCTATATAAATGTGCATAAGAGATGAGAAAATGCCACATTCAACAATGAAATTCTGTCAGTACTCAGTGCTTAGCTAACTGTTTGCAGAATTTGATATTTGCTAAAATGAAGAAATAACTAAGTCAACTAGCCATGTTCAAATCATTGAGACACATCCATTAAAGTATACCTGGTCAAAATGCAACGTGGTTTTGGACTGTTGACAAACAAATAAAAAGAATTCAAGAACAGAAGTCAACCCTGCTTTCACCCACCTTAGAATGCAAACAGTCTGCTTTAATCAAACAAGTCTAGAGTAGTAACCAATAATTTTTTTCCTACCTTCACCTCTTCTACACAGCATAACTGACTTTCCTTCAGTAGAGATGTTCCTGATTTTACGTCAGCTGACACAAGATGGGAGGGGAGTCAGGTCGAGTTCAGCAAATTCTGGAAGAGATGGATTTTAAAATGCTTTAATTCACCACCCACTCATCCTATATCATCAACTACTATCAACTATGATCTCATCAGCACTTGACACCGCTAATATGTCATGAAGGACAAAAATGATGCATGTTTTCACAAGTATTGCAGGTTGTATTTTCTATCTGGCTAGATGGCAGGCTGATTTTAGGGAATCATGAGAATTGTTGTAGATAGATATTTCTCAGTAAAGAAATAAGTGCTACAGCATAGCCTGTCTCCTTCGGTGATATGTGCATTGTGTTGTGCAACTTTTTAACATTTGCCTCTCTCATCTCAACAAGGAGAAAAAAAAAAAAGGAAGAAGGGAGGCAAAGAGAGAATCTAAAGACTGTAGAGAACAGGGGCGATTACTGCCTTCACTAAGCAAAACAGTAAAATAATGTCAACCTTTGAAGAAAACAGTAAAATTTTGCTCTTTTACTTTTTGTGCAAAAGAAAATCTACACAGCATCATACTTTCTTTGTAGTAACACATTAAATTATAGTCAGCTTCCAGTATACCTCCACTGAACAACCACTGGAAAAATCTACAGAACAGATATATTCTTTTCATTTCTCTTTATTAACTTGGCCCCCCATCAGGGAAAAAAGTAAATGCTCCTCTCTAGTTCTCTCGACTTCTGAGGTTACTTGCATGCTCAAGTTAAGCAAGTGCCCAAACAGCCAGCTGAATAGCCCAAATTCCTCTCACTTTACGCACACAGACCTGGTGTTGAGCTTGTCTAGAACAATTCCAACAAGGTATGGCTTCACTGAAGGCAACTGCTTTCCTTGGAGTAAAAGGTGTTTTTCCAGAATCAAGTCTTCACTGGGAACCACACTTTTCCCCTACAGCCCAACTGTTCTTCTTGGCAACTTCCTCTGTCATTAGGGCAGCTGTGATCAACGCAGGTTTTCTAGGATAAGAAAAGAGAATAAAACTCCTTTAGTACTAAATAAGTCAAGGCTACATACATTGTTTACCTATTGCTCAAAACCAGTACCTGTCTTGAAGCTATAGTTGTCAGATGTACAATTGTCCTCAGGATCAAATTCTAAATTCAAACCACTTTCTGTTTTAATTAACCCCAAAGAGATAAGTGGCTCTATAAGAGTAACTCACTTTTATTTTATATTTTTATTTTATATTTTTATTTGATATTTTTATTTTATATTTTTATTTTATATTTTTATTTTCCAAACAATAATAGCTTTTTATTACACTGCTGTATTGGCTTTCTCTGACTTGTCTTTTTTTTCTCTCTCTTGTCTTTTTTATTTTTAGCTTTTGTGTTATGACAAGGACTAATGCTTTTGGAAGTAAAATTCAACCTTTAGAAGTCTTTAAGAGTTCAGGATCCTCCTCTTAAAGTAGCAGAAACAGTGTTGAACAAAGTACTCTCTTAATTGGCTATTCCATATTTTTCTAGGAATTATTGACATTACATGCAACTCATTATCCTCAGTATTTGTTGTGACAGTGGATGAAGAAACAAATTTTGATCAGTGTCAATCAATCATACATTATTTCCAACAGAATGACATGCCAAATTCCTAACATTCTAATGAAAGATGCTAATAAATGATGGCCTGTCAACTCGATTGCATACCACAGCCTTTAAACAAAGCAACTGCTTTGTAGCCCCTCTGTAGATAAAGAGCAAAAACTCCAGAGATGAAATTGACATTAAAGTGTGAAATTAAATCCATAAAAAAAGATCCAGAATGCAGGAAGCACACAGCAAGGGAAAAAAAAAACAAAACCAAACCAAAAAACCCACCCCACCTATAGCAAATGTTAAAGTCCCTCCAAAACTGCACAACTGTGAAAAATATTTGAGTCAGCAGAAAGGATACCGAACAGAGACCACTCCCTGACAAAAAGAACAGACTGAGTTGAGACTGGAAGGAGTCCCCCCACAGTAATATTTCATTTCAAAGAAAATGGGGATTGATCAATTTTTAAATATTTTTCAATTTACATTTGTGAAAACTAAATCAGAAATAACAAGGCAATGCATGTTTGATTTTGGTCTGGTCAGCTGGCCTATGCACCCCCCAGTGATTGATCTTATCAGGAAAAGTCTACCTCAGATATTGGGGTGAGTTCTTGTTTAAAATGTCTGCATTCATCTTTCAAGAACCACCCCAGAATACTCTGCTGCAGGACCCCTGAAATGTTGCAGGAAGTCAGAAATTACCTAACGTTTGTCCAAAAGGCATCTTGGGTTTGGTATATGGTTTTAAACACAGGACTGGGAGAGAAGATGATCAATCTATGCTGCACCAAAATCCACAGCTAAACAATAGTATATCAATGGCCTTACTTTGAAAATTTCAAAGGGCACAGGTGAAGGCATCAGGGGCAGTCAGCAAATTACTTCACAGACTTACCGAGCTGTTTGTTCAAGTAGCACCTGGATGTAAGCATAGTAGTTTATCCCAGCCTACAACATCTCTATTTTATCTTAATATTTGTACTAATCTTTTATTGCCATTTGCTGTCTCTTCTTCAGGTAAGGGACTGACAGAGTGAGCACAATGTGCTGGAGAAGACAGAGCTATGGGACTTCCCCCTACACATTAGAAGGGAAATTCAAATGTAATCTGAAAGGGCTCGTACCACTCTGGTGTTCCTTGCAATGATTTATTTCACTTGCAGGTTCCATTTCCACTGTTCTAACCATTGGCAGTGAAAAAATCGTATCCTTAGCCACACATTCACTACTCACAGGGCACACTTTTTGCAGCCACATTTGCCAAGTGCCCACCAATTCCTGGCATATATCAGCATGCCAAACTACACAGCGGCACAATCCAGAATTTCTGATGAAAGGACCTGGCCAGGTGTGAGGAAATAGCATCCTGCCCTTTTCTAGCCAGCAGAGCCTGAGTTGAAACTACGACTCCAATCCATTGTGATGCCCTTCCAAGGACTCAAGGTTACTGCTTAATTCTTCCCATAGCTCAGAAAAGTTAACCATTATAGCAAAAATTTCTGAGACTACTTTGACACCTGATTATTCCTATTTTATTGAGAGGAAACTCTGTTTCTGAAGGGTTTCCTCAGGATCACATGCAGAGACTTTAAATAAGATAGCAATAGCACAATTCTGGTTTACAATCTGGTTCACCATGTGGTAGATATGGAGTTATACACTGCATACAAAAAATTACCTAGTAGTTAGGCTGCTTGTATCTTTCCTTATAATCCCAAATACAGTTTTTCTATCTGATCTAGAAATTAAGGAAATGCCTGAAAAATAAATACTCGGAACCATCAAAATCAGACAAGACAAACATATATCCAATACACACCAATGATGCACAGGAAATAAATCACTGTCCATCCATTATCTTGTCTTATACATAGATCATAAACTCTAGGGACTCTTTTTTTCTTTTCTACTTGTATAAGACTAATAATATTTTTTAATGTAAATTACCAACATTATACACTCTAAGCTTTTACTTATCCTTTTCTTATCATCATGTAATTCTGTTTTTAAATAGATATATTCTTTGGTTAAGGAATGAACTTGCTAGTAATTTATTTTTATACTATATTGGTTAGTGTTTAATTAGCATGGAACACATTAGGGGTAGCTGCAATATTTTGTTCTATTTCAGTAGTTCATTATAAACAGTGAGGTTACAATAAGACTCCAGTACATCAGCATCTATAAACCAGTTAAAGTACAGCTCATCAGAAATCATCTTCGTGTGGTGAGCCTGAAAGCTATGATTAGCAGACAGATACTGCAAAGAAAACATTAAGTGAGAAATGGGATTTTACTGTACCTACAAGTTCCTTACTTTAACTTTTCCATTATTCAGCAGAAAGTGTAATTCAACTGGATAGATTTAAAATAAGCTAAGTTGGTGGATAGATTCAGCAGATTAGCAGCTGTTACACTACTTCTACTTTTAACTTTCACTTCCTAAAAAATTAAGATGGAGACTGACTTATATACTCTCTCCACAGAATGAAAGAGTATTAGGGAATGCATTTGCCAAAAGAATAAATCATGACTGACAAAAAGAAATTTGTTAATACAATGGTTTGAGGCAGTTGACAGAAATTTTTGTCAACAGAATAGATTAAGGGATTCAAAAAATGAAATTTGCAGATGAAATGGCTTTGATGTTTCTGATGAAAAGTATTTTGTTGACAGAATGGATCAGAGGGAAAAAATGCATTTTCTCAACATAAGGGTTTTAGCTCTTTGACAAAATATATTTCATCCCCAGATGTTTTGGCTGAGTTGTCAATTATTCTCCATGTCTGCCATTAACCAATCACTTTGCTGTCAACTGAAAGATAGCAGCTCTGTGGAAGCAACTGGAGATATTACAAATACCACAATTAATCATGTTGAATCATTAGTTATGTTGCTGCAGCATTGTATACCATAAGGAAAAGGGCTAGCTCATGCTCCTGGCATATCTTAAGCAGGTGCTAATGTGTAAATTATCAAGTCAAACCAGCTCAGTGAAGGAAGTCCCACTGCCTTGTGCAGCTGTGTAGGTCTGCAACTAGCAAGCAGGAGGTGGGCAGTAAAATTTTACTAAACTGAATATCTTCCCCCATGCACACAGAAGGAAGAGTAGCCGAGTTATAAGCTTAGCCTGACCAAGTAGAAGGCATGCCTAGAAGGAGGAAGAGAAACTAGCTCCTGTGCCTCTCTTTTTTTCAGTGGTTAAGTAACCACACAGTCTTCCTAAACTTGACTCATATGTGTGGTTTTGGTTCTTACATGAGTTTGTAAGATGCTGTGACCACATTCGGAGGTGCATTCTGCAGCCAAGTCCCAGTCTAGCTTGCCTGAGGTCACCAGCAAACACTTACAGTTTTACACCCCATAAGATATTGGCATACATATTCCAAGGTCATTCAGGACACAGTTTTGGCATGCAAGTCCTACACCTGCACAAGTGAGTACTTCAGCAAGAGAGAGCATGGATCATTTTCTTTCTCATGAGCTGCCTTTGTTTGTAAATATGAAGGCAGCTGGTGACAATAACAAAATGTCACCTATGTATCTGACTATGAAGTTACTGTTGGGAGGAATGGTAGAAAGATGAAAATAAATACATCTGGCTCAGAAGAAACAGTTGCTCACCACTGTAGGTGTGAGTAGGGCATGACTCCAGCTGGAGGTCGCATAAGCCAAAATTTCTAAGTGCAAAGTTTTAAAGAGTGAGATCATAGAATAAGGGAAAGCACAATCTGTGGGAAAACACAGAACCAGACCAGAACAGACTCGGTGGAATCTGCAAGACCACTAGTAGGAGGAAAAGTAGAGGTCTTTTAGACCTATTACTCCACCAAACTGGTCCTGTACACTTGCATCAAACTTGACCTAGATAGACCTTCATCACTAACTTGACTTTGGGTTTTTTGTATGAATGTGTAACCAGGAGTTTTGTTAGAGAAAACCAAACAAAATCCCTCAAAAACCTACAGAGAAAATATCACCTATAAATAACTTTCAAGAGACTATGCTTTTGTGTTTCCCACTGTTTGAATAGTAATTTAAAAATCTTATTTTAGGATATCATATCCTGTCTCACAGCTTTGTGCAAGGATGAATCATGGTTTACTTTGGAGAAACTGCACCTGTAAGACAAGCCTTTAAAGATCTTACTGAAACCTGAATAAGAGAAAGTAATGAGCAAGGTAAGGAGAAGAGATGGCAAAGCTCTTGGAGATCCTGCTGGAAACAGACAAAACCCTTGAGTGCTGTGAAGCATGATTGCAGCAAACTGAAACCTAACCCTAAATAGTTATTATTGGTAATAACACGTGTCAGCTTAGCTAATAGAGATTCCTGGAGCCCTCTTGATTCTGGGTTTGGCCTTCCTTACTCTTTTTAATAGGCAATTCCTGTGTGTTCCCAGGAAAAGGTTTATCAGAATCTGGGGAGCACTACATATTTCACTCAAATACTTTGCAGTTTATTGTGTTCCATTTTCTAAATAATCTGCCCGATTTATTGTCACTGTCATTACAGCGCTTGTACCCCTCTGTGCAAAGGAGAGCCAGGCTATGGAAGCAAAATACCCCCTACACAATAACTATATCAGTCTAATTATCTGTGATGTTACTTCTCTTTCATTATCTGAGTCCTTATAATTAATTAAACAGAGGTTAATATGTTTTTTTCCTCCTATTTCCACTTCATCAAGAGTGACTCTTTCTCTGGTCACTGAAACAGTGGGGGATAATTCATATCAACACTGCCAGTAAGTACTGAATCCAGCACTCTAAGTTACCTCTTTAGCATCAAGTTATAACAATATTTTTTTAATGGACTCATTTCCTAATACTATTTGAAAATATTTCCTGATATAAAACTTTCTAGATAAGCACCAAAGCTGTTGATAGCAAAGTTATTGCACTGCACATTTTAATTGGCATGGGGGGCATATCTTCACAACTGGTATTTACTAGCTTTCAGAGGACTTCTCAGTGCAATGAATTCGGGAATTAATTCACACTAAAAATGCAAACATTCCATGAAGTGAAAGGTAGACAGAAGAGATTAGCCAGTTGGGCTCAGCCCATGTGGATGTAGAGAAGTATATTTGTAATGGGTAAAACAGTCCTTATTGTTTCCATCTCTACCCCAGCAAACACATCTGCCTGATTCGGAGAAAATACAAATTATTAGTTAGCAATGCCAGAACACAGTTCACACAAGAAAACTGTTTTTACCCATCCATAAATCTGCAGCTTGGGGAAGCAATTAGTACACTCACAGAATAGCAGGAATATCCTGACTGCAGATTTTGAACCGCAGTGTACAAAGACAGATTGATTGTGATGAGAGCCCAGGTCAGAGCTGTGAGGGGGATGTGTCCAGACCTCTTCATTTCAGTGAGGTTCCTGAAGAAGGCCAGAAGGGTTTTAAACTGAAAGACCCCATTTTATTAGAGTGGAAACACTTCTGGAAATCTAGCCAAGGGCTTAATACTTCTTAAAAATAAACCATAATTCTAAACTTCTAGTTGATCCATCCAGCATTCACAAACATCAACTACCTAATATTGTACTATCAAGACATCTTACATTGACTTTGCTTTGTGCCTGCTGAATTCAATCAAAACAGACTAATTTCACTCCTTTTGAATTCTAATAATGACTCACTTTGAAAAAAATAAATAACACCTTTAAAGGAATTGTTTCAAATCTAACTGCTTCATAATTTTGTTCTTTTTACTATTTTCTCTAAAAATCCACAATCAAAATAAAGTCATTTATGAAACTATCAGGTAAATGTTCCTAACAACTCCAGTAATAAATATGCAATACAAAACAATTCTGAATACTATAAATAAATATCCATCCATTTCATAAGGATTCAATGGAGGGGGAAAAAAACAACCCAAAAGTTTCAGATTATGTTCACTTATAGTTTAACAGCACTAGAAACGGCTTCCCTTTCTACTAAAGCAAAACTCTGCATTACATTTGAACAAGACACAAGCAGAAACAGAATAAAGATTACAAAAATATAACAAGATATTACCTATCCCTCATGTTATCTGTGCACTGCCTTGGTCATCTTATCACATCTCTGAATACAAATACCTTCCACAGAATAGCTCTGCATGATTTCTTGAGCACTAGCATTTTTTGGTAGCTCTTGCCTAACACTTTAGAGGACTATTCACTTCAAAGAAATTATTTCTGAAATTCAATTATAAGAGATATGTTAACACCTAATTAGTTGACACCATGTATGTCATGTAAAATAGCTACACTACTCAACATCAGGATAAAGCAAACTTATCTCAATGAACACATTTGCATTTTATAGTATGACACATTACTTTGTGATATAACAGACAAACAGGATAGCACAGGAGATATTTATTATTACAAAGCACCTGATGAGGGATATGTATATTTAAAAAAACCCATTCTGACAACCAATCAGTAGTCATTTAGCAATCTCATTTGTGTTAAACAGGGCATAGCTTCCAACACAGAGACACAGAGAATCTGGAATCCATACAATAAGAGAGAAAATTATATTGGTCAGCAAGTTCCCCATCTAAAACTGTGTTCTTCCATCTGTGGTCTACTGACTAATTGCAAACCTTCCTAAACACACCAAATCCCTGTTGCTACAAAAAAACCCCTAATAAATAAATGGGACAGAATAGCAAGTAAGTGAATAGTAAGTGTTAGTGCTCCTTTTCCATGGCTATAAATGAAAATCAGAGTGGCAACAGTGCACAAGTTGGTCCATGATTTTTTTTAATTATTATTATTTTATTTTTCTCTTCCGAGAGATTAGGGCAGGGGGATGACACAGAGGAGGAAAAAGAAAAAAAAAAAAAAAGACTGATCAGAAAGAATGCAAAAATTATCTAGAATCAAGACACTTGACTGGCTTGTTAAGGTTGTATTGAATTGTGCCTTTCTTTAATGGAAAAAAGCCTGGTGTCCTGGTCTTACTTGAAATCTGTGCTGTTAGAGTAACAGAGCTTACTTAAATAATTATTTATAACATTCCCTTGATCTTACACAGAGCTTCACAAATGAGAGAAATGTCACCATTCTTATTTTACAGATAGTTGCAGACAGGTAAAATTATGGTTTTATTTTTTAAAGGCCATTTGGAAGCCCAGAACTCAATTGTGCAAGAACTCCAAGTTTCCAAACTGACTGAAGTCTATGTTGTCCCACGTTCCCTCTGCACTCATGAAATTCCTGCTCTGCACTGTGCTTTTCATGCATCTGTTCTTCCTCACTTGCATCACACAGGCTGCGAGACTTTCATCCTATATCAAGCCTACATTAGATTACCGAACTGAGCAGCATTTTCTGACGGTGCAGTTAACATAAAGCACAGGTCAGCCTACCAGACAGCATTTCTTCCAGATTCTCTAAGGCAAGGATTTAAGTTCATGCTCAAATCAGTGTTTTATGGTAACAACACTTGCAGCTCATGTTATATTTTCATTCTTTCTTTTGAAGAATAAAACCCATATTTTGCAGGTTAGATTTATGTAACATAAAGATAACTAAATATTTAAGTTCACAGTTTAAGCTCCTAGCCACAAAGTTTGGGCTAAGTAACCTAGAAGTACTTGAATTTTTAAGGAAGAATTTGAGGGGAAGATTGTGGGTCAGGGGGAAGCAAAAATAATCTGAAAGCCAGAAATGCTCAAAACTTACTATCCCAACCTAAATTAGGACACAAAAGTACCTTGGTTTTCATTGTAAGGTGTGTGAAGCTTATGTTAGCAATAAGAAAGGGTGAAGTCTTTGTTACAATTAACTTCTCATATTCAGAGTCTTCCAGGGATAGTCCTCAGTAACTTGGTCCTGGTGCCAAGCCCTGCTTGGAGGACTTATTTTCTCTGGAACCACAGAAAAGCAGCAGCGTATGAAGGACAGAAAGCCAACATGAAGGTAGTTTAAATGGGCACAACTTACATTTGATCAATCTTTCGAAAGTATCAACACTTCAGAGTGCTAAGATAGGAACATTAATTCCTCACAACTTGTTAGGTGAGGTCTTAAGCAGCACATAGCAGTGGTCTCATGAATCATTTTAGGAAGGGTAGAAAGGGACAGCATGAAAGAATGTACCATGTGAGAAAAGCAGACAAGAGTTTGCTATTTTTGGCAAAACTGAGGAGTCAGGACATACATAGGTAGGGGAAAAAAGCTTTAGTAAAGAATGTTGAAGAAACAGATTCAACAGATTTACCTTCAGGAAGCTGACAGTTTTAAATTCGTGACGGAGAAGAATGAATCAGTGGACACCCAAAGCAGCATGGCACAAAGCAATGACAAAATTATCTCTGTGGTCGTGATTTGCATGGGTGTATAGTCACCTGAACCTCAGAGGAAGGGGTTTTTATAATAAAGAAAACAAATGAGAAGCCACAAGGAGAATGTCATGGGTTCACAAAATGCAAGAAATATACTCTAGGCTGGCAGGAATTTTGTGGGAGATAAGAGAAATATTTGCAACCTGCTCAAACTCAGCTAAAGAGCAAAACTGAGGAAGAACCGAGGAATTAGTAATATCTAAAGGCAACTGTAGGACACTAATAAGAGTCATTGGGTTCAAACCAGGGCAAGTGAGTCATAATAATACAAGGAACAGATCTGGAGAGAATTCTGTGATCCTGAATAAAGGCTATACTGAATACTATTGAAACTAAAGGACTTTAAAATGAATAAACTATTAATGTTTAAAATACTTTTGACATATACCAGGGAATTGAATTAAAAATCTCAGGTTGATTAAAAACATCTTTTTAGATGTTTTGCACATTTCAATATAATACCTAGAATTTTTGAATTATCCAAATATAAAACTTCAAACAGAAACAGAAGACTTACAGTATTGAAAATTTACATGAAAATACAAGATTTCTGCCCATGATCAGCAAAATTATGATCAAATTTATTCAGATAAACCATTTTCATTCAAGATTACATTCCACTAAATATACAGGGAGATGATCTTTGTATGCCTTTTGGAATAAATTCTATTCAAATAAGTATTCGATCTGAATATAAAAGTTACAGCATATAACCAGCTGCAAACTGAATATTAACTTACTGCTTATTACAGCACACATCTTTCAAAAGGATTCTGTTTGTTCCTATGGTTACATGCTCTTTCTCCTTGTAAAAATAACTCCAAAGACTAGAGTCTGATTGTGATCTCACAAGAACTGAAATATGAACTCTCCTCACACATGTAGTCCCACTTAAGTCAGAATCTGTCCTCTTTTCTTTAGAAATTCATAGATATACACAATCATGACAAACTCTAGCCCTAGGGTTTCAAGCCTAGTGGCATCAAAGGCATTGATATGCTTTGTTCGTTCTGATATTAAATATGAAAGTGTTTTTATAATTCTTCAGTTGGATTGATCATACATTTCAGAACAAGAACACCCATGAGAAGACATCACAAGTATTGTAAGAGACTACACTTAATGTAAAGGTTAATTTTCACCTTCAGGATTGTTTAGTTTCTATTTAGCTCACATCATTTGTGATAATAGATATGGGCTGTTGAAACCTTAGTAAACATAGCTGCCAACATTACCACGTGGTCATGGTACTGAAGTGTTCAATCTAGCATTTGCTTCTCAAGTACTTAAGTGACTCCAAGCCTATCAGTTAAAGGCAAAGAAATAAATACAGAAGATGTTCTACTCATTAAAAAAAAAAAAATTAGGAAATATTCTTGCAGCCAAAGAGAACTATACTTTTCCCTTAAAAAATTACATGGAGAAAACATTATAAAGATTTTCCCATCTCTGAAATATGTAAAACTGGAAACATTCTTTTTTAAGTCATGAACTATTTTATATTGATCAAAAACTTACAGAATCACAGAAGGAACCTCTTGGAGATCATTTAATCCAATCCCCCTGCTCAAGCAGGTCCATCTCAAGTAGGTCGCACAGGATTGTGTCCAGGCAGGTTCTTAATATCTCTGGAGAAGGAGACTCCACAACCTGTCTAGGCAGCATGTTCCAGTGCTCCATTACCCTCAAAGTAAAGAAGTTTTTCCTCCTGTTCCTTTTTACGTGTCACCAAAAACCCAAAGGATGTCCAGATACCATACCACTGAGTGAGAGAAGTATCTTAATTTTCATTATGAAATAAAAAACTTTTTTCCTTCTACTAGTAAAGAGGTAACCAGAAACTGACTATTTTAAAGCTCTCTGTTCCAAATTTATTCCTCAAAACTCTCTCACCCTTAATTCCACCAAACATTTTGGTAACAAAGGCTTTCCCCTAAGACTATTTGACTCCTCAGGACAGAAGATACATTTTTGAAGCAGAATATAATCTATTGGATAAACTTATTTTAATCATATTTCACTCCACTGTAACAAGATATTCATATAAAACAACTGCAAGCACTGTACAAGGTCCAACACTTCCATTATCATGTTGTTTACTGCATGAACATGAATCACATTTTATGCTTATCTACCTTTTAGTAGTTATTGAAAAGGACAATTAGTAAAGAAAGCAAACTGCAGATGCAAGTCATATGTGTGTACATTTTATTACTGCAAAAGAGATCTTCCTTAGCAAGTACGGAAAAAATTCTAGGACCAATGTTTACACTGCACAAAAAATTTAGACTTTCTCACTAAAAAGGTAGAGATGAATGCAAGCCAATACACACGCTTTCAATTTGGTAAAGAGATTGTTTAAAGAGCACAAATCAAGTTATTCTTTCAATTCTCTTGTATCACGGAGCAAAAGCTTAAGTACAAAACATTGTCTTTCTAACACCACTATCATCCTTACTCAAATATAAGCTTTGTGTTATTCCAGGGTAACCCTAGGATGGACTTAAGCTGTCTAGAGTATAGCATTTTGTCATCAAAATGTTATGTAAAATAAACAATCTACTTTTAAAACTTGACAGAGTCAATATAATAATATAATAATTATAATTTAATCTTCACTGAGTCAATTAAAGAGCTGTAAAGCAACATAATGAATGATAAAAAGTATAAAATGAATACTTTCACAGGTAACAGATTGCCTTCATAAGGCAATAGAGATGACTCGGAGCAGAAATAGCCACTACTCAAATATAATCATTGGCAATGGAAAAGTACTGGCTTCTAATGTGTACTCTGACTTGGTAACTGCTATTTCAGGTAACAATCATTAAACAAGCAAAATAACTAGCCCATAGTATAGAGATAAATATCTATCTATATACAGTACACAAACACATTTAATGATACACTGCATATTATTAGTTATATGCCCTTCAGCAGGACCAAACATCCCAGAAATATTTGTTTCAACAAGATCATAAAGAAATTATCTCTGCAGTTCTAAGTATGATCACGTTATTTCCTGTGAGTGTCAGTTTTACTTGGCAATATTACATTTTCCAACATGCCATTTTCTAGCATTTTTCCATGACTATCTGTGTAGATTAGAAAGGTTCTTAACTGTTATCTGTAATAGATTTTGCCTGTAGCAAAATTCATGCAGGCATAATAGAAGAACAAAGTGTACTCTGATGAAATTGCAACCATAATTTCCAGATGCCTGACATTTATTGCTTATTGCTATTAGAATTCAAGTGCCTATTTGTTTTGTACTTTGCTTTTATTCTTGCATCACAAATGTATAATGGAAAAAAAGATATTTTAAATGCTAGGTTAAGTCTCACAGATCAACACAAGGCACCAGCATAATCAATATTACTTAAACACACTCCTAGACAATTAATTTTTAAGGAATCAAATTGTTGTACCACATCAAAATTTACAACAATACAATAAAAGCTGTTACATTCTTTATTGTTTAATTAAAAGCAACATTTAGCACGCATGCAGCTAACTGTTCAGTCATTATGACATAAACTGTCCTGTTTATCAGTGAGAGGTATATAAACAGCATTTGCCGTACATTTTATTACACAATGTTAATTAGACTTTATTAAATTTCATATGCTTATCAAATTATCAAACATAAGACTTCAGAACTCCAGAGAAATGTGCTGCAATGCACACAGCTGTACCTTAACTATCTGCAATACTTCAGCTTTTTTAAGTAGTACAGAAGTTTTTCGTACAGTACCTGAGCACACTCAGTGTAGAACCACTCAGACACCACTCACATGTGAGGAGAGGGCCAGTACAGAAGGATTGAACTTACTTATTTGCCTTTAAAACTTAGGGATAAATGCAAGTGCATTAATTATGCAAGCAACATCTTTTATGTAGGCTCTGATTTTCAGAGATTAATTAAAGTTAAAAGCATTGGGCAGGCCCAATACCCACATGAATCAAGCAGTACCTTAAAAAAAAAAAAAAAAAAAAAATCATTCATTGCACTCTTCTTGCTCATATGCCCCAAGTTCAGCCTTTGGCCACTCTCTGGCTTTTCATTCTCTCCTCACTCAGCTATCTGAAGCAAGGCCTGGCCTTTTAGGAAACAATTAAATGACAAGCATCCCAGAGGCTTCAAGACATCAAGTAAGATGTAGAGTCAGCTTTAGTAGTCCAATTTTCAGCTGGTTCCATAGGGGTCAGTAAGACACACGTGCACTGAAGTTCTTTCAACAGAATTGTGCCAATTTTTGCCCCTGGGCTCTTGGGCATCACATTTGCCAAAACATGCTCAAACTGAGTTAATATTCTGAGAGATTATTTTTCAAACAGAGTTTCTCAGCCTCTGAATGGTATTGATTTTCCATCCCCTCTTCTGCAGAGATTATTTAGGAATATTTGATGAAACTAACTTGTACAACACACCAGCAAATGTCCCTACTCAAAAGACTTGACCCTCTGCAACAGAGCAAACAACAGGAAAGGAAACAAATTTCTGCCACTGGCTTTTATTTTTCACATTCCACTTTTTAGAGAACATTAGGGCTCTTTGGTCATCATGTTGAACAAAATGTTAGCGTGCTGGTGATGTAGCACTGGCCTCCTTCACAACTAGAAAGAAAAATGGGTGTTGGTAGCTTCTTCCTAATAAGTTTTTAAACAAGTAGAATACCTAATTGTATTCATTTTATTACTTATTGACAAAAGTAGATGTTTCAACTACAGTAAGCAGCATTCTCAGCTACAGTAACCAATCACTCAAATAGGATAAGAGGTGCAATAACTTATGCATTTTTTTAATACCTAAATTTTTTCCAAATCATTGTGCACATAAACTCATTGCTATTCTCCCAGTGGAAATGCAGATCAGTGGCAGTCTCCTTGCTTACACGGCCACAGTGTCTTACCCAAGCCATTGTTGCTATCGGGAGAGCATCTTCCACTAGGTAAATTCTCTCATGACTCAGTTTGATTTACCATTCCAGATGCAAAATCTGTTCCAGCAAAAAAACAGCTATTTGAACCAATAAATAATAATAATATACTTTTAGAAGTCTACAGTTTCCATTCACTCTATCTTACATTTCTGACTTTTTTTTTTTTTTTTAATTCACTTACAACTAACTCAGGGCCCATAGATAAGAGAATGGGGTGACAGAACTCCTTTGCAATCCCTGGAGAGCAACAGCAGACACCTGCAGTCTTGCAAGTTTTGCAGAGAACAGACGCTATCTCTACCATGTATGTTGTCAAAGCACAAAACAGAGGGGGAAAGGCTGGGTAAGAACAACATAATATGTGCAAGTCATGCATTATGTATTGACTACTTCTATGTGGAAATTCAGAAAGCACTTACAATTTGGAAGCCTTAATCTATAATCTATGCTCCTGCAATCTAAGTCAGAAATATGCCTTTATACACTTCAAATGCCAGTCTGTCCTATTGCCGCATTACAGCCCATTCCAACTCCAAGTTGTATGCATATGTATGCTCCTACCTTATAAGTACAGCATGGAAATTTAGGATCTTAGAAAAAGAAATGGTATAGCCTTCCATACCTTGATATAAATGCTTTGGCAGGATCTACTGCTCTCAGGCTAGTCATACCATAGACCAGAGGAGGGGGAAAACTATTTCCGACACAAACAGAAAATGAGTTTGTGTTTCAGCCTTGACACTGATCCACCAAAACAACATTGCCCCTTGCTTCATTTTTTTTTTCCTTTTTTCTTCTTTTAAAAACTAGTTTCCAGAGCTCTTCAGTGAAATAACAGTGGGGATATTTAAGATAAAACAAAAATTTCTAACTTTTGAGCATGTAAAGAATACACTGTGCAATGTAAGCCTGAAAGGCTGAAATAAGATGTCAAATAAAAAGAAATACATCAATCCTTATGTATTATAATTTGTGTTCATGTGAGGGGGTGTGTGTGTGCATATATACACATAAGCTCTTGTGATTTCAAAGTTAATTTCATAGCTTTTGAGTCATGACTCATGAATTCCTATGTTTGATAATGATAGAGCTTGTCAGCCAGCACAGCTGATCCAGCACAGAGACAGAGATAAGCTGTGAAAAGGTCTGGCACATCTTAGTTCCCTGCAGGACTGTGGGAATGAGCCACAGTTTGGCAGTGGTGTGATCTTGGAGAATTTGCACTGCGTGTTGCCTATAACCATCAAGCCTATAGGCAATTCATAGTTCCAAAACACTAAAGTAGCGAATTTACTGAGGACTTTAATATTAAGGATTTTGTCTGGTTTTGTTGTTGGGCTTTTTTGTGTTGATTTTGTTTGTTTGTTTTTGAAGTAGGCTTACCAGACAGTTCAGGGCTCTAAGCAGACGACTTTGTAACAGCAAAAAAGAAACAAGGGTCTAAAACACTTACTTCATGTACACCACATTCAGATGTAGTCAAAATACCATCAACATCCTAAAACAATGGGAAAAATGAAGAATCATTCCTTCCTCAGTAAAGCACAGTGCAGTTTATGTTCATCTTTCAGATGTACCTTTTATTCCAAGTATATCTAATCCCTCTGTGCCCGTATCCAAGAGACAAAAACCAGTTAAATTTGCACAGGGAGTTCTACACATGCCTATTCTGGAGGAACTGTTCTCTCGTATCTCCTCTGCTCTGTGGACTCACCTTTTTCCTTAGAGTATGAAGTCATAAGAGTTTAGGCTGACATATTTTGCTGACAGTGCAAGTTTTAGCCCATATGGGCTTTCAACTCAGCAAAAGAAACAGAGTAAAGAGGAAGCAAAAGTAGTCAGCAGGGAAAAGTCATAAGCAGTAACTGCTGCCACTGACAGGAGAAGGTTTAAAGAACATCTATGGAAAGAAATACAAACTCTCCTCCCTAAAGGCTGTGAATTCTGGAGGTAGTGGGGGAAATGAAGCCATCTGAGCTCTTTCTCCTCATTGGGAAACTCAGAGGATTTTAATCATATTCACAAGCCTTTCGATATGTTTGTTTTAAAGTTCCAGCTCTTGGAGTCAAGTAAATCTCGTCCAACATTTCAGAACTTCTTTAAGGACACGGCTAGAAAAGGAAGGATTTAAGCTGGTGTTTAATACTAAAGTTCAACATGTGATGAAGCTCCACTTATTTTAGAGGTATTACACTGGTCTGATTTGCAGTATACATAGTTAAAGGCCTGCCTTAACAAGAAAGCTAACAGCCAAGAGATATTTTACTGCTACTCTATTCCTCTGGATCTCTGCATGACTGATCTCAAAACCCACAAGTTTTAGGTGTTAAAATAAAAGGGCATAATAGGTTGACTTTCAGGCTAAACTTCAAGCTCTGCTTCTTTTAGGGGACCTTAAGACAGAACCACATAAGATGTAACCCAGAATATTCTCCGCTGTTGTTTTCTTCAGCACATATAGTACATAAAGAGCCATGATGCTCAAAGGCAATGCCTAAACCAAAGTCTGACTGCATGTTCTGGATATCTTAACTTTTATGCATATTCTTTAAATGTCATGGCTCTTTAAAACAAAATGCAGGCAGCAACATTTTAAAAAATAGCATTAGTGATAAGTGCAGCCTTACAACTAAAGGAAAAAAAGGAAATATTTTATCAGTTAATTTTAAGACAATAAGTAATTTTATGAAAATGCATAAAAATAGTCCTCTTAAGTTAATCTAAAGCATGGTGCGACCTAGTCCAAGTATACCTATATTGTCCAGAGTTGAACCTCAGCAATTCATTGTTTGTGCTGTTGGTCCTGAAATCTGTTTCTGCCTCTGTCCCTTCAGCTCAGCTTTGCATCCTCTCCTGTGCATACACACAGCTGCAGACAGTACCCCTCAAGTCCTAGAGCACAGCTCTGACAGGAACAGGAACGTTTTAATGTACCAGGTTTTTTTGCATACCAAATTTTGGCAAATATTTAAGAACAAAAGCTTCAGTCTTCCTCTATTTCCCCACTATTAAATCAGCAGGAGTTGTGCCAGAGTTTGTGTATGCACTTGTCTTTTTCCACTGTGGAATCTTAAACCACGATGACACAGAAGTGTTAATTTAACAAGCTCTGAAGAGTTCCCTGAACAGAAATCTAACTGCTGAATAGTAGCAGAATTTTTCACCTTACATGGAGTTTTCTCCATCCATTAGTGTTTAGTCCAGCTATTGGTTTTAATTCTCTGCAGTTTTTGCACGTTTATCTTGCAGTGCTAATGTCTGAAGTTTTCTTTGACCTCCTTTTGCCTCCAGCTTAGCAGAAATGAAATCCATCTACAAATGCCCTACAGAGGATTTTAAGAAGGAAATAGTTGAGCATTTGTGTAACAGCTAGTGCCCATGCTTCTGTCCCACAACTTCTGCAAGAAGGAATGAGTCTGAGCTACGTTTCACTAAACTAAGTTCCACGAAAGATCTCACATCAGTAGTGTAAGTGTGCTTGTCAAAGCACAAGAAAGTTCTCTTGAAGCTGGGATTTGGACAGGAGAAAATCCACACATCAATAATTTATGCCAAGATACAAACACACACAATGTTTTTGCTACTTTGATATTTGAAGAAAACTATTTATACTAGAGGAATTAGCAACAGTATGGTAACATTTCAACTGTAATCTTGCTAAGAAAGCAAGAGGGCAGATGATAAACCTTCCCAGTTTCTCTTGAGAGGGCAAGAGTTGTTTGACAGGTAAGTCAGTCAAGATAATTTTTCCTCTAACAGAGGAGAAACCTTCCTAATTCTCCAACTAAGTTTATGTTCCAGTCTCATAAGTATAATGAAAAACCCTCAGGTTTCCAGGTAACCACTGTGGACTATTCTGATTTTGAGTCAAATGGAACAGGCAGGTACTCATTACTTCATTCCTGCTTTTACATCCTGTGATTGCAAGCTGAACCCTCTTCCTCTCCACCAAAATGCTCCCACAAAGCAGCATTGCTAACCTGGATGAGCACAACTCTGGCCATCTGCTTTTGGTCTCACATACACCTGCTTAGCTGTCACTCAAGGCTGGTCAGGAATGTCCCCTCCTCAGCAGAAGCAGAAAGTTATTCAAACATGAAGTCAGCAGACTCAAGGAAAAGTGCATGGTGAAAAGCACTGAAACACTATGGTTCAGTAACATATTCAACAGACTAGTGGCTTTTCATCCATCCAGTTACTAACACTCAAAATCATTAGTGTTTGATTTCTCCTTCCAAACAAACAAACCCACACACTAAACATCTGATTGAACAAGGATCTGTTCTGTGACTGGTAAAGCATATTTATTAAGCCAAGATGTCTTTCTCTAAAACCAATTTTAAATCAAGGATCATGTACCACTGCCACTTACACAAGGTTGCTCATAATTGCTCTGTGCAATGCTTTGATTAATTAAATCACACTAGAGATTGTTTCTTAGTAACACACCTGGTACGCTCTTTGTTGTTGGCATTCATTAAAACGCTGTGTTTCATGCTGCTTTCCATGCATGAAAAGATATTAATCAGCTAAATTGCCATTAAGAGTCATATCAATATTTGCTGCACACTGATTGTTTTTCTAGATCTTCAACAAAGGACGTTTCAGTGAAATCTCAGGTTAGTAACTAACCATGTGACAGTGAAGTCAAATTATTTTTTTTTTTGTCTGCTACTTGAAGACAAGGAGTGGCATGTTGAATACACTAAACATAATGTGCAGACAATCTTAAAAAAATACATTTAAAAAATTAAAAGCTCTCGTTAATGTCTGTTCTGTTCCCTAAACAGGAAAGGCTCCACTTTGTAATGCAACATTGGTAATTAGGCTCAGTTTCAGAGCCCGAGCTGAAAAAGTGTCCAGGGAATCAAACGTTACTTTTCATTATTAATGTGAATGAGAAAATGTTTCCAAATATTTCTCCTTCCTGGCAACGGTCTGTTTACACGTGATCAGCAAACACATTGACAAATTGAAGGTGAGCCAGTAAGAAAGGGAGCAGCTACAACGTTAATCACTTTGGTTTCTCTATGATTTGTTCTTAGATTCCTGCTTTATTTAAGTCCTATGTACTAACAAAAAATTATTCTGCAGGGCATATACTTTTTCTGTGCTGTGTATTTTTCTTGAAAAGCACAGTATGCATCATCTAAGCTTCCTCATAGTCCTCACTCCCTGTTTTCAGGAAGCTGATGGATGTAGATTGTGCTGTTTCTGGAGCTGGCTCTTGGCTACGAGACGTGCCTGCAGCAGGACAAGAACTCCAGAATTATGCTTTCTGCAGGGAACTGGCACACGCCACTGATAATCAGGAATCTACTAACAGAAACAACAGTTTGGGTTGTTTCAGGGTTGTTCCAAACCCTTTTCTCTCACTAGTCATAACATTTAAATGAAGGGGGAACCCCCACTGGTCATCTACCTTCTAAAATATAAATTATCCAACAGCTGAGTGCTTTTGTGACCCAGAGGTCTCTCTTACAGCATACTAAAATATAGTGCATCACATCAGAATAATGTACACACATAAATGCACAAGATACAAGAAACTGATTACACTATTTTCTAATTTGGACTTCTCACTGACTCAGTTTGGTTAATTTTACTGTGTTGTATTTTCTCCTCTCTAGCTCTGTCTTGAGCACTATCAAGACTTATGTACTGATCAGCAAGAGCACCAAAATTGATTTCACTGTTCCTCAAAGAACAGCAATTGCCTCTCTCCACAATAGGTTCATGGCTGCTCTCTGGACTTGGTGTCTGCCTTAAACCAGGCAAAGTCTCCTGTCTACCAACCACGTGATTTAAACAAGAATCACCCACAGCTGAGAGACGTACTACACACTACACTTGATCTCAGCCAAAAGGCTGAGCAGCACTCTAACACCCTGCCTCAGGATCCTTCTTCCACAACAGCATCTGAAGTAATCCAGAACTGCTCATACCCTGCAGGACTGACCTTTTCTTTTGGGATCACACTTTCTCACAGATTTGTTTATTTTTAGAGACCACTGTATTTTTCTAGGAGGTGTTCTACATTGCTGTGAAGCAGCTTTTAGTGCAGACAGATGCTTATTACATTTTAATGATACTTTTTTAGAGCTGTTTAACCTCAAAACTTTAGGGTTTCAACTTTGTAAAACCACAGCACAAGCAATGGCAAGAAATATCAGAACTAACCACAATTCTAAAAACCGAAGATTTGGTCCTGCCTTGCTAAGGGTGCCAAAGCTCTCCATTTCCCCAGGTAGAAGCCCCAGTCGCTACCCTTCCCAGGGCATTGCAACACTCATCTATTTTCCCTGTCTCTTCTTCAGCATCTGAGCCAAGAGAAATAGTTTAGCTTGCAAAAATGGGTTATTATTTTGCTATATAATTTATATTTAGGTTGATGTGGTTGTAAATCACCATGGTCTTGGAAAATGCATTCATTTTATGATATTTAAAAAAAATCATAAGCAATCAAAGCATCTTTATATTATAAAACAAACAAAAAAATGCAGACATCATAGGAGTTTTATATAAAACATGCAGAAAATATATTTCTTCATAGCACTTTCTGCTTACTCTTGCACATGCCAGTTTGTTCTGCCTAGTTGTTTGCAAAAGAAGCATAGCTAGTAAGTGATGAGGCATGCTTGAATCAAGGCTTGTAATTTCTCCTGCTGAAAAGTGTGATTACATCATTGACATTTATGAACCATAGTAAACACTGAAAATTTGCCCTGAAATACAAATTCATTCTAAGAATTCCCAATACCATTCCTGGGAAAATATTCTGAAATAACTACAAATTCTCACCTCTGAAACATCTTTATTTTAGCTAGGAAAAAAACCAAACAACCTAACAACAACCAAAAAAATCCACTTTTTTATATATATACAGAAGGATAGAAATTAAGTAATCATTCAGGTTCCTTGGAACATGACTGTGCCCAATTGCAGCTAAGTAAATCTTTTTCATCAGGTGAAAGATGCAGGGTTTAGTCATTAATTCTGATCTTTATCATATCACATGCAGTAGCAGATGTTATTTATGTTCAGGTTGAAGTTAGTGATGTGCAAGTCCTGTCTGCACACACCTGTTCCATAATACACCTATCATACAATAATGCAGCTCTCCAGAGTATTTTTTCCTTAGAGAAAATATTTCTTGCCACATGGCTACTGTAAAACCAAATAGCCTCACTGGAAGATATACTGTAGAGCAGACCAACAGAAAGATTATACTACTCATTTCATGTTGTCCACCATCTCATTTTCAGCTTTCTTCAAGGAGACTACCAGTCACAGATTTCACTGACTGTCCTTCATGAGACTTATCAGCAGCAGGCATCCAAGGAGGGGAACCTCTGGCCCACTGACAGTGACTGTCAGGATTTAGTCCAGGAATGGTTCTGGCACCTCTACAACTGCTTACCCAGGAAACATGAGGTCAGACAAGAAGTAGCACAAGGGACAAGCTCAGGTGGGCAGGAGGGAGCTGCTTGGGTCTTGCATCACCAGCACTGCTGTTCTGTGTTTCCAGAAAGACCCAAAAGTTACAGTGAACAATGGAAGTCTTTAAGAATGTATAGACACTTGCTATTTACAATGGCAGTCTTTAAGAATGGATAAATGCTTAATACTTATGACTTGCATGTGTTAACGATTAATCTTAGCTTCAGATAACCTCCAAAAGGTATACAAGTATTCCAATCTCTGACTATTACTTCTTATTTAGTATAAGAGGAAAAGACAGCAATAGTGTCTACATGTTAATCATGAGAAGTGTCAGAAATTTGCAAAACCATTTAAACATCAGAAGCACAGGCATCCAGCTGCCAGACACTGAAAGTTCACAGGGATGAAGGAAGCATCCTCAGACACTCTTGGTGAGCTCACCTTAGCTCATTTTATAGCAGCATTTACAGAGCTCAGCCCGAGTTCTTTCACTCATTCATTATTTCTATGGTGTTTTACGCCCAGTTTCATTTGTTACTGACTTAACTGGTTAAAATATGCCCCTAGTGATCTGTTAGACAGTCTTAAGGTTCTGGACAAAATATGTTTTAAAAAATCTGAACTAAACCAAGGGAAATAAAAACAGTTTTGAATGCTTTAGTCTTCATTTATTTATGGCTCTGCACTGTTCAGGGTTGCTAATAGCTATTATAAAGCAACAATGTCTTGCATTTATTGATGGAAAGATTACTGCTTCTAGTTGTTCTTCTCTACCCCCTATATCACAAATGAGTACATCATAACCAGCCAAACCAAGGTTAAAAATCACAAGATGCATTTTAACAAGATCCTGAAAAAAATTAAAAATAACCTTCCATCTATGGAAAAGAGTTGTTAATTCATTGAATTTTGTGGATTCCATGAACTGATAAGCTCTGCAGCTCAGGCAACTCTGAAATTAAATTAGGTTTCAGAAATGAATATTTCATCTTTAAGATACTGTTGCTTGGAGACCTGGGAAAGGAAGGGTGATTTAACACAAAGACATGGGAGTTAGTTACAAGGGGCATCGTTTTACACCCCAACAGGCTCTGGAACATACCATAAAATGCCCAGAACAAAACACTATGTCACGAATGTAAGAGAATGCATGTTGCACATACTTTATCTGGAAAAAACAAACAAACAAACCCCCCCCCCCCCAAAAAAAAAAAAACAGAACAAAACACACCCAGCACCCAGACAAACCTTTTTAGCCTGCCTACTTTCAGCTCAAGCAGTTAATTTTAACACCATTTAAATATTTTTTTTAAAAAGGCATAAATGCACAATTACAGAAGTTCTTCAAATCAAAGTTCTCTTAACTCTTCAGTGAAATTTCTCTCCAAACAGAAAAAAAATCATCTTAACCTTTCCTGTTCTTATTCTTCCTTTTAGTCCTGATTTTAGACTTCTCCCCCTGTTCCAGAGCTCTTATGAAAGCATGCTGACCTTCCTGTGTGTTCAACTAGAAACAGATCGCCATCTTCCAACCTCCATTTCCCCAAACTGCACTGCAATTAAAGAACCATGGTGCAAGTTCATGGCTTATAAGCACATCAGGAACAACAACAACAACAAAAAAATCTTCTCATGAACCAGATAAGAAAAAACAAACAGATTTTACTGGCTTCATCCAATATCCTGGAAAACAAATGTGTGAAGTATCCTGCATTTGTTGCAAGCATTAAACATGGGTCTTCCCGTTAGTGACCCGTACAATGCAGCTGTAATTCTATTTCTGGTTTGCAGGACAGAATAGCTCATTTTAAGCAGAAACAGGCAATAAGAGACGGATACTTTCCTGTGAATAATTTGTGCTCACTGTATAACATTGAGGGTAACCACCTTTTCAAAAAAATGGAGGAGCAAGTAGGAGACTAAAAATTACTGTTCTCTGCTGTACATCTGAACATTAGGATAGGAGGTGGATAAGCTATCTATTCACAAAGTGAGTGTCATCTTACGGGCTGGCTTTGATTACAGAATCAATCTTAGCTATCTAACTACATCATTTAAAAAAGAAATTGAAGAAGGGGGGGCAGGAGGGAACAGCAAGCACTTCTAAATTTAGAGTAGTGTGCTTCAGGAGTCTTATGGAGATGGAAGTGAATGTCTGCATTAATGGAAATATGTTGTTTCCATATTGCAAATGTAGTGAACTGATCACACAAGACAAGGCAGTCTCTTGGAATAAATGACAAACAGTAATTTTTCCTGGCAGAAGGCAACTTAATTTTTGCAAAATAAGAATTCAGCTGAAGAGGATTCAGGGGCCAATACTGATGTGTGCATTTGCATGTACATTAGAAATCTCACAGTGTGATTTTTTTTTTTTTTTTGGAATTGCTGCTTTGAAGTTCCTCAGGGAATATGGCCATTTTCCCAGTCTGCTATTTTCTCCTCGTGTTAGACTGCAATTTCAGTTCTCCTAAAATGAGTTCCAACCACTGTGCAGTTGCTGTTGCTTGCTATGCTGTTTTATTCACGTTCTGTGCCCTATAGATTGGACAGTAGTCTTCCTGCAGGTTTCAGACAGTGGAAGTTTGAAATTTTTTAAAAACAGCTATAACAGTAAAATAATAAAGAGAATATTAGATATCAGTGCTACTTCACACAAGACCAAAATGCAAATTAAATACTAAGATATGATTTCTAGGAAAATAGTCACAGCAAAAATGTCTCACCTAATTCCAGTATGTTTACCCAAGTTTCTGCTGCCCTTTTGACACTCAAGGGTTTCAAAGTATGGTATTTAAAGAAGTGTGTGACCCACACAGCATGTTTATAAGCCAAGCCAAACTAAGCACCAATATCCAATATTGAAATGCTAAAATTAAAAAATATATAGTGTACATTTGATCTCCTACTGCCAAAGATATAAAGGAACCCAAAGGAAACCTACAATTAGTCCTAGTTTCATCTTGTTTAATTTGTGTATTCATAGCACTATTATGACTATTTTATATATATGTATAAATATATATATACACACACAGCCCCCTCTAACTCTGTACAGCTGAATCAGTATATAGATATCCAGCATTTCTCCAATTCATGAGAAATGTTGCTACTAACACACTATGGACTCGGTCCATTCTGTAGGTGTTATCTCAAAACATTCAGCTATTGTGATACGCCAACAAAAGCAACTGAAGGCACAATTCTAGCATTAGACAGAGTGTATTGAAACCAGCTGTCTCGGGGAGCCCAGATGGGATCTGTCAGTGCTTCATTCCTATTCTTTTCTTCTACTGAAAACCGATAGGCCACCCCAGGCAAAAAGTGACCTCACATAACTCTACCCAACCTCAGCTCTAATAAAGCTATTAAATCAAAGTAGTGGTTTACGCTTTTATCAGTTTCAAGTATTAGGGTGAATTGCAAATCAATAAACATTTTTAATCATCATCTACAAGTTAAAGCAAAAATAAACCCTGTGGCTATTCTATTTAGTTCTCACTGCTTTTCTTCTTTCAGTGTACTTTCTTCCACTAATCTGAACAGAGCTTCATTATAAATAGAAACCTAGGCAAGAAAGTCTATTATTGGGGCTTCTGATATTCATCTCTTCGCCATGAACCATTGAAGCCACTGGAAATTACTGTAAGCAGTCAGTATTCAGCCTTACTGTGATATCACCCTTGGGGATGTACAGTACTGTAGTGGGTTACAACTCTCTTCCCTCTGATATGTCTTTATAATTGGAGATTTGACAGTGTCTATTTCATAGTATATTTTTACTGCCATACTATTCTTACTTCTAGCAGGTTTTGAATGACACTGTGCTATTACATCCATACGAACTTCTGCTCATAGCCACAATTATTTCTGATTTGGACAAACAATCTAGGAAGTTATTCACTTTTAAAATTCCAAATACATTTTTCTAAATTCCCTCTTGAAGCCTGTTGGATTATGTATTCCATCTCAAACCAACCTGATCCAACAGCATAGATCATGGCCTAGTACAAGTCAACAGTGAAACTCTCACCAGTTTTAGACAGGTTGAGGTGCACAGTATTTAGCACCACAGTTGTACATAAAGTGTATATTTAATACTGCTCAGTGAAAGGCTAGAGAGGATTCAGGTCTGCCCTGCAGTGCTTCACCTACATAGCAATGACATTGCATCAATGCAACAGAAAGTACCACCCAATTTACTCTGCAAAACCCCAGATGGAAACAGGAGTATGTTCTTCAATTAACATCTTAACATGACAACTGCTAATGCCTTTACAATTACAGGAGATAGGCAATATTGCAACTAGAGCCGATTATCGGCGATAAAGGATACTCCTTAGATCCTTGATACAGCTTCAGGGATTTATTTCCAGAATTGCATCTATTTAAGTGCACTGTTTCTATGATAGACTAGCAAAAAGGTCCTGGAGCTATGAAAGGGTCTTTGTATCCACACAATTTCCTGTTCATCCTAACAGCTCTGATTTGCCCTAAGACATCTAAATTATAGATTCATTTGTTATAATCTGAATGAGTCTTCATTGAGGTATAGAAGACTTGGTTTTAAATTCCTGTTTTCCTCACTTACTTCTCTGAGATTTGAAGCTGGGTCTGCCAGTGACCTAAGAGCAAATCACAGCTATCCTACAGCTAGGTGCTGCCTGTTGTTTTGAGTGGACATTGCAGGCAAACCTTGGAATATCCCTCCAAAGCTTCCAAAAGCTCCTGAAAAATCAGCACGCGTAAGTGCACAGCCCTTTGTCCTGGTTTTGGTAAGATAGAGTTAATTTTCTTTTTAGTATTTTAGTTAGTGTTTCAATTCAGTCTTATTATGAGAAGAACGTTGATAACAGTGCTGGTGTTGTGAGTTGCTGCTGGAGCTCAAGGCCGCCGTGTTTGGCTGCTTCACAGCTGCATTAGGACTGGGAGGGAGAAGTGTAGAGAATAGCAAAGCCCAGAACTGGCATTTGGATGTGCCAATGAAATATTTCATATCATATCAGGTCATGCCAGTATATTAACCAGGGCTGATCGGAAGACAGGGCACTTCTCTTCTAGGGGTACTTCTCTGGGAGATCACTCGGGTTCACTCTTCCGGGGTTTCAGTTTTGGGACTGTCTCTACTCTGGGATCGTTGGCTGGCACGGGCCGGGCATCAGTCAGCGGGGGGTGAGCACTGTGTATCACTCATTTGTATAATTCTGTTATCACTGTTGTTATCATTACCATTTCATTTTAATTAGTAAATAGTTTTTATCTCAACCTGTGAGTCTCCTTGCCCTTCTTTCCAATTCTCTCCCCTCCTCCCTGGGCAAGGGGGAGGGTGATAGAGCAGGATGTATTTGGCTGCAAGCAAAAGGGGTGAATCCACCCAAACTACCACACCCTTTTAATGCTATTTTGTTTTTCTACCAAGGTTACGGGTTTGTCTTTTCTCCAGAAAACATTTACAGAAGATCTCAGTCTCCTGCTTTTGATATTGAGACATTTTCACAAAATACACATCCTATTTTCTGTCAAGACCCCAATTTTTGCTGTTGTAACTATGGATGCATCAAAAGATATAGTGAAAGAGGAAGAGCAGGGACAAACATAATTTCTTAAAATAGCTTAATTTGTTTAGAACAAAAAAAAAGTAGAATTTTTTACATCAATCATACTAATGAACTGCAAAGAGAGATCCAGGTTTTTAAGTTGTTTATTAATATGTTCTCAATTACAATAAGTAGTCATAAGAATGTTTTATTTTTGAAGTGTAAACTATTGCAGATCAATTACTGAAAACAGCATAGCTCTCTCTACTTTTGCTTACAGGATTTGGGTTTAACATTGCCTATGAGTTCCTCTCCCTCAGTGATACTGGAATGAATTTTCACATGTAATGAGAAGCATCACATATTGAGAAACAGAATGAACTCGGATCCGGTTCATTCTTTGTGGAGGTTGATTTGGCAACAGCTAATATTTCTGATTTTAGCCCAGAGAAGTACTTCCTTGGTTCAGTTCAGAAGTCAGCTAAGCTGCCATCTGAATATAGAATTTCAGAATGCACCAGCTAGGGAATAAAGTGACAAGAAGCTGGTTTCTCATCTCAATATTTCTGTTTCATAACTACCCGGAAAAATTTAAGTTTCCACTATTTACCCCACCCTTTTCCTAGAACTGAAAACAGGGAAGAGGTGAATCACTCTTATTTCCCTGTATCCCATCCTGAAGTGTTTTTCTTAACTTCATTGGTTCCTCAAATTAAGTATAACTTTTCTTTTTTATTTACCAATGTCTAATGAAACTTATTCAACAGTAGCACTTCATGTTTGTGAAAAATAATGGAACCCTACAATGCTTTCACAAAAGAAAAGAAAGAAAAGCACCTCAGAAGGCTGTTCAACATCTTCGTAAAAAGGAACTCCATCAGGCCAAACTATTTAAGAATTAGTGTTTTGCATGATATGCTGAGGTTCTGGAGATACCTCACTGCTTAACACAAGGCAGGAGACATTTAAAAACAAGGTAGACTAAAGAAGAATGTATTTGTTTCAACAAATACTAATGCATGTGTCACTAAAGGCACTTCTGTTCCTGCAGATCACTTTTGAGAAAACTGACCAAGAACAGACATAACCACACAGGAACATATTCTCCTCCTCCTTCCAGGGAGGGCTGCTGTATGGTCTCCAGTTCATGCTGGCCTACTATCTGGTATGACTGGCTCCGTCACACAACTGCCAGGTCCCTGCCTCACCACACACACACATTAGCTCAGTGATGTTGGGGAAGGCACTGGGGAGCTGAACCAACTGCTAAGCTGGGAAATCTGCCACAACCAGCAACGCTGCAGGATCATGGACATCACTTTGAACACAGTTGTATTATGTGCCAATTTGTTAGGACTGCTTCACCATTTTATCCCTGCATTTCATCCCAAACCCTCTCAAGTCTTAAATGTAAAGGATCTTTCCTATGTGGTGGCAGAGGATTGCCCACTGACGGCACTTTCTAGATATTAATGGAATGGATTTCTCTCTTATACCTCAGTAAATCTCAGAAACCAAAATGAATTCATGGAAACACCTAATGTGACATAATGCAGCATGACTGATGAAACACTGTATGCTGCAGTACAACCCAATATCTAGTCTTCTGAAAACATCTCTGAAATGAACCTCCCTACTCTGAAAGAGAAAGAATAAATATGCAATGAAAACCACTTGTTTTTCCTTACTTGTCTCTTTTCAGCTTCTTACTAAATTGGTTTAATAACTACCAGGGCCCCAAAATGGTGAACTGTTATCTAAAATGAAGATGAAGCAGAACATGCTGCCACGATGGACAAGAAATATGTGTGGGATTTCTTTGCGTTTTGATATTTTGTGGTGGTTGGAATTGGGGTAAGGGTTGTGGGGGATGGTTTTTGTTGGTTTTATTTTTTTGCTGTTGTGTTGGTTTTGGAGGTTTGTTTCATTTAGTTTTAGTTGGGACAAACCTGCAGTACACAGACTATGCGTAGTGTTTTGGAAGCATTCAGATTTTGAGTGAGGCCTAAAGTCACCTTAATTTTTAAAGAGATGCAGAACACGCCCAAATGAAAATATTTACCCCAAACAAGTCAAGCAAAGAAAAAGCAGTTTTAAATATTGAACTGATTTCTTCTTAAAACTTGTCAGCGTGTGTATATTTTTTCATTCTCCAAGACTAGGACAATAGAAAGCAATCAACTCAGTTTCACTTCTATGTACAGTACTTTTCACCTTTAGATTTTCAGTAGAGCAAAATATGATCTGCAAATAATACAAAGTAATCTAATTTTGCTAAAAGCAGTTTCCATAAGAATGTACTTTTAAATATCAAGGAAATAATTCTGTTGAACATGAGATAAACATATACTGTCTTCTAATCTCTAGATTAGATGTACATTTGAAACATTCCTTTCAAGAAGTTTTCCATTTTGTTTACAGTATGATTGAGTTAACATTAAATGACAAAATACAACTCATCATTACCTTTTTCATACATCACTGGAAGGTAACAGAGGTGACAAAAGAGCAATCACTGCTACAAAAAAAAGAAAAAAGAAAAGGAAGAGAGGAAAGAAAGAAATAGAGACCACAAAATAGTAATATTTTAGATTTTATTGAAGGGGAAAATTTAAGGGCAATTATCTAAATTCATGCATATTTCTGGCCTAATTAAATACATGACTAAGTAGCTTTTAAGGTCAATTTGGCATGGTTAATTTAGGGTTTAAAAGGCAGTGGACACCTTGTGACACTAGCAAAAGTGATATGTTGCAACTGAAGAGCAAGAATACTTAAAGGGCTTTACTTCTCTAACAAGATTTACCTTAGATCTGACAGACAAACAGGTTCTTCATAGACAGCCAGTTGACAAACTTTACTTAATGTCTGTGAGGAACAAATGGGAACATAGCACTAAAGCCTACTTCTGTGCCATAAGACATTTTGTTGCATGTTTCCAAGTGATTGAGCTATACTTTCATCTTCCATCTCTTCTTTTCCCCATCCAACCCCTTCCCTCAGGCCCTGGCCTGGTAACAGAGCAAGCCCAGCAGATTTATGTATTTGCTTTGAGGAATACTCATGCTTTTCAAGTTCAAACTTCCCTTTTCCTTCAGTTAACTTCAACGTACCCTGGATCAGGGCTACGTGAAGCCTGACAAAATTAAAGCCCTAGATCAGCTTAGTGTAATGGGATGCAATGGTAAAGCTCTTACATACTTGCAAAACAATCAACAGAACTACTCATCTTCAGCTTAAAGTTAGTGATTCAGCAGCCTGTTTATGTATCTAAGAGAAAGTTGGTACCCAGTTCTGGGGACAGTGTCTGGTGCCAGAAAGAAAATTTGCTTCCTTCCAAGGGCAATTTTGGGGATGAGGGGTGTACAAGGAAACACAGAATATTTTCTAACAGAATGTTTCCACAGGCTCAGTGTTTCCAGCTTTCAAGATAAACCTCTCGACTTTGCTTTGACATTAATTTCTGATAAATGCCTCAGGTTTACCTTGGCATTTAACAAAGCAGCAGGAGACCATTATCCTGTGACAACGTTCTATTCCACTGATACTATCTCTTAATTGGAGAAAATTTCTCTTCATCTGAAAATGTTTGGCAAGGTTCCCCATAAAAAACTATGTTATATCTAAGTTGTAAGCTTTAATAAGATAGGGAATAAAATACCCAGAGCAGATGTAAATCAAATCTTTCCTATCAAGTTGCAGAAAACAAGCCCATTGTTGAAGACAGCACTGTGAACCCCAGCTTTTAATTATTTACACAAACTACTTACATGATAGGGTACTTGGAAGCATGGTCAGTGCTATAGACAATAACACAGCTCATTTGTTTGTAAAACAAAGCAAATGTGAACTAACATCAATTGTTAGAACAGCAGAAATTTTAATTGCTTTTGCTCATAAGTGACAGCAGTAGTCTGCCTGTCATAAACAGAAGGAGACACACAACTTGGAAGAAAAAATAGAACTAACAGCTGACTTAGATTTGCAAGAGATTTATACTCTGGCTCCCAGGTTCTGTCGTTAATCTTCTCTGCTTCTACTTGGTTTTCAGATAAGAACTTAATAATGTTCTTAGCTCCACCCTCGCGCTAGGCCCACGAAAGCCAATTGTCCTGTCAATATGGTGGCGTTCAGAGCCAGTGTGGGTATCTATGCCCATACAGCGCTGCTGTACTGTGTAGATGCACTTTAAGTCTTCATTCATAAAACTGGGACCTCTTTTCTTTGTTCCACTGCTACTTCTACCCTCCTGCTCTAATGGCTGACCCATATGTAAATACAATAACTAACTTAATGCCTTGTACAATATCAACATTTTGCTCAGTCCAGTCTAATATTTTACTGCCTCATTTCTATATTTTAGAATCATCTTGTGATCAGCCAATATACACAGTCTTTCTTCACTGCTGTCATCTGTGGAACAGGGACCCCTTACACTTAACAGCTTGAAAGGCACTTGAGCTATTTGGTGCTCAGTCTTTCTACTGCAGTTCAGTCATCTTATTCTACCTGCTTAAAATTATGATGCCTTTCGGTGCTAATGATGCTTTCCCAGCTATGCTTCATCTACATATTTCATTATCAAGCCCTCATTTTTTTCCTCCACACAAAAATCACTAAGAAAAAATACTAGATTAGTTTTTAAATATCAAATGCCTTGGCATACTCCACTAGTGGTTCCCTTACACAAAGATTCCATGCTGTTGTCCCATCCTTACTCACTACCCATTTCTTCTACTAATCCCAATCTTCTACAGGTTGATTGATCATTTCCCAAGTGGTAGTTTATCAAAGGCTTAACTGAAGTCCAGAAAATTAGATCTACTACCTCTCTATGGTCTTTCAACAAATGCAGGGAGTGATAGAACAAGGGGAAATGGCTTTAAACTGGAAAAGGGATAGTTTAGATTAGATATTAGGAAGAAATTCTTCACTGTGAGGGTGGTGAGACACTGGAACAGGTTGCCCAAGGAAGTTGTGGCTGCTGCTCCCTGGAACTGTTCAAGGCCAGGTTGGGTGAGGCTTTGAGAACCTGATGGCAGGGGAGTTGGGACTGGATGATCTTTAAGGTTCCTTCCAACCCAAAGCATTCTGTGAGTCTATGGTATTTTACAATGTAACATTTAGTAAAATCTATACCACTTTAGAGTGTACAATATTGTTAACCTAGGAGTACCATGCACATGGTATTCCATAACGTACTGTATTCATAGCCAGTGGCCGAGAGATACAGTTCTTCTATTTGTGCTACATTTAACAATCTGGTTTAGTTAATATTCATATTTCAACAATGCTGAAAGTGAAAACTATGCTTTGCTTACAAGAATTAGTGATTTATTTTTTTTGGGGGGGAGCGAGAAATTCTTTGACATCTCTAACCCCCCAAATAGTTAATTGTCTGTCAATTTATAAGCATTTAAATTTATGATATTACCAACGCAGCACGATTTAAATATAAACAGTATAAATCCGTGTTGCCACTGTGGGCATATGCAGCACAAACATCTTATCTAGACCAAAGTTTGTCGACTTAGCACATTGTACTTGATGCTGTGTGTCACCTGTCTCTTGTTTGTCTATAGATTAGCACAAAAATGTCATTGCAAACTAAGTGAATAGGGCACAGACTAAGCACCTGCCACTTTTAAAACTCTTTAGAAGACTCTCTTGTTTATTTTGTAAGCACCCAGGGGTGCAGTTAAATAACTGCATTGAAACAAACAATACTGGTGATTATTAAGGAGGCTTTTCACATGAAAATTCACTTCAGAAAAAAATGTTTTGCAGATGTAGAGAAGAAAACTGTATCACTAAGAACCACTCAAAATACTTTGGTGGACCAAAACACCTTTATTTTTCTCTTGGCAATCTGCCAAGTTCACTGTCGGTTTGAAAAGAATTCTATAGCTGGAGGCTAAAGCAGAAACTGCAATGATTTAAAAGAGAATTGGCTACAGTAAGAATGATAATGCACCATATCGTTAAAATGCAACTGGCATCTTAGCCTCCCTACAGCTCTTGAAAATGTGCTTACTCCTCAACTATTTACCAAGAAAGAAGCAGAAACAATTGAAATCATACTATATAGAAAAATGTTTAAAAAACTTAGAAAAGAAGAACATGCAGAATAATTTGCTGGTGGAGTTGTTAAAATAACGATGCATTATACATGGCCAGATTACAAGGGAAAGCATATGGAAATACATAGCTAAATTTAGCACTGTATCCATTTATCTCAATTAAACATATAGCAAATGAATTAATAATGAAGGTCCACTTACATTTAGGAAAGTAAAGCTTTATTTGCAGCTTGCAGATTAAACATTTAAATGTGTAGGTCTGATAATATTCATATTTTAATGCTTGGAGGATCATCAGTTGCTTTCTAAACTGCTTGGGAAATTAGATTTAGAAAGCCTTTGCATCAAAGCCTTGTATAGTGGTCTTCTCTGGAAGGCTGTTTTGCAAGACTAAGACTATTACAGTAAAAAAGCTAGAGTTTCACAGTGAAGGAAGACTTCAGAAAGGCCTTCAGCAGTTTCAGATAACAGAATTTGTTATTCAGATGTTGCTTACTCTAACAACATAATAATATGCTGGCTTGAGTCAGAAAACTGTGCAACTGTGTTTTTCAGGTTCACAGGAAAGAATTCATTTACAACTAGATGCCTAACTTTCAAACTCTCTTGGTAAGATTTCTCTCACAAAATTCAGTTTGACAAATTTCATTTGTTCAATACTTGTGTCCAGTTTTACAATTAAATAGAGCTGCTTCACTCAGCATTTATAAATGACATCAGGTGTCATAGCAACATGATTACAAGTTTCCATCAATTTGTAGAGCTGAGCAAATAATTCTCAGTGAATAATTAACTAAACAAAATTAGCCTCTTTTTCTGCTTCCAGCATGTCCACAAGCAGATTGTATTTTCTCAAATGTATTCCTTATTTAAACCACATGGAAACACTCCAGACCCCACAGAACCAGATCTTCAATATGCTATGAATCCATATGAGGTAGATGGCTAGCTAAAAGATACATGCAGGACTTCCCAAGGGAAACACAAAACAAACTGGGTGGGGGATAAATTTAATTATTAAAAATAAAGCTGACTGTGCAGAACACTTTAATCAGAAGTCACCAAACAAGGATTTGCAGAGAAGGCTCATGGCTAGAGCTCTTATGTCCAATGGGATAATACTGGCACCTGGATAACTAACTCACTTCAAAAAAACCCGTTCCAATACAAAGTAAGCATCCTAGTTCTTGCCAGATCTTGCAGGAATACTCCCCAAAATCAGCCAGACCATATTTCTAATACTACAGCCCCAGAAAGCTACCACTTCCTCTGTCAGAGGAGCACTAATAAGAAGCCTGGCTGGTAGCAAGGTATTTATCACATCACAGATCTGAGACCAGAAGAAGGTCCTGAACTTCTTGTGACAGCTACAAGCCTGGAACCATCAGTCTGTATCCTTCTTGCAGGCAGTCAAGTATCCCTAAATTAGGAACACAGCACTACTTCCCAGAAGCAGTCCTGCAGGACAGGAAGAGGCTGAACACCAACTGCATTGGCTAGTTCTTGTTTCCTATAAGCATTTCACTTGGGCACTAGAAGGCAATGAGACAGCACACAAGAGATGAGATCTCACCTTTCTTTACAGGAAATGTACAGAATTCTAGTCACAAAATGAAGGGCAGACAACTCCGTAGGATGTTTTCCTTCTCTATTAGGAAAGAAGGACACAACAAAATTTTTTAAAACTAGGAAGTTTTTTTGGTATTAACAACAAAGTAAAGCTACACAAGTTCTTCAGTCTAAGTAAAACTTCCTAGCACTGTAGTATGTAAGAGTAGCCATAGGTCTACTTTAGCACAACAGGGAGCACACACTGTAGTTTGGACAAATTTAATTTTTAAGCTTGGCAAATTTAAGAACAAGGTGTAGCTTTCTGCGTTATTTGCAGGCCTACATGTCACACTAGAACAGTTCCCACAGAAGCTGAGTGACTGTTGGGGAACCTTCCCGAGATGAACAGAGCTATACTTTGAAATTAAATAAAAAATAGTTCAGTCTTGCTAAAAGACACTCTTACAACCTTGACCACATTTCTTATAGTGGGGAATTCATTTGGTGTCTCTCCTACTCATTGCTTCCAGGCTGGTTAAAAAGCAGAAAAAAAAGGGACTCTTGTTTATCTGGTTTGCAAGTTAGTTGTCACCATATAAGGTTGTCCTTTAGAAGGGTTTGTATTTTGGTTTTGGGGTTTTTTTGTTTGTTTGTTTTTTGGGGTTTTTTTTAAAAAAGGGGCCCTGAACAATAACAAACTGCATAACATGTAAAACCCAGGAGAAGTTTGTGAAAGTTATGGAAGGTACCTTCCAGTGGTAACCTGTCAGCCCTACCTAAAGAAACATTTGTTAGCCCTTTCTTGAGATGGATCCAGTAATCCACTCCTTCAAAGGGATCCCAGCATAGCTTCCATTGCCAAAATATTTCCTCACACTCTTTGGTAGATACATTCTACCATAGTCACTAGAAAATAGGGATGTGCTGTGATTCCCACTTTGCAGAACTGAGACACAGAAGCTGACTAACCTCTACAGAAGTAGCTCATGGCAAAAGCAAGGAATTATATCTGCATTTCTGAAGACTTGTTCCCTGCTCCCTAAGAAGCATATCTTTCTTTTTAAACACTCCAATTTGTTTTTTTAATGGAAAAATGCCAATATCAAACTGTAAACACACTTGGTTTCACAGATTTCCTGTATCTCTCTCTTGAATCCAGTACCAAACAGTGTATATTGATATGTAAGAAAAATATGAAGATGAAGTGATTAAACAGCCACTCTGATTTAATTAGTTTTTAGTCACTTCTGAAAAAAAATTAAAAAATGCCAAAACCTTGAGTCAGCTGCTAGTTTTACTGAAGTGATTCACCTTTCAAGAGATTTTTCACCACTAATGGTGCTAAATTCAGCGCTCCGAGATCTGACAGGAAAAAACTAGAAATGGTGACTTTCTCCTACCTTTAGCATTACCCCAAAAGGTAACACTAGGCTATTCTTTACATAGGCTTGTCTAGCTAAACAACCTTTCAGCATGTTTAAGCCAGAAGAGGAGACTGCAGAATGTTTTGCCTGATGATACTCCACGTCCCCTATATTAAGCCTGATTTCTAATATCCGATTGCTTTCATGTTGTCTGACAAATAAATGTGAATTAATATGAACTCTCTCACTCATTCAGAGTAAGACAGCAGCTGTTTGCCAGATGAAGCAGGCAAAGGTGAAAACAGCCCTTTCACCCTCTCTCAACCACATCTTCTATAATCCACTGTGGCTTCTGCAGCACACTGATGTTCCTTTCTGCCTGTACCTGGATCAGAGACTCCAGCCAGTTTTCCTTAACAAATCCCATACTGACCCTTTTTTTTGAAAAACAAAACAAAACACAAAAAACCCCCACAAAACAACAAAAAACCCACCCCAAACGTATGAGCATATGTCACCTGGGGACTTTCTCCATAGGCCTGCACCTGGAGCTAGCCCCAGGGCACATGTATTCAGCTTGGGAGTGGATCAAGGCAGTACTAACCTGCCTTCTAACGTATCTGCTCTCTTCCTATTTTTTTCTGCAGTCAAATGAATGAAAACAGTTTTCATGTGTCCTAGCAACCCAGGAACCAGATATCATCAAGATCTAAGTCTTTGTAACAAGCTGAGATCCACACAGAAACATTTGCTCACTGCTGCTCCAGAAATACAGGCATTGTCCTGTTTACAGTGCAAAGCTACATCTGGCAGTCGTTTCTATCAAAGCAGTGCTCTCTGTTCAGCAACCCAGCAAAGCACTGAAACTGAACATCTCCAGGGAAAGATCCTTTTACTCAGATTAATGTCTTATTTACTTATTTTTTCCCCTCCCTCCCCCGCCCCAAAAAAACCCCAAACCCTACAGTTGCATGTATGCTTTATGATTTAATGCCTTGTTACTACAGCAATTAGATATCAAAGGGAAAGTAATAAGCAAACATAATTGCAACAGTCAAATATGTTACAAGCATTCATGGCATTGTCCACAGAATAAAACTACCTGCTATTTGCCTACCTTAATTTCTGAAATATAGCCTCAATATAAATAAAGTTTTCATGGAAGTTCAGAACACATCATCACACTAGATGTCACAAGCCCTTCCTCTTTAATAGAGAAGCTTGATTATGGGATATGCACATGATTCAGAAGACTTCAGGTCTGATACACATTTGGCTTTTAAGGAAAAGAGACCTGATTTCAGCTGATACTGGTTACAGCCAGTTCCTCTAGATGAGTAGGCTTGGGATTGAGTCACCACCTTCTGTACCAGAGGAAAATTAGACTTTTGGTTTCTCAAAACAGTGACTACTGATAAAATCATTTAATAACTGAATAAACACATTGGTACCTTTGTCAAAGTGAACACCACAAATAAGACCAAAGATCTACTGGGCTATATACAGTAGACCAAAGGAATTGGTACCCCAAGACTTCACGGTAAAAAGCACATAAGCAAAGAAAGCTTAGTTTCCTAGAGTCCACAAATGGGAAGCTAAAGCACAGAGATATTTTAGGGGTAGTTCTTAACCTTGGGACCTTAACCACATGCTCTGAACTCAGTTGCTTATATTATGTGCCTTTCTGCAAATTCTGTGCACAAACATATCTTCAAGAAAAATCTACAGTTATTTTTATTGATCCTTCATAATATCAATATTAAATAATTTTACATTTCATTGTAATAGAGAATCACTAAAGCCCAATTGTGACAAAAATACCTAATGGCATCAGAAATGACTATTCTGACAAAACTTGGCCTGTTTACAAGTAGCGACCTTAGAAATAATTTAGAATGTTATTCTGAAAAGTAAGCTGACCACACTTCCTTGCAAAAAAAAAAAAAAAATCAGTGATGTGAAGTTAGAGGTGCAATAGTTTAAACTGTGATATATTCATTCTGTGTGCTCTACAACAAATATTAAGAATAATTTCAAAGTAGAAAATAAGTTCTGGAATATTGTGTCTTTTAGATATCTATGGGGAATACATCTATGATAAATCTAACTGGATTTTACCACAGCTCCTCATAGAAAGCCTGAAACCACTTTCATCAGTAATAAAAAAAGTACACTTTACAAAGACAGCTTAACTATGAGCATATTGGCCAGTGTAACATCTGAAATCTAAATGTGTCACTGTAGATTGAGTCGTTTTCTGTCTCCACTTAGGTGTTAAAAAACAGCACACACAAGCACACAACTGTGGGAATTGAAGGGAGGTAGTGGGCAGGGAGAAGCAGAAACACACTCTGAAGAAGCCACAATGATTCAGAAACAGAACCTGACCTCTCCATTCACCTCTCCCTGGCATCAGAAAAACAGTAGACTGTGACAGGTTAAGAGGAGGACTTTTTTCATCTTTAAGCATCTGAAAATATTTGAAAAGTGTTTTCTGTCATCTGGAAGGATTATAAAAACACATGTAGTAAAACAGACGATAGCAGCAGATCTTTGTAATCTGTTAAGCATATATTACCGTTATGATTTTTGATTTTTAATTAAATGTTAGAGAAATGAAACTGTTTGCTGACTAGAAAGCAGAGCTAGGAATGTATGGCTTTAACACAGACTTTCTGAACAACATTTGACAAGATGCTTAACCTTTCTCAGTCTCAGTTTACCCATTCATGAAGTGGGGCCAGGGATATTTAGCTGAGTAACAGGAGGGGCTTACTTGATATTCATTAAAGATCTACAAATGGTAGATGTTAAAGTGTTACAAGGTTCTAGTATTTATCAACACCTTCCCTTCAAGTCCTCCTTTTACTGGAAAAGAGGACCAAAAAACCATCAAGCAGATAGTACTGTAGCTCCTAAGCAAAAAGAGGAGTATAATTCATTGGATGACGCAAGCTCTACAAGACATCAGTACAAAGACACTGGTGAAGAAGCTCTTTTCCATTCCCTCCCCCACTTCTTTTCAGGGCACATTATGTTTTCTTAAAATAATTCTACATGGCATTTTCCTTATTCACTAGACTACCATGGATCAGTAGACAAATGCAGTTTGTCATTTCTGCAGGACTCTTGTTTATATCCTTTGGAAAAAATTGTTCTAGTCTTCTTCATGCAAGTTATTTTTTCCTCCACCTTTTTGACTTTCAGTCTACAGGATGAACTATTAGATTCTTAGGAATGAAGATTAAAGCCCTCTTAACTCCCCAGGAATTCAAAGTGAGGACTGATTCACTTATATGTATATCCTTTAACACTGTGAGCACCTCAAGTACATTTGCCTCATAATCAAGAAATATGAGTATTAAATTCTAAAAATAGCCCTTACCAGCTCATTTCTGTACAGGATCTGCACTCCAGAGCATAGGAGAATCATTATATAACAGAACTGAAAGCTAAGAACTGTGTTGTCTGAAGTGGCTGGTTCTCAGCCAGAGAGCATCCTTCCTCTCAGTGCCCTTTCTTGCTCTGATTATTCTACACTTTTACTCATCCTGGTCTCTAGCTGCTCCTGCTTCAAGTACTTACGAAGCCTGTCCCGGTGAGAGGATTATGCATTCTGTAGTCAGTTGTTTTTTCTCAATTTGCTGAGACACTTGATGCTGTGCAGTTGAAGGCTCCCTTATAGCAGGGTCTGGACACACTCAGAGGTAGCCCGAAAAAGCACCCAGTTTCTCAGAGATCCCATGGGATTTTTATCTGGAGCATTATAAACCTCAGTTTGAATAATGCCTTCCTATTTAGCTGATCTGGCTCTTTTCCAGTATTAAGTTCCAAATGCTTTAGTTTTTAAAAACAAATAACTAGGCCAAGTTATTTTAACTTTTGGCAGTCCTCTGATGGACTTCTGCGATTCTTCCCATGATCTTTGTGCCACTTGGGCATGAAGGTTGGGAGGAAGGCTTACCAAAAATCTACACACCTTTAGAGATCTCTGTGTAGCTTTTGAGGATAACGGGATCATCACTGAAGAGTCCACCAGTCTCATTTTCCACTCACTTATGCCAAGACAAAGCAAGGCAGCCCCAGTACATTTATTGGGTACCGGTGTTTGCTGTCAAGTATTGTCACCTGATTTGTTTTTTTATCTGGAAGAAATAAAGCTGTTCATTCAGCAAAAATTCACTGGGGAAGAGGAATAGTTTTATTGTACTGAGTCAGACAGAGATCAAAATATAAAGCAATATAGTTCAATCTAGTTTGGATATTATAGATAAATACTGTTATATCACAATTTTATTATTTTTTTTAATAACCACAAATAGTCTGGACCCCTGTTCTGCCACTCAAGTTTGGATCCTCATTATATTCATAGAATATTCCTAGAATCAGCACAAGATCTGCTCAAACGTCACTGTAGCTCTTAGAAAGCCGCTGTCAGCAGTGTACCCAAGCAGCATATGCATTTTTCATGTTATGCAGAAACACATGCCTTCACAGAAGAGATCAACATGCAGCCCAAAGTATTAAAAAGAAACAGGAACAACACTTGAGCAGACGAAGATGCACTCCAATCTTTCTTTCTCTCCTTCAACCTTTCTTATACGAAGCCACATATTCCAGATATATATGTAATGCAGAGCAGTTAATACAGAGAGACTGACATGGCACTTATCTAAATGGATACTGAGATTCCAGGATACCTATTGCACACTAGCTGATAGGAACTTCAGAAGCTCCGAGTCAAAACAGACTTCACAAAACCACAACAGCACATTTCACCTTTGCCAACAGACACTGTATAAAGCTAGTACTGTGCCAAGGGCATATCATTCAGACTTTTCTATTTCAGCTGAAAGAAAACCCACTATCTGATAAGCTAACATGATGAATGTTCCAAGGACTGCACAAATAAGTAGAAAACCCAGGAGTTTCTTAACTAAACTTCCCTGCTTTTCAAATTCCCCCCAAGTTAAAATACATTTTGCAAGTCTTACTAATGAGTGCATACATACATGTTATCATGCCTATTATGAATTCCCTGAAAGTACTGAATATTCAAAACACAAGAGTTCTGTTTTAGTCAGAGTTAAATGCCAGCAAGAAAAACCTGCCATCTCTGTTAAGAAACAAAACCCCAATGTTGCACAAGCTTATTTGTAAGACATGATCTTAAAAAAATGCTTTCATCATTCACTAATTTTCATTAAGAAGTATTATGACTTCAGAAACCATACAAAATGGGAATGAGGCCTTGTATCATCTATTCATTTGTCCTCATTTTTCCAGCAATACAAAGCCATAAGACACTATTGTCATAAATACAGTATGGATATATATATTGACACTACAAAGCACATAAACAACCCAGGAGTCCTGTGTGCTTTGTTCAGGGAAGGAGAATAGAACATACTGTCACTCACTCATTTGAAGAGTGATGAAGAATATAAACTGATGTAGTTTGTGTTTTGTTTGGGTTTTCTGGGTTGGGGGGGGAGGTTGTATTTTTTTTTTCCCCTCTAAATTAAAACTTTTGATACAGAACCATTTAAAGATCTCTTAAGCATCCTCGCCCTCTACCTTCCTTTGGAGGACTGCATGAAGCACATACAATTCAAGCATCATTATTTCTACAGTCACATTCTTTTGACAAAAGAAAAAGTCTGATAAAACAGAGAAGTCACTGGTTCGTAAAATATGAGTGATATGTTAAACAGATTGAGGAATGCATCAAGTCAAATTCTAATCTCCCTCTCATGCATTTCAGACAATGTTTTAAAATCAAGTTCAGTTACTCTATGTCATGGCCTTCTTGAACCTTAGTAATTACAGCACATCTAAAAGCAACAAAGAATAAACCACAGAAGATCTGTAGTTACAGCTCTGTTCAGGTAAGCATTATAATTTGACATTTCTAGTCAGCAATTCTCAATTCCTCGAGAACTTCTAGTTGGCTAGACACATAAGCTTTCTGTCAGCATTTTAAATGCTTTATGTTTTCATGATAAATTAAGAAATGGATTATGCTTTTTACTCAAAATTAGAAAGAGATTGAATAGGGTTTTAAAAATTAAAAGAAAAAGAAAAATATGCTTGGCGGAATATGATCTTATATTTGTTAAAAGAAAAACCCCACACCACAAGGCCTTCCATCTATTTGAACCAGTTTATCAAGGCCTACTTTAAATTTTAAGATAGATCATATTCCTTCATAGGCCTGGATTGATGATGGAAACCAAGTACATACTCTTAGAACTGACACTGTCTGTAAGAATTTCACACAGGGGAGGAAAAAAAAAAAAGGAATAAAAAACAGCCAACAGCTTGGATAAGAACAAAGACTTAGACAAACACATAGAAAAATAAGAAAGGAACAATGACTGAGAAAATTTACTACGTACTCATAAGAATACTACATGTGATTTTGCAAGCCATACAGTGTAGTTCTCAAAACTCAAAGACTTTATTCTGCAGAGGAAATCGTTACGGTTATAGACTTAGGAGAAAGTAGGGCTTGTAAAGTGCTAAGACCATTTCCTTCTAAATCAGAAAGAGAAAGAAAAGCAAGAGCAAAACAAGAAACTAGTATCCAATAGATTAACTATTAGACATACGAAGCTTCCCAAAAGCAGACAAAAAATCTGCCAAGTTTTTTTTTCTGTGCTTACTGAATTCCAAGTCAGTATAATCCAGCGTAGAAAAAAAAGCATTACAGCGACCAAGACAACCAAGACAAGTGAAAGACTTGTGTTCACAGTGAAACATGGTGTTTTTAGATCAAATGCCATCTATGCCCAAAATGTGCTTAGTGATCATCTCAACCCCTTCCTTTTTACTGTTTTCCTATAACTCACTAGTGCCAATTAAAGAGCTTAAATAGAGACTTTAATTTGTCTTTTTCAAATGCATTTTGTAATCAGTCTTAACAATGCAAAAAGGCTGTATGCAAAGTGCTATCTTTTTAACTTCATAGTAATTGATATCTAGTTTGTACTACTGCAAGAACTTAATGTGGTTCAGAAAAAAAGTGAGTCATGTTGGTCAGTTCTGGTACTCACTCAGAGAAAACCTGAAGCTTGTGCTTAAAAGCAAGAAATTTATTTTGTCTCAAGTGGACCAAATCCTGATTGTCTTAGAAGTGGGCAGGCTTTTCCTTCCTCCAGGACAGTGGGACCCTTAGACAGAAGACTGCTATTCATATCCATTCCAGATTAAAAAAAAAAAAAAAAAAAATCATTCTTGTATCTTTTCACAAAGTAATAAGAAATCACTAAATGCAAAACACTAAGGCTTTAATTCCTCCAGGCTTTTATTCTTCTCCAAAGATGCGGACAGACTTCCACAACTTTAAGGGCAAATTCTGTTCTCCACCACCCCTTCCTGAGTGGTCCTTTGGCAGGCTGAGTGGATAAGCTCATCTGAGAGGAAAAATCAAATCCTCTCTTTAGCTGGTTCCCTGAAGAAAAGTACCAAGATGAGAAATACTATGTGATGAAAGATTGTATACTACTCTGGACTGATTTGGTTTGAATTTTATGAGCCATAATACATTATGGTTTATTTTCTGACCAGTGTGAGCTCAATAATTTATAGAAAATTAGCAGAGCACTAGAACAACTTCAAATATTGCATCAGCAAGAGAAGTCTTTTCTGTGTAAGCCATCAGCAGGTGCAAAAATTCCACTCGTTAGTTTCCATTAAAACAACAGAAGTGAAGAAATGTTGAAGAAATTACTTTCCCTACTTCATTAACTAAACTACAAGATAAAGCAAAACCAGAAGTCACATGCTTTCATCTCCAAATTAAATACTTTGATAGATTAGGAGTTATGTCTTCTATTGCATGCCAAAAATACACCACAGATTACCCTGGAATTTTGTTCCCTTCACAATCTAGTTAGGATACACCTGGAATTTGCTTAGCATTATATGCTATATATTCACAACATCACAATTCATATTTGACATATTTTGATATGCAATGTACAAAAACTTCTGCCACATTGGAGACTATCAGCCTCCTTTGCTATTGTCCAAATCCAATAATCTCAGTTAATGGAAGGGTTTCTTTTCCCTATGTTGAATTGGGCAGTAAGCAACTGATCTGCTGAAGGATCCTTAAATTTAAAAAAAAAAAAAAAAGAAACACCAAATACCAGTCCATTTCTCAACCAGTGAAGTCTTGTTCAAAATACCATGTGTCACAGAAATACATATAATCAGAAAGAAAATGCCTTCTAAACTACAAACAGCACTATATTAGCTTGATAATGAAATAGCAGAGGACAGGTTGATCACACAACAGCTTTGTCACACGTTCTAAAAACATTAAATTCAACACTTCACTGCTGGGACTTCTGCCAAATTTGTCATGCCATTGAACAATTATTTATCTAAAGTCATGAACAAATAGACAAACCTGAAAGTTCTGTTGAGAAATACAGTTTTACTGATTAACAGCATTAATAGTATTAGTCACACCAGTCAACAGTGTTGACATATAATACTGTAACAGCAAGAAACAAAAAAACTTTAAACTCAAAGAGAGAATTCAGGAATATAGTACAGAGGCTTAGAAGTTAAGCATATCACCCCTCAAAACACATTTAAATGTTTGGGTAATTAAAAAAAAAGACCACCCCACATCAACAAAACACCCAACTCCAAACATGGGGGAGCCAGTTGAATAGAAGGGGAAGAGTTCACTGAGGTACAATAACTGTTGCACATCTTCCCTACGAGGCCTCCATCACCACAAGGAATGCAGGCTCATGATTTTTTTTTTTTTTTGAGTCACCAGAGCTCTGTTCCCATGGCTACAAAGAAGTACTGAATAATCTTGGGTCATTAAAGATTCTTTGAGCAGATGATGACATTTGGAAAAGGAAGGCTGACTGAAAGTTTTTAATGGGGAAGCAGCTCTGCTATTGGGAGACACCTGCACGGAGACCATGAAGCGAGCTATCAAAATAAGGGAGTCATCACAGCACCAATAAGCTCATCAGCAACATCCTCTCACAAATTATTTCAGGCCAGGTGTAATGATCCACAAAGTAAGAATTATTGCCAGATAGTAAATTGAAGGTAGAGTTGTTGAGTTTTTTGGGTTGAGTTTGTTGGGTTTTTGGGTGGGGAGGGGATGGGGGGTGTCCCATGTCCCTGTCCCCCCAGTGAATTTTTTTTACAGCCAACAAGTTTTGGGAAATCTTAACAGGCCATATTAAGTGTTAGGCAGGTAAAGACTCGGGGTATGCATGTCAATTTATTAACTTGTTACTAATTTCAGAAAAAGAATCATCCACAGAGCTATCTGCATTACCATTTAGAACTTGAGGAATCTGCCAATTTCCTGCATCAAAGGCTTCAGGAGATTATGGTGGATATTATCCTCACCCTAACTGTTAGGAATCTTATTGGTAAATTCAAGACTACAGCTAGTAACCATCATCCATTCTGTATCTCTAAACCTCTGTCTGAGGAGAAAACAAGAAGTGAACTTGAAACCAAAGATGACATTATTATAGTCACTTGGATAACAAAGTCACTGGAGGAGCTAATTCATCCTTACACACAACTTACACAATCACAGTGAACAGCACAGTTGCTAGAGACTTCCTCGGAAGTAATAGAACCATCCACAAACACTTGAGAAGACAGAATGATCAAGACTCCAAGCACAATTTTAAAACCTCCAAATTTTCAAAGGAAAACAAACAAAAAAACCCCAAAATACTTTCCTGACATTAAACATTTCAGACTTCAATTTGCTTTCTTGCACTTAACAATTATTAAACTACTACGCTGTGATTTGGGGTTTTTTTTCCTTCAAAGAGCTATTTAAAAAAAACCCAAAAAACTATATTTAGATGTGCATCATCTCAGGCAAAACACATAATAAGTCCACAAACTCTGTTGCAGATCGAGCTAGGGTTATTTTTAGATAACATAGCACACAACATCAGCATGCAGAACTCACTGTATATAATTAAGAGAAAATAAAAACAAAAAAGTAAAAATAACATTTGTAACCATACTTAAAACAGCTACCAATTAACATTTGTTTTCATTACTTCATATATAGGCTTATATATTAGAGAAATTGAAGAGTTGCTACAACTTACCTGTACCTTTCCTCCACATCTCTGTTAATGCACAGACGAGCTAGAAGAGCAGGAAACTCAGTCCTGATGAGATACTGCAATAACTTGTACAACAGGCACTTGTATATAGACCAGCTCTTCAACAAGTGTAAATCCATTGACGCTAGGCTTGCGAGGTCCTGATGGGGCTCTGCTGGGACCACCACACCACAGCTTCTCCAGGAAAGTGCATCATGGTGGGAAATCAGTACTTCTTTGATCAGCAGGCAAAAAAACACAGCCAATCAAACTGCATGTGTCTCCCATCACCTGGAAGGCTGCAGTAATTAGCACTAACAGTCTGACTGGCTGAGGCATCATCACCAATTCTGCCTTAATGACATACACCTGTAAGGGGCAAGGAGAGCAGGGAGCAAAGATGATCCGATGCAGCTGTGGTCAACTCCTCAGCTGGTGGTTCCATGCAGTAATCACCTCTGGTTTAGTATTTGATCATAAATGCCAGACGCTTCAAACTCCTGAAATTGGCTAAGATCAGAAAGGCTTCTTTTTTTTTCCAAGGCCTCATTCCAATAGATCTTTACTCCAGAATCAGCTGATCAAATGGCTCTAACATGCCAAATGAACTCTAGTCTGCAGCATAAAGCCAAAGGGCTGCCATGAGAACCTCACTCTTCACTGTGCAGGCTTCAAACCAGCAAGAGGCTGAGCTTATAGATGAAATGTACACCGCAAGATGAGTCAACAGCAAAATCATTAACAATGTGTATGGAACCATACTCTTAACTTCCTTCTATGATATAATCACATATTGTCATCAAACCCTAATTAGTTGGGAAACAAAAGTTATACTATGCTAGATGCTCCTCACAGTAGTAACAACTTCTCTACTGCCCTGCAAAAGAAGCCCAGTTTCCAAAGGCATACTAAGCTGAACCTTTAGTGCTGCAGTAAAGCAGTGGTGTCTACGACACAATTAAAAAGCTTTTTAACCTTTTATTGCTTGTTTTTGTCCGAGTCCTTGTCAATTAAGCACAGGTATTGAGGGCTGGAAGAAAGATTTAATGAAACATAGTCAATCACTTTCCTCTTTCTTTGAATATGTTCAATATACAAAATGTGGGAAATCACTCTTTGAAATTAACCTATTCCCCTGCAATCAAATGTTAGGTTACATTTAACAAATGACCCTTTTCTCCTAAGAGAGTAATCAATATTCATGGTTTTCTTCCCTGCCCTCTGCAAGCACTGCCAGAAAGCCATTTTATATAAACCTGAAGAAACAGACATTTACTTAGAAATCCCTAATTCACACACTTCATTTCTCCCTCGCCACTGCAGTAACTCTTTCCCCTGCACTAGCTCAGCTGCTTATCTAAGTCAGCATAAACCTTTCCAGTATTTTCCGAGGCACGACACAGGGTGCACACTGCAATCTCCCACGGTCACCCTCAGGCCTGGGGAGCCCTGAGGCTCTGGGAAACTCTCTCACCTCATCCCCAAGTGAACATTTTGGCTCTGTGTGGAGAAGGGAGTGCACAGGGCACTAATGCCAGCTCTTTGAGTCTCTTATTTACACCCCTGGTAACCACAGGGGTTGATAAAGAAGAAACAAGAGCGAAGGAAGAAGTATCACTGTGAACCATGGCCTGCTGAAGATGCAGGCTCCGGTACACTGGAGCGTTTGGTCACAGCCTGCTGTTGCCGCCCTGTCTCTGTGAGGAGCACTCGCCCTCCAGCTCAGGGTGCAGGGACAAAGACCACCCCGAAGCCTCCAAGCAGGCGAGGCCGGGGCTGTGGGTGCCACACGGCTGTGCACGGGTGATCAGCAGGGTGGTGGCAGGGCAGCTGCTCCCACAGGCTCCCTCCGCCTCTCACCGAAACATCCCCTCACGGCGGCCCCAGGCCCCTGGCAGGGCGGGAAACCCTCTGCCTGTGCACTCCCTGGGCTGAGGGGAGCTCTGGGAGGACGCTGCGTCAGCCCCACAGACACTGAGGGGGCAGCTCGCTAATGGCTGGGGCCTGACAGACACCTGGCCTGTGCCAGGGCCTGGCTCACTCCCGCTCAGCCCCCTCCCCAGTAGCGGCTGGCAGGACACTGGCCCTGCGTCAGGGCTCGCCCTGCTGCCATGGGTCCCTTCCATGTAGGCCATGGCCTGTGAGCACTGAGGCAGACAGTGCCCACCAGCTGGGCTCCATTTTGTGCTGCTCCCTGCAGCCTCACGCTTGTCTGCTGTCAACCCAAGGCCAGCAGGCTCTGAGTTTGCCTCAGTAGAAAAAGCAGAGAATAGCAAAATTAGGGCAGTCCCATAACCTTTTTAAAAAATCACCTTTTTCTCTCAGGGTGGAGCATGCACAGCGTGGCCTGCGCAGCCCAAATGCTGGGGTGCCAGGGCCTTACTTTGGAAAACCAGGTAGTGTTGTTCATCCCAGTTACTCACTGGATTTATCTTCTAGGTCAGCCAGGCTGAACAGTGCGCTCAGCATGCTGAAATTCATCAAGTTAGCTATTGTAGCTGGACACTTTCCATTCTCTCCATTAAGTCCATTTACATGAGTGCATTAACATATTTCCAGGCATGCTGAGCACAAGTATCCAGCTCTTTTGCTGATTTCCATCCAATGTTTTTATATAGTTTGCCTGCAAACCCCAGTTGGAGAGGCCTGTCTGTTTCTGTTAAAATTCACATGTATCTCGATGGAAATGACTGCATGACCAGCACACCTCTGAGGATCTCTTACAGCAAACCACAGAGCACGGAGAAGGGTTTTTTCCTCCTGCCATTTATAACTTGTTGCAATAAGCTTCTATTTAGAGGCCAGTCAACTGAACATCACTATTTGGAAAGTTTTAGTTTTTATAGTTGCTCCAGACTGTTTAACTCACAACAAAAATAGAAATACACATCCAGTAGTTTATTATAGTGCAAGCACACGTTTTGCCATCACTCATCTGTCTTTGACTACTGGAAGTGAAATCATCATAAAAAGGTGAATAGTAATAAAATGCAATCTTTGTTTAACATCTTTACAAAATAACAGCAACAATAATATGCAATGAAATCAGTGCTTTTTCTTAAAATCACATACTGTTTATAGTGAAACACAACAGACATGATTGATCAGTGAAAGTAATTAAAATGAAGAGTAAATAAGTAATCTGGTTTGTGAGAAAGCCAGGAATATATGAATACTTGCCTAGGTACGAGGCTCAAATTCCACCCATATAAAAATAAGAAAGCAACTGCATGTGCTGTATATGCTTTATGAATGACAAAGATACAGCTATTAGTGTGGTTTACAGGCTATGCACCACACTATTCTTTATAAAAAAATGCTAATTTAGTGTCTCAGCTAGTCCGCAGATGCTTTATTGTATCATGACCACTTAGATTCCACTTTTCTCATGCCACAGTCAGATATTGTGAAAAATCAAGTTCCATTTACAGCATCCATTGTTATCTCACAAAGTAGCACTTCATGCTACTACTGATGTGTTACAGACTATTAACAGTAATTTAGTTTTAAATGCCAGTGCATGCCAAATGTTCTGGACATGAATACTAACAGGATGAAGTTATGCAGGTGTAGATTTTTTTTTTTTTTTGTAAAAAGAAAAACCCACCATACACACCACAACCCCACAGGAAATGACTGCCAGCTCTTTGAGAGAGCATGCAGAGGATGGGACTTCAGAGAATGGGACTTGTCTCTTCTCATTTTAGCTGTATGAAGTTAGTTATTCTCCCCACCTCATCAGTGGAAATGTATCCCCCTCCAGGGATGTCTGAAGATAGATGGTAACAACCCAGAGGTATTTATACCACTGCACTGATTATAGAGATAAATTAAATAGTAATTTATGGTAGTTGCTTATCTTACAGATGGACAAGAACATAGCAATGACACATTAGTGATCCCCAGATCACTATACGTAGTGTTTTACAGGCTGAGACATCCTGCAACCAGTATCATGAGGTCTGCAGCACGATGAGATCTCTACCTACCAAACTAGGAATTTTCTCATTCCCAGGACAGCTGCTTCTGTCTTTAACTGCTGCCTCTCATCTTCTGCTTAGCTTGTTGTAGCTCTGTTAAAAATGGTTTTTGTACCCTGTTGACATCCTAGCTAAATTAGTTCATTATCCACATATTTAAGCACATGATAATAATTAATGAACAAAAAAATGCAAAATCAACTGAGTAGACTACCAGAGCTCTCTGGAGGATGAGTGTTCCCATTTAACGTTCATCTCTTTTTTTAATAAGCAGCCAAATAACTAAACAATATAAAGAAAAAAGAAGTTCATACTCTAAAGGATGCTTAACTACCTACGAAACCTACTCTTCCCACTTCTTTCCTGTATGCTTGAAGCTTAGATGGGCTGAGAATTACTCTAGGTAAAGTAGGTCAGTCCCAAGAATTGGAAAAGAAACTAATTGATTGATTCAACTGGATAATAAAGAAGAGATGATGCCAAAAAAGATTGCCCCTTCAGCACATCCTTCCATGTTCCCTCTCCCTAGTTCTTTCTTTGTAAGAGGTGCCTCAAAGTAGGGTTTCATACAGGCAAGATTTGCACAGTAGAACTGCAGGGAGATTGAATATTTGGCCTATGTACCCACTTTTGCTTAACACTAGAGATAAAAAAAGTGTGAGGTTAATTTTTATTAAGATGGGAATGCTTTTTGAGAGACTTTGCCAGCACTGAAATGGTTACTGCACATTGAAATAGTTCTTCACCTTTTTGTTCAGTGTGAAAGGCAAAAAAATGATGCAAATATGAAGCAAGGTGTCAGTTCTGCTAAATAAAAATGTGCACAGTAAAACTAAATCACATACATTGAAGTGTTATTTTGGTTTTATGGAAATGTAATCTGTGTTATGACATTTGCATTTCATATAACTGCTATGGATAACTAATCTTCTGATGCATTGCATACCATTTTGTCACCAAAAAAAGTAATACTGTATCATCTGTTTCCACCTGTATACTAGAATATTCCATGACAAATGTATCAACATCAATTGTATGAATTCACTCGAGAGCCAAAGAAAAGTATGGATACATTTAATAGAATGATTTCTTTTTCCCTTAAACGCTACACAGCCATTAGAAGATATCATAGCTTGGTAGAAAATACAAAATTATAACTTCAAACAACACAATATGTGGATGTTTGTATGCATTGTAAGGCTTCTGAATTTTGAGTGAAAATTAAATCCATCAATAGAGTGCCAGTATGGAACCTTATGAAATTGCATGTTTCCCATTCCATGCCCAAAATTCATAGTTTCCAGCTCCAAGATAGTTTGCATTATGCAACACATTACAAAAAAGTAATACTTAAATACAAGCGAAAATACTAAGTACATTTGGAATTCGTTATCCTTTCACTTTTCCTTCTGTGTCCCTTGCTTACTGAAGTCATTATCCATCACCCCCAAAGTTTCAATTCTCAGCAAATGCCTTTGGAGGAAGTTGTAACGAAGGGATCACACATGCTTTAGCCCAGATTAAGCCCTGGTTTCACAACACTGGTACAAACAAAAACCCCCCAACTCCTCCATTTTGGAAACCAGTCAAAACCAAGGGGTCTCTGTGGGAGTACAGAGTGCACAAGGAAGCCTTGGGAGTTATCTCCCAGCCCTTGAAATCACTTAGGTAGAAGGAGCAGTAATTCATTGACTTAGCAACAGAGTTTTCATTGACTTTCAATGAGACTTGCACTCTGTAGTTATTAGGGGACCTTTCAAAAAGGTAATTCTATGCCTAAAATACAGATTGGCCCAACTTACTGAAAATTACCTAACTTACTGAAAATTAAACTAGCACATCTATGGTCATTTTATTATTTCTTAGCATAATTAAGTAATGTCAGCTTTAAATGTGTTTGTTATTTTTCTTGGGAAAAACAAGTTTTCCTATCTGTTGTGAAAGCCAATGCAAAAACGATGCCTGTTCACTCGAATGTAGCTTTCTGCGGTGACATAGCTATATTTGGGATTCTTTTGTGTGCTAGGTTAGAAAGAGTAGCAGCTTTTTAAGCTCAGATGTGTAAATGTCCCCACTTACAGCCTAGCTCTGCAAAAATAGGGTTTTTTGTGCATATTGCAGTCAATATACACACACAAAAGAAAAAAGCTAAATAAAAAATATAATTCTCATATTAGAAAACTGAGTACTTACCTAGTGATAGCAGCTGGAATGAAAATGGCTGAAAGCAATAAAAATCCATTTTACCATTTAGTACAGTTTGTCAGACTACAGAAATGGGATTGAATTTCAAAGCCACAGGCAAGCTGGCAGAAATCTGTGGTTATGCAGTTGATAGGGGTTTTTTTTTCTCTCTCTTTTTTCCTTTTTCTCCCCCCTCCTTATTTACAACTCTTTTGATAAGCCTTCAGCAAGTTACATAGGTTGTTCTACTTGTATCTCCTTTGACTGGATTAGAATACTTGATGACAGTTTGGATAAGTTTGAGGCAGATGGTTCTTGACATTTTTCATGCCATCAGTTACAAACCATGCAAGGAAACTCTTTCATCCTTTGTTTATCCTTCACTTAGAAGCCACTATAGTAGATCGTTAAACTTTCATTTTTCACAGTGCTGATTAAGGCGTACTACAAGGCAGATGTTATGCAGCACCATTTTTAACAATTTACATTTAGCACCAAAGCTGGCTTTGTACTTGTTCCAGTGGATCAATTCACATTTCAAAAACTTCAAGGTCAACCTCTAAGCGTTGTTACTTTGTTGAGCAACTAAATGTTTCATAAAGTTTTCCCTAAGACTACAGCACCTCAAAATATGTGCTGGCTACTCTGTTTACATGTTTGTATCTGCCAAAATGAATACAAGAATCTGTTGTTCATCTCTGCCACAATTAAATGACAGATACAGTTCTATAAAATCCAACTACTTAAACTAAATTGAACAAAAGGTTACTATTTCAGCACATAATATGTCAAAAAAATCCTCATTTATTTTCAGTATCAGCATTTCAAAAAAATAATTACAATTCATATGGCATTTGATCTTAATTTACATCAGGTCAGGCAATAACATTTCATGGATAAAAATGTTTGCTGTTTTACTTCACATCTTTACGTGCATTCTTTATTTTATGATTATGTAAATTATATACTTCCTAGCACAAACTCTAATAATAGCTATATGTAAACAAAAGTGGGTAAAGGCACCTTTAGAGAATAGCAGAATAATGACAAAACACAATAATCTAAAAGTAATTCACAGCAACTTCATTTTTAGAGGACTTCATGCTCTATAGAAAACTTTGAATATTTACAAATATTTGAGCTCATCTGGTGATGTAAGTCACCATTTTTTACTGAAAATTATGAAATAATCTGTCCATTTTAAGTGGAATGTATCTCTAGCCAATCATAGCAGTGGGGTGGAAAGGTTTGTGCTAGTGACAGTTTCACTAATGAACAGTAAAGGAAAAAGGAACTTTCAGTAACTGAAAAGGCTTTTTAATTCAGATTCTTCAAACAATCAACATAAAATGGGGAAAAAAAGGGTATATGTAACGTTTAAAAGCATGTTCTCTTGAATGGTATGACAGCTGACCAACAGGAATTTTCAAGAAACTTTAAAAAAAAAAAAAAAAGGGGATTTTCTATGCTTTTGTGTGTCTCTCTTTTTAAAAAAATAAAGCTGTAGCAATATGTCTTATTAATTATTATTGTCATGAAGTTCTGCAGCAAAGATTAGCAGATTGAATTATAATTTCATCCTCTGATACCTCCTGATCCTCATCACACCCTTTTCTTATGCTCAATTTATTCTATTTTTTTTTGCCCTGAATCTGTGCCATAAGGACTTTTCTATCCTAGTCCTAACTCCCTCAAGACTTCCCATCTGTTACTACTACTTCACCCTTTACATCTAAAACTATTTCATATCTGTATCACTACTCATTACTCTATTAAATGAATGTTCAGACTTTTCTCAAATTAAAAGTAGGTTTAATCTGAGCAGTTCACTTGACTAATGACCAGAAGTCAATGAAATCTAGTTCTCACATAAACATCTATGCCATGGAAAAAATAATAGATACAAATCTATCATGAAAAATATTTTCTGCTCTGATCCTATGAAATCTTAATTTCTGTAGTACCTGGGAATGTCTTCATTTCACTTGAAGAATTACAGACACTATAACTGTCAATCATGCTAATGAACACGTAGGGAATACACAGATAACACGTGGTCACAACTCTGCTGCAGGAACCATCCGGGAAATCTTATAAAGAAAAGGCTAGTGAATCTCAGAAAAGGTTTGAAATGGTGCTGACTTGAGTTATGTATCTGTCTTAGATTTGATACTTTTCCCACCTAAACCCATACACCAATCTATATTTATAAAACCTCAAGCAAATAAGGCTCAGAGTAATGATGACTGTGTTGTTCAGGAATGTGTAATGGCCTTGCAAAAGCTCTGCCACAGACATTGTCTCCCTTTTTGATAGCTATATCAGCAAAAATAAATATAGAAGATGGATATAAGTGAGAAAGGGTGGATTTCATCTTATTTTTTGTTATATTATTATCCTGGCTTACAACAGTATTTATCACCTGACAGTTTGATTTGGTATAATTTATGTTTACCTTTTATCTTCCTAGAAGAAAAGAGTATCAACCCTCCAAGGATAACAGAGAAGCAATGTTATTTAATTATTCCAAACTATCTCGTGCTTTGGTACACAGAAGATAACAGTCAACATACTGCTACAAGTTTGCTGATATGCAAGCTGTGGTCAAGATAAAATATTTAACAGCAGAAAAAACACTTTATAGTGCAGCTGCTATAATGGGATTTTAAATAAGGAAAAACAATTCTGTTTACTCTCAGTTTTGAAAATATGCATGGAGCTAACTACATCCATCCATAAATTAACTTGATAAGAACTGAAGATAGGTAGATAATGGAACTTGATCATTTAACATACACGCACCAAATAGGTACAGGATAGAGAGAAAGCACATGCAGGTAACTGAGCAGCAACACTATCAACATATGTAAAAAAAATAACTGATGTTATCATGGAAACTGTGAAAGTAATTGCACTATCATAGTGCCCCGAGGTTCATCTTCAGACTCAGCATAGTTTCCTGTGTAGAGTAAAGTGTATTTTAATGTTTTGGAACAGAACAGAAAAATAATATGGAAAAAAACCAAAACAAAACCAAAAAAGGAAAACAATAACTTGGGCCACATCCTTGTAAACTGGCATCACTCCATGGAAACAAATGCAGCAGTGACAGCTTGTGCCAGCTGAGGATCTGACATTACATGGAAAAAACCTGAGGCACCTGCAGTTCTGTGAGGGTGAATAATTTATGAATACATGAAATGTTCTGAATAACATATTTCTGAATTTTTTCCATTATTCACTCCATCCTAATTCTTTCACAGACCATGTTCTTTAAACTCATTTATTACAAGCTCACAGAAGAATTGTGACAATGACAATTATTTGGCCAATCCCTATCTGTTTCAGTTTCTTTCCCTACTGCAGTTTTACTGGGAGGTGAAGAGAGGTGACTATTTTAGTGTATTCTTTCTTTTTCTGATAGTTCTTAGAAAGTGATAGACAAAAGACAGACAGGTAATCCTTCTTGATTATGAAGACAGATACAGTATCTGCTGGCTTCTCTAGTTGGTTTGGCTGCACTATATATGTTTTTTCAGCCTTTTCTCAAATCTACATTCCATTTTAGACCTAGCATCCATTAAATATTACATAAGTTTCTCAACTTTGCTGATAAGTCAGATGAGGCAAAGGTAGAAGACTAGGTATAACATGTTGTGGTGGTTTCACTTGGCTAACAGTCAAACACAGCCACTCACTCACTCACTCTCCGTGCACCCTCCAGGGATCAGGGGAGAGAATTGAGGGTAAGGAGGCTCATAGGTTGAGGTAGAAACTATTTTATAATTGAAATAAAATAATACTTAAAATAATAATTATATTAAAATAACAATTATAATAGTAATAAAATATTAAAATGAGTGATACACAGTGCAATTGCTCACCACCTGCCAACCAAGCCCAGCTCGTTATCAGAAAACAAACCAGAACTCTAACTGAGCACCTCACTAAAATCTGTCTCTGAGGATCCCATATGCAAGCCTAGAGATCAAAAAACAGTAACCAGCACTACTCCAAAAATTATGTTTTTAGAGGGAAAGTCTATCTGCTGTCTGTGCTAAGGAGTTGTCTTGCTGTCTACCAGTGAGAGCATCATAGATCCAGGCTGGCCTTCACCAGATAAGGAGTTCATACCCCACATTCATGGCTCATAAGCTACAGAATTTCTCAGCACTGGCTGCAATTCTGGCAAAGCCTGTCCTCTCCAGGTACAACTCCTCTACAAGAATACTGCTCTGAGCAATTTTATCTGAAAAACATCCAAGAAACTCACCACAGAGCAAAAATAGCTTATTGCATTTCCAGATGCATAGAGATAAAATGCAGTGTAGTTCCAGACAGAGATGTATACAGGAAAACTCTACTGCAGCAAAAACTTTCTGGTAGCAACATTTTCATACAGTTCCTACATGTAAATGTTTTTGAGGATGTCTGCAATAGAGATGAAACATAATGTGAAGCTTCTTGAGACAGCCAGCATTGAAACTGATGCCTTCTGTAGTGGATGTACTATCTCTAGTCCAAACCTGAGCAGCTCCCTAGACTCCCTCTGTTCCATTCACACCCAGAGTAGGAGGTCTATACTGAGGCTAGAGGGAACAGTAACCACTGTAACCACTCTATTTGGTACCTGCACCCCTACCATAAACATCCTATGTGATTTGCATGTTGGGGTGATACACAAATGTAGCAGAACAAAAAATTTGCATAGGCCTTGTGAATCCTAATCCAGTCCCTTAAACAGAAACCTTTATTCCTGTTGCCTACTTTTCATCAAGAAATTCTGTGTCATATGTACACCTTTACCAACAATGCTAGAGGGGCTGTGCTCTCCCTTGCATGTGCACAATTTCCCATTAGCCCTCCTGAGATTTATGCATGCATCCAAAGAGGAGAATAGCCCTCAATGAATGCTTTAACAATCAGAACAATGGAGCATTGTGCATCAGACTGTTAAAAATGTTTCTAAACACTGTGTTCAATACACACTACTTGATTTCCAAAGCTACTCTGGACAGAAATGATTTAGAAAACAACTCACAAGTAAACTAAAGCTCTTCTAATAAAACAAATATTTCACAGTTCATTTAATCTAAGATATTGAAAAGAACTGCCAGTACTCAGGTACGTGACCTGAAGCACAGAACTTTATTGCTTTCTCCACTAGGGATTAGAAATGTTTGGAGTAAAACACATGCTGCTAGGCAGGGCTTTCTTTAACCTAACAGTCATATCCCAGGACCACTGATCCTTTCCCAAGAAGTAGATAGAAACAACAGGGGAACTGAGGTCAAGAAGATTTCACATGTTTTTGCCTTTCATCTGTCACATTAGAGAACAAATTAAAAATTCACAACTAAATGAGTGAAATAATTTAAAGCATTTGCATTTGGTAATATGCATTAAGAGCTTTAAATTTTCTTATAATATTTTTTCCCCTATAGGGAGTGGTTAATTCTACAAGACACTTTGCCTTGTTGGTGCGTGGCACTCTCTCCCCTTTCTCTACAAAACCTTTTCTCTCTCACCATTTGTCCTCACATATCCCTCTATCTCTCTTTCTCTTCCGTTTCATTAAACACTTGTTCAAAAGGTGCAGAAGAGTGCAGTTACAGTGGTCAGGCTGCAGACACATGCACGATATTCACAAGAGATGAATTTCACAGCACGTGGACAGCACATGCAAAGCCTATGCCCAGGACATTTTGTGCTGTGTTGCCAGTTATGACTAAATAGAGATTGCATGTGTCAGGCTAACCAGATGTGTAAATTTGCTTTCAACAAACAGATTTTTCATGGACTAGTGTAGTTAGGTGTTCTTACTGCATGCTGTAATCTGTTTCACATTTTAGCATGTTAATAAAAAATAAATTATATTCAAGGAACTACATCTCTTCTGTATTCATCTTAACAAGCCAATGATTGTTATCAGAGTTCTCCAACTCTAATCTCTAGATAAACTGACACTTTTGCAGTCTGAAATTACTATTACATTGCTGAGGAAAAGAAAGGTAGTCAGATTAAGTATCATTCAATCAAAAAGTCTAAACTGATTCTAACTACCAGCATGAAAGCCTTTTGTTGTTTAAGTACATAAACTGCAGAAGGTCAACCCCTGCCAAACAGGACACCCGTTGTCCTACCTAAAGAAGGAGCAGATCTGCAGTGATACCTTTTTATTATATTAATCTCCAGGGACTACTTGGAAAGCTCTTGATGAAGGCCAGAGGAAGGGTGTTCTCATGGAAAATGCAACAGAATACTACAGAAATAGTTGTAATAATGGTGAAACTTCAGATTTCATCATCCCCAAATAAATTAAGATCAAAATAGATTAAGACCAAAACCACACCTGTCCCAGTATTCTTCAAAAACACTAAGCTTGGCTACAGAATTAACTCCATCTGAAGGAGGCTCAAAGGCTGTTGCTGTTACTTGTTCATTGTCTTCTAATCAAAGATAATTTGACGAGTGAAATTATATTAAAAAAAAATCCAATAAAACCTAGTTCTCTGAACTCATGGAGAAATTTAATTCCAATTGAAATCAATGGGATTTACAGGCCTAGGGACTCTAGGTACCTTCGGGACTCTAAATCTTAGTATATATTTTACTACTGTGTAATAATCAATAGTATTCAAGGCAGAAGGACTAGTAATGCTCCAGATCCCTTATGAAGGTGAGGGTACTTTTAAACAGGTATCTCTAAGAAGGTTGAAAATTATTATTTGCTCTCTTATTAATCATCTGAAAAAAAAAATTAAATCAGTTTAACTTTTAATAAATACATGTGAGCAAGTATCATCAAAGTGACAACTGTTGATTTATTCATCTTTTTATCAGATATTGTGATTGAGCAAATCTGTCTTGCTAGAAGATTCACAGATAAACAGATATCCATTGATAACGTATACTGTCATGAGATAGGCTACGTTAGCTCTTGTATTGAAAAAATACAGTGGAAATTCCATAAGACATTAGTAAAACATAGTCCTAAGAAAAGAATCAAATAAAATTTATATAGTTTTCACATTATCTTACAGAAATATTTATAGGGATAAAATCTGGAAAAAAATTACATTAGGCACAAGTATAAAGTTTTTCTTTACACAGACTTTGCATATAATATTCTAGCTTTTACTATTAGGTATAATTGCATGATCATGTGTAAGATACCTTGATATTTCAGTAATTAATGCAATGTAAACCAAGAATAATAGAAGAGCTTGGAGTTACTAACTCAGTAGCTTGATTTTTGCAAACTTCATCATGTTCCTGCATTGCCTTAGTCAAAAGAATAAATAATTATTTAATTGAGAAAATACTTTCTTTTTCTAGACATATTTTACGTTTTTATTTCCACTGAACTCTAAGTACCCAAAAGCTTGGGGCTAGATTTTCAAGTACTTGGTATCAGGAGTTCACTTTCTAACAAATACGGCAGTTTTAGCTTTAAGTGAGAGTTCAGCTTTTTTGAAAATCGGGTCTTAACCTACTTAAACTTTTGAGTATTTCTTTTGTTGAAATTTCCACCAAGTCATTTCAGCTTGAGTACCAGTCACCTATGTTATTTTGAAGGCAGTGAGTTGGCAAATTTTCATACGCATACACTCAGAGATGGTTCCAGTCAGTAATTAATCAGAAATTACATACTGCCATTAGTAGTAGAACATCTAAACTGAAAGAAACCAAACAAAAAGAATAGACTGCTTAGCAAAACCTTAAGAACTTAAAGTGGGCTTTTGCCTGCCCTGTCTGGCAGAAGGGGTCTGTTCATGCATTACAGCTTTTGAAAGAAATCTGTTTTCCCTACACTAAAATAAATTAAAAGAAAAAGTCTATCCCAAAATAAAAAAGCTCATCTTGGGTTTCTACTTTGCAAAAGCTTTGGTGAGAAGGAATTTATAGTATTGAGCTAAAAGCAGAATCAACTACCACACCATATAGTCAACTTCTAATAAAGCAGCTTGCTTATAAAATAGTCCATAAAAGCAGTATGTAAGTAAATAACATTCACAAGTTTGTAAATAATGGATTGGTTAGACTAACTTAAGGCAAATTTAGTGAAAGAAAACCGGTAGGCCTTGGATTTCACTTAAATGTATCCACCTAACATGAGTAATTCACTCCAATTTGCTCCACTAGCAAGGTGATGAGAAGAAAATGGTAGACACCAACACGACAGGAGTTCTTTTACACTGTCCATTTCCAAAGAAACCAAACTGAAATTCTGTGTTCAGTTAAGAAATGAAAAGGCAGGGTTCAGACTTCAGAATGTCCAGCTTTCTCTGGAAAAGGACAGAAGAAAGCCATCATTTTTATGCTAACAATGATAGAAATAATGCCTTTTTTCTGTCATCTTTACATAAAGACACAGCCATTGTTGGTGCTATTGTGGATTTGACCTACATTTTGAGAGCTGAACCAGTTCCATACTGACAAATAACCACTGCTCTTATCCCAAAAAAATCTGTGCCAGTTTCCTCTCTGCACAGCTCTTGGCATGAGATGGTCATGGAAAGAAAGAAAGTTGCCTTACTTCTTCCCACAGTAGCCCTTATCTATACAAAGCTATTCAGTATTTCTAAGTTACCTACCTTTTCTTCCCCCTATGCTGTAAGAGCCATGGTTACAATAGGGAGCATTATTTTTACACAGCTTGCCTGATTTTCTCTTTTATTAGTTTGCAAAGAATATAACAGAGTGGTGGCAAGGAAAATCTGTTCTTTTTTGAATACCTGTCTTTTTATTCTTCACATGCTTGTGGCTTTGCAATATTTTTATGCTCAGCTTTGAGTTGGACAGTGTTGAAGCAACTGTTATCATAAACTTTCTTACGACAATCTAAATTCCTTTCTACACGATTGCTATTCCTTAGCAATTATCTTTGCAAGTCAATATTTTGCAGTCTTTGACTGGATGCAAGGCCCACATGAAGTTCTAGTTGTCATATTGTAGACTTAAGATGCTTTCACTGGTAATCATTGAAACCCAGCAACATGTCTTAAAGGAGAACAGAGACAGTTTAGGGATTCTTAGCATGTTCTGGTGTGACCCGAGTTCAATCCATGGAGATGGCAGCTGATTTACATTTACTTCCCACAAATTTATTGCAGCAATTCACCACTAAATCAAGTACCATTCTCACTCATTTTAATTGTGATCAAGTTAGCTGAATAAAGTTAAATATCTGCAGATCGCCAAACTCTAGCTAGGTCAGACTACAATGTCCAAAAATTTCCTGGTTTACTATAGTTGCTAAAATGACATCTTTGATGGTCACATACAGTGATCTTACACAGTTCTGAAGAATACAGACCATTTTTTAATAGTTCTAGTTCGAATGTAGTCCAAAATCCTGTCTCCATCCTGTCTTGATCTTTGCCAGAAGCTACCTTAAAAGCAGGACTCCATGACGTGACTCCCAAGGAGATGTCTATTTTAACAGAAGATGAGAAAACAAAAGAAAGAGAGTCATGGTACTGTATTTTCCAAAGTTCTGTGATAATGGAGGCTTTTAGAAGTTTGCAGGAATTAATATCCTTTTGGTCAATCAATATATCTACACAGTGGAAGATGAGGCCTGTTGACAACTTCTCACAGGATGAAAAAAAGAAAATGGTACTAGAGGATCTGTGCTCAGGCAATGAGGAAGACATTTCCCTCACATTCTTTGAACAACTTCCATCTCCAGCTTTCATACTTTAGAACAGCTCCAAATTCCAAACCTCACTGGAACAGCACTAAATTACACCATTTACCTATTACTTAAAAACTCCAGCATTAGATATTGATAAATCCATGGTAAATAGCTAGCCTTTCTATGTATCTTGCTTTTCTTCATTAATGGATTACTAACATAAAATGCTCAAGCTATTTTACGATAGAAATAGCTATTTGTAAATTGTTTGCCCAGAATACAAGCATAAGTTTTGAAATCTTAGTGTTAGACACCTGATGCTCGGTATTCTGCAAATCAGTTAGGCATGTATCTCATACACATATTCCATTAATCATGTTTAAGTAGCATCTCTGACCATTTCTTACCATTAGCATAAAATGCTCCAAATTGCTTGTCAGTTTGTGAAGTATTAAAAATATTCAGTAAACAACTACCAAATTGTTAATAATGCTATATATCAAATAAAATTGTGCTATGAAACAGCACAATTATACTTAAGCTGCCAAGTGTTTCAAATGTAGATATGAACTTTCTTTTACCTTTTTTATTTTACCAGAAAGAACCATCTATCTCTCACAAAACATTTAGAGCTTTTCTTTACTTCATTACAGTACAGAAGCTTTTATCAGTAATTGGACTAGATTCTGCAAATGGTGGGGCCAATAGCAGGTCAAATTAAGTTCCTCAATTACTAGTCAGGTTAGTTAGACACTTTCCAGTTACACATTTAGGTTAGTGTTTCCTATAAGGTACCAAGGGATATGACTAAGACTTACAGCATTTAATTTCAATTTGTAATTTCCTTTGAATGGATATTTAGATATGTTTTTCCCCTACTAAGATCATTTGCATTAAGAGTTCCTTCCAATTGCTCATAAAAATTTGATATATGTTTTTACAAAAAAATTTAAAGTTGCTAAATTTTCAGAATTACTGGGACAAATCTATCTCTGATGTAAATTTGGATAAATGGAGTTACTGCAACAACAATGGAACAGAGTTGTGTTTTACTTAGCCCTAGACATGCTTTGCCTCTCAATTGTATTCAGCTTTCTATGGAACACTGCTAATAAAGATACCGCTTTTTTATGTTTTAAAGGTACTTGAAGGCCTTCTGGAGAGAAGGGGCAGTTTTCATAAATATTAATCTTCCACTGTTACTGGTCACTATATTTAGAGATATATAATCATATCAACTCACTCACTGTATGTGAATAGAGACAGGAAATATCACATAACTAAGTAAAACGTTGCAAAGTACACAAATCTGTATAATTATGCAAAGCTGCAATATGGAGTAATTTCAGTCATGGCCAATAGTGGGGGCTAATGCTAATAAACAAAAGATTATTTAAAAAATAGCAGGAAATTACTGTGAATATGTGACTGCTATTCAAACAGAAGTAATAAAAACTTTATTTTGAAGGATGCCCGAATATAAACATTCTGTGATTTCCCTTAAAAGAGTTCTTGCCTTCTCCTTTCTTTTAATTTTATTTGGGATAGAGTGAGACAGCCTTCATATAACATGTGTTGACAGCTTACATGTGGTTGTGGTCACGTACATTGTGTGATGTGTGTTTGCAGAATGTACTATATATTCCCCAAGTTTCAACTGGACTCCTAGCCTACCCAGCTCAGCCATCAGTACCACTGTAGACAGTGGCCTCAGTCTCAACATAGACCGTATAAACTCATAGCACATTGACTATTTACTCATGCACAGACACATCAGAACAAATTTTCCATAGCAATTTCTGTTTAAAATTCTTGTGCTTCTTGGAGGAAAAACAAAACCAAAAACTAAACAGGAAGTTCACCAGCATATCAACTTACACTTAGGGTGCTGCACAGGGATACACACCAGCTGCTCTTGCTACAGGCTTTCTAGTGACCTCAGTGGCTTAAACAATTCCCCTGCACCTCATTCGCCAAATGTAAAGAGAGAGACGTGTCCAATTTCATTATTTTTCTGACCTATCTGTTTATTTCAGAGCAGTAAAAAAGATGCATCAAAACCACAGTCTTCAGGTAACTTTACTTTGTAATGTATATAAGAAAGATTATTCTTAATCAAAGCATTTATAGTCTGATATTTCAGTATATTAGAAACGCTTCTCAGTTCTATTGTGATTAAAAGAAGGACAAAACACCCATAAAATTCTAATTAGAGAATAACTGACTCTAAGAGAGATTTTCAGAGGAGCCTGAAGAAATATGACACCTCTATTAAGAGGTTTGTTGCGGGTTTTTTTAAACACTAGCATGAAAATGGAACCAGCCTGTCCTCCACTTCCAAACAATTCTCATTTCTTTTTGCAATCTACTGGCTAGTGCCATCTTGCCTTATTTACACTGCATAGTGAATATTTGAAAAACCATACAAAAATTTCCATATTCCAATTTCAACCAACAGTAATGGAAAGTGTAAGCTAAATTGCCTTCCAAACTCTTTTTGCATCTGTAGGTAAATTAAACTAAACTTCCAAGAAACCTGTCTCTTGAATGCTATTGTTCAAAGAATGAAGGAGATGTGAAGCAGGAGCAGGGATGGGGTCTATCACATTTGCATAAGGAAGATAGCTCCTTTGTAAACATTGATACAGAACGGCAAGTCTAGAAATGACTTTTTCCCCCATAAACTCTCTCCCCTCTGACTTACACATCCTTGTAATATATACTGCTGTTTTGACTTGAGCTATGCACCCAAATAGACTATTTGTGGAGTATTTGTGATGCACAGATCTATTATGCACAGCTATCAGAGGTCAAACACAGAGCAATTCTATACCTCTGATGTCAGCCTGAACAGAAGCATTGTTCTTGGCAGTGACAGGAAAAAGGCACCACATCCAAATTACTGAAAGCCTTCTCATGGCAGAAGAAAAAGCTGTCAGTTTAACAGCTGAACACAGAAGGTTCAACCAGTATATATCCTTCTTATTCAAGTAACATGAAACCCTGGAAAAAAAAAGAAAAGGGAGGGGGGGAAGCTGGAACTGTGTCAGATTTTTTAAGTTGGAAAAGCTCTTGTCAATGCTGAACAAAGAAAACCAGTCATTTGTGTTGCCAAGACAGTGCTACCGCATTACAAAATAGAAGAGAAAGAGGGAGCCTCGATATAAATACATAACATGCATGTCTGTATATGTGTGTACCAAAAGAGAAAATATTCTAAATTTACTATAGTTTCATATTTACAATTCATAGTAGGATGCAAACTGTGTGAATGTATGCTAACATGCATGCTCATACATAAGTATATGCTGATCTGTAGTAAATCTATTAAATTTGTCCCCTATGTGTGTTTCCCTTTTCTGTGTTTTTTACTCAAAACAACAATAGCTCTAATTACAGGCTCATATCTTATTCATGCTCAGTGTATATTCTTTGAATAGCATCCCCAAACCCCACTCACTGTACCTAAAGAGCAGGGGGATATCCTCCCTGTTTCGGGTGAACAACCCTTTCATGCATCTTTGACAAAACAGACTGTAACATATTAACAGCTACCTAATAATGACATGAGAAAAGAATCTTACAACTCTGGGCTACAGGAAATAAAGGTGTAGGCTGAGTCTAGCCCTGAGGCCACAATCCCCTTACTTTCCTCTAGAACAAATTATTGCTCAGTGTAAGGGAAAGATGTTTGCAACTACGGCAATGATAAGTACCAAATCTTCACTTTTTGCTTGTAGTTTTAAAATGTACACTGGATTTGTACATACACGAGCATTTGTAAAAGCTAAGCATGTCATCCAGCTTACAGGCTATATTTCAATTTCTAATGCATAAGTAAAAGAGATTTAAAATGCCAGTGAATAGTTCTAACCCAGCTACATCACACAAGTGAAGCATTAGGTGGGGAATATGCACACATCTGTCATCGGATCTGCCACATGGTCCTTGAAGAAATATCAGTCCTGATAGGCTCTTTACTAGTTTTGTTTCCCACTGCCACAGGATAAGCAGTTTAAAAAATGATGCTAATTTTCAGTGGAAGAACCATGAGTAGTAATATGAGAAGACAAGTGTACACAGTCACAGGATGGATTCAGAATATTAATACATTGCTCTCTGACAACATTAAAGAAAGCATCGACTTTAATTTCATTCCCCTGGATTGCTGTTGCTTTTTTGTTATTACAAAGCAAAAATAGATCATTTTTGCTGATTAGAAGTTCCCATGCTCTTCATATTTATCTCATACTTGAAGTCACAACACTCAGCTTGTGACAACATAATTGTCTCCATAGAAACTGCGTTCTCGCGAAATAGAGCATTTGCACAATATTTGGACCCTGTTTACTGAAAACCTAGTAAATGCCTCTACTACACAAACTGTCACCACTAGCAGATTTCATAGAAACCTACAAACCACTTTAGGAATTTACTAAAAGAATACTGATTTCCACTTCTAACCAGTCAAAAATAAATCAATCATTATGTTAGGTCCAAGAAAACTTCTCAGCTGTGCAGGACCAGAATAGGTGCCTCAGTGTTCATTTATACTCAGGTGTAGCTGTTTAACCTAAAACTGTGCATTAGGTCTTTGATTACTATGAATTGTTGACACATGACACTGATTCACAAACCAGGGAACACTGTGGACCCTGTTTACACCACAAAATGGACTCTGAAGTTAAGCTCCTAATACCCTTACTTTTCTTCTGTTTCTAACTTGAGACCTTTAATCATAATTGAGGATCTCTTTAGGCTCAACTTTGTCTTCAAACTAAATTCCAAAAACCTCCTCAAACAAACAATTTCTACAAAAGGCTTTAGGAGAGTTTGGACTTTTATTGTTTCATAAAATTTAACTGCAACAAATATTAAAATGAGGCTATATTTCTTTGTTATATCAATATCTTGAATTGCTTTTTTGCACTTGCTATAGTGGGATGTCTCTTGCTAACTTAATTCTCTAGTCTCCCTTTAAAGTTACCAGAAATCAATAGGTACTGCCAGATAACAGGTCAACCCACACATGCAAAGTAAGAGCAAGGTGCCTGGAAATGAAGTCAATAACAAAGTTCTAATTAGCCTCAAAACGATAGCGCATCCCCCTGTACCGCTGACCTATGCGGTCACCCTGACCACACAGCTGCGCACCAGAGTCGTCAGGTTGAAGAGGAGAGGACTTTGCTGACTGATATTTCCAGTGGCTTAGAAAGGTGAATGCGGGAAGAATCTAGTGAAACTCTTTCCAAACACATTATCTAATTTTTTCTTTACCTCTAATGAGTAACTATTTGCTGTATCACTCAATAGAAAATGTATCTTACCATTTTCAGGGTGGGGGGTGTGTCTTTTGTTTTGTCAGGCTATGCAAAAGGACCAATAAGGAAAAACAGAATTCTTGATCATCTGATGATCAGTACAACCTAAATACCTCAGGACCAGCTCACTTATGTGTATGATACCAACATATGATGCTGTCTTAGATACTTGCCAGAAAACAAACATACAGTGCCAATAAAAGGCAAAAGTGAACTTCATTCATCCATAACAAGGCAATAAAAAACAGCATAATATAATTATTTTCCATAACTCAGATCTTAACATACAGGGGACAAAATATGAAAAAAATGAAAAAACCCCCAAAACCTTTTTCTTTTGTTACAAAGCTTTGACGTCATCACTGTTGTTTCTCTGACAGGAGCTTGCAAAAGTTTATAAATCCTATTTAGCCTTTAGGTTGCTCTGCTTAGGAATTTAAAAAGGATGTCAGTGTAGGGTTACAGACCAGATTACAATTCTCTTTGCTGCCATGTGTATGTGGACTGGAGGAATAAATAAGATGCATGGAGATGAAGTTTGTAGGTATCTCTTTTCCCATATATTGACAGAATACATTTCACAATGCACTGACTGATTGTTTTTTTCCTTCTCTTTCTGCTTCCTCCCTCTTCCATCCCTAGGATCCCTTGGGTATGTGAATGTTTTTCTTTCTCTCTCTTGTTTCCCCATTCTGGCTTACAAGCTTATCCCGCACACCTGCAAGAGCAGGAGCCTTCAGTCACAAAGGGCTGCCAAAGCTCTCATGTCAAGCAGGAGACATAATTTGGAGCATCTTTTTCAGCTTCATTAATAACAAAACACCTGTGAGCCAGGGAGTTTAAGAGATTGTGTCTTCATCACTTATGAATCTTCCTCCCTGCTGTGGCACTTATGTCTTTGCCAGCTCAACCTGGCACAATTCCTCACCATCCAAAATTAAAAAAGAATAAAAAATCCTTTTGTCTCCAATAAAAGCAATGTGGATGGAAAAGGCAGGGTGCTGGGAGAAAACAGCACCAGGACCTGAAAGTCGAACCCTGCTAGAGCTGGTAAGAGTGACAAGCCTTGACATTGCTTCATATTTATTCTCAGTTTCTCACTGTGGGGTTTTGTTTGTTTGTTTTGGTTCTGTTTTTGTTTTAAGAAAAAAAAATGGCCAAGGAAAAATATAATCCTAATGATTCAAGTACTGACATTAAAGCTGCTCTACTCCTCCACACTCCCACTGCAAACTTACCGTTGTCCACTGAATTTTTGTTTCTATTAATAAATAAAATAGCTATGGCAAAGGCAGAGAACAGCTTCTAACCTTATCTTTCCATAATAAGTTGCTAAAGGGAAGAGCTTCCATTAATATAGTCTCATCATGAAAGGTTAAACCCTATCAAAAAGATTTCTTTTTTAAAATCATTGTCTTTACCAGGAAGTTTCGTGGAACACTCTCACAAAATGCTCCATCCTGAAGCTCTACGAAAGGAAGGGCATTTGATTTGCAGCCAAACAGCAGCTATACAACACATTGTGGTTAATTTGACTTCTGAGGACACCAAAGCACTTTGCTAACTATCCCAGACTACTAGGCACAGAAATTGTCTTTTGATATAATCTCAGTTATTGCCATACCTATGAGCTTTTTGAAATTCTCTCAATACAAGTGTTAGGACCTAGGAGTCCTTTGGTAGGCAGTATAAATGCAAGCCAGAGATCATTGAATAAATTATTACATCTCAAAGTGTTCCATGGGATTAAATAACCTGAAGGTCTGATAGATATCCCTGTCTAACTGTAGCAGACACAACAGTGGCCACCACTGGAGAATTTTAACTGATGCTACAGTATTAACATTAAATCTTGGAAGAGAGATCTTTAAATGTCAAAAAGTCAATAAGGCACAGAAGTGAATGACCAAATCTGGCTTTCTGGCCTTTTAAAGAACAAAATAAGGTTCCTACAATAGCTTCTGCTTTTGGGTTGGGTACAGAGGGAAAGTGCATCTCTGTCCACCTCTTTCATGATACTGATGCTTAGAATCTCCTGGGCTCTTGTCTTTTGTGATACATGCAAATAAAAATCTCAGATTCTTACAATCAGAGAAATACTTTGATTTTAGGATATATATATATATACAGATTTTTTTATGCGCTGTTCTATGTACTCCTTGCAGAAGTAGTAAAAATAACTGAAATACAAAGCCTGGGCAAGAGTTGACGGACCACACATTTTCCCTCACTCTGCTAATGGACCTCAGTACAACTTACAGGATCTTTCTTCTTTAACAAGGCATTGCTGCCTGTGCTTGAGCTGTGCTGCTCTGTGATATGATCACATATTCTGCAAGCAGAAAATGAGTGCATGTCCTATTCATATTCCTGTGCTTCATCACACAAACAATGACTTGAACCTGCCCCTTCAGAGCTGCCATCCTAGGTCATTAATAGATCGAGCAATGTGTGTGACCCTAAAGTGAGCAAGCGTCTCTATGGGATATGCCTGACTTCAAGTTCAAATTCAAAGACAAAGAAATCCAGCTAAGACCTTTGTTCTTTTCTCACATGACAAGCACTGAAAACCCCACTGGAAATTCAGAAGGATAGACACATTTGTGGGTTTCCACAGGGGTAGGCCTTAATGTTTAGTATCTATGTTTTGTGGAAGACCAGGTTTCAAGAACTCCACACACAGATTAGCTGGTAACTTTGGAAGTGTGTATATTAAAATCTCACCACTGTAAAAATTCAGTATTTTTAGAAACATACTATTCAAAAATTCACACAGTTCTTACATTCATGAACATTCTCGAGATCAGTTTCACAGCATAACAAACTTCTGGACAGAAAATAAAAGTTGATTTAAATGGTATGAGATTCCACTGGTGTAGCAGTTGACAAATATAATTCAGGTACCTCAGAGCTCAGTTGTGAGTTCCTGTCTGATTATGGTTTGCAAAGAAAATTGAAGTTTCTTAAATGTGCATTCTTTTTAAAAAAAAACAAAGACAAACAAACAAACAAAAAATCACTGTTGGATGGAAACATCAAGATCCCAGCCTGAAGGCTAAAATCAAGACATAATAGTGAAGAAGGAAAGCAAAAAAGGATGAGACATCCACAGTGAAAGGAGGGTATAAGAAAAACAACTGTGTGTAAAAAAAAAAAAAAGGCAATGTGAAGGAATTTTCTGCTTATTGTTATGTTGCTATTCTCTCATTCTAATTACCATATACTTTAGAAGCTAATAAGACAAAATAAGCAGATGAGAGATCAACAAGAGCAATAAGCCTCACTCACAGATTAAAAGCAGGTGGTGAAATGAGAGAATAACATGAATGGGGGAGCACTTCTGATCTGAAGGGGAAAGAAGACGTGGACACAGCTCGCTGGCGCTGGGCTCCCAGCGTAGCTGGGGAGCGTGGCAGTGCCCCGTGGCTGGGGCCCCTGCGGAGAGCCTGCGCCGCAGAGCAGCACCATCCAGGGCATCTTTCTTACTCAAGTAACGTGAACCACAGAAAGAAAACTACAGCTCTCTCAGATGTCTTAAGTTACAAAAGCTTTTGTCAGTGCCGAACAAAGAACACAACTGAGGCAGTGCCACTGAATTAATAGATAAAAGACAGAGTTTCAACGTATATTTATAATCAAAGTATATCAAGTATGCTAGATATGTGATGCATATATCTTTCCTTACAGAAAGATGCAATCACGCCTTCTAATATTTACGTATAACTAATGTATTTAATGCATATGCAAGCATTATATAGAAAATATGATATGGGTACAATATAGATCATATACGTACAAATAATCACCCATTGAGAAGAGCACCTTCACATTACAGTCTTCTATGCTATCTACACACTCAGCATGTGAAGGTCTTCCTAAACCCAGCACCAGCTCTGGCAGCCCTCAGGCAGGCTGGCGCTGGGTGCCTGTGTTCAGGCAGCCAAATTCTACTGTGAACATTTAGAACCATGATCAACAACACATATCAAATATTTGGCTTGTAGTGGTGTTGAGTAGCTTCTACATTTGAAAAGCTGAGCTTATTACCCACTCAAAGGGGATATTCCTTGTTATTTGGATATTAAATGTGATTTACAAGGCCAGAAAGTAAACAGCACAACCAATACCTAACAAATCCATACCATACAGACGTGGCTCTACAGATGACAAACATGCTTCAATTCACCTGCAGTTTACTGTTTAGTGTACAGAGGTGCCAGCACTCAGGCTTTATCCAGATGCTTTTCCAGTACTGCCATATTCCCACAGTTTAAATATTGAGAGCAATTTCAAACAAGAGTTTTACAGAGCAGCAATGCAAATATTCTTAGGAAACGTGACAGGTCCATCTCTTTAATGAGCATTCATCATTAACTTAAAGAACTATGGCTGAAGGAAAAAAAAGGAAGGAAAAATTGAGAGAAAAAAAACTCAAACAAACAAAAAAGGAATAAGAAAAAGAAAAACAAAGTGCTGCATTACTAATTGACCAGAATGGTGATTAAAACACAGGAGTTCCTGGCACCCTCAACAACAAACTCTTTGGGCAACCGGTAAGCTAGAAGCTTGCCCTAACTATTGTCTTGAATAACTCAGGGGGTTGAAGGGAACATCTACTTGTGGGAAAAAAGTAAAATCCATCAGGTATCTATCTTCTGTTGTTTATATTATTGACCTGACCACTTGGCAGGGTAGGTGAACAATATGAAGTCAAATTCTCAAATGGTTTAATTCAGCACAGCTTAATTCAGCTTTAATTTAGCACAGATTCATTGACTGCAGTCCAGCTGGGCTGATTTATTCCAGCTAAAGAGTTGGCCCCATTCTAGTGTAACTGGTGAAAACTATTATCCACTGAAAGCATGGTCATAAAGAAAAAGGTATTGAGAGGCATAGTATGAAATACGAGGTGTTGATATACGGAATGCTAACAATGTTTATAGCAAAGACAGCTCACTCTTTCACTGCTGTGATTACAGTTGGCTTTTGTTACTACTGAGCAAAAGAAGAACATCTTTATTGCTTGGAAGTCCATGTGCTCCTCCTGTTTATCTTGCCTTTGAAATCTTTACCCTTAGCTTGTGACAACATAATTATCTCCACGGAAACTGACTAAACTGTCATGAAATAGAACACTTACATAAAATTTGGACCCTGCTACTTACCTCGTAAGTGTGCACATCATACAAACTGCCACCACAGACAGATTTCATATGGGCCCACTCTCCCTCTTATAGGAATGCTAGAACACAATGCTTTTCCTGTTTTTATTCATCCAAATTATACCACTTATTACATTAAGGCTTCATAAATGCCTTAATTGTTTAATATAATGAAGAATTACTCTGTTTTCATATTCAGATATCTGTATGTCTACCAAAACTAGGCTTATGATGATTTATAGAAAAGCACAATGTATGGAAGCTAACATGAAAAAGAACGTTTTACAAAAGTAAATTTTCAATTTTATAACCTGAAAACACAAGTCTAGCAAGGAGAGTATTTCCTAACATGAGTTAGGAGCTCATGTCATGGAAGCTTAGCAACAATGAGAAGATTAAGCATGGGTGTTCTATTAAAGTATTTTTTTTCCTTTAGTGCTTTTGAAAATCCCACTGCACACTATTAGTTGCAACTATGCTGGGCCAATCCTATTAGCTATCTCCATTATGTGTTCACAACTTCCACTGAAAGATGAGTTCTTCCATTTCAGGAGATATTTCATAAACTAATTGCAGACTTTTTGCAGTTAAGTTGCATTCATCTTATTTTAAATTCTGTATGCATTGATGCTTTGGATAACATTACACAGAGACCCTTGAACACTTCACCATATTTAATAAATAAATAAATGTATATAGAAACACATTCTTCCAGGGGTAGAAGAGAGGAAAGGGAATTGTGTGGTAACATACCATGCATTTATAACAGATTGCAGATATCTAGAGGCCAAATTATTTTTAGCCTGCTCTCCTAAAGAAATGAGTCTTGTGCTTGTGCCTCTGTCTGTCCCTTTGAATCTGCTGGCCAGTTACCCTTGACGGATAGGCAGTATCATCAGAGAGATTGTTGCTACAGATTTCACAAAAGCCAGAGGCTGGTTAGAAGCCAGGGACAAACACTGTCTCCATTAAGGAGATGTTCAAAGGACTTTGTCCCTGTATATTCTCACAGCATTGCTGCTGGCTGCTCATGCTGAGGACATGCTTACCCTGGACCAGCAGTGCTGTGTGCTGTCTTTTGCCCCTCTAACTACGCAAGAACTTCCGAGCTATAGGGGAGAGATTACAAAATACTGAATTAAACAACTTCAGTAGAAGAGGGGGTTGGAACATGGAAAAGACTTTGAGGTACTGCCACAGAGAAGCCATGATAAGGGGGAATAAAGTTGCTGACATAACAGAACACGTGAAGTAATTGGATAGAAATCCGCAAGACTTCATTAGGGAAGGTTCATAAGGGAGTTGTTCCTGGGAAAACAAGGGCTCTCTTATGGTAAAGCAATTAAGTGGAATTCACTGTCAAAGGTATTGCAATTTTGTAAATTATTTCAAGAGAACAATCATCTAAATATAGTAATGCTTTTTGTTCCAGGTGAATACATAAGGCTTTTTCCCCCTAAGCTACTCATTTCTAAAGCTGTCCTGTGCTCCAACAACAGCAATTTCATCCCACGTTGTATTTAGTAAATTGCACTGAAGCACATGAAGCCTTCCCATAATCTCTGTAAACATGGCCATATATCTAAAGGCAACTGTTACATATGGGTCATTATCTAGTCTATTGCTCAATATGTCCTATTCATGACCATGTCATCTCACTGAAGATGAAGTTGGTCTGCATTTAGATGCCAAGTAAGATGCTCTAAAAATATATAAAATACAAATATTTCCATAAATATAATTTGCTTTTCAAATAGTAGACTATATCGTTCATGTAATGCTTTTACATCAAACAAAATATACATCCAGAGGTTTAAACGGTTCCACAAGCACCAGATATTTTACTTTTGAATGCATTATTACCTGCACACATATTATCTTCTCCTGGGCAGCGATAATGGGTGAATCTGAAATGTTTTGGAGGTTTTGTCATCCATCTGAATTTTAGTATAAACTGATTCAGGAAAACAAGAGGCCAGGCACAACAGTTTTCCTGAAGCTCAGGATGGTGAGTAACACAGCTGACACATATGGTGTGGCACCTGCTGCTTATTATGTACAAATCAAACAAGCTCATCATTCTTGTAAAGTATTCTCCAATATGAGCCTGTTAAACCTCCTTCTCTTCTATTTCTCTCTAATTTTTAGACATCATAGTCAAAAGGTGACAACCACTAACAGGAACATATCAGTTTGCCATCAGGGAATAGACTGCAGCTGAGTTCCCCATTTCTAAAGACTTTCATTTTGTGGTCCTTCAAGATTAGGGCACATGACCCACCCACAACAGCTGGCAGCACTTAGCAATATCCCCCTTCCCTCATTTCATTCTATGAATATGCATTTCAGAAGCTCTAGACTGGACTGAAAAATACACAGAACTCAAAAGCATCTAACAGGAGTAGTAGAAAGCCTGTAAAATCAATGTAAAAAAACACATCAAATAGAATTGTTAACAAGCTGCATTTAAGTCTTACTGCAAGATTCGGACAGTTGCAGTGGTTACCCTGGTGAAATATAACCAGTGTACAATATTCTCCAGTGCCATTTAATAAAATGTAGCCCTATAGTGTTTGCATAAGAGTGGGTACGTACAGTGCAGCCTGTAAGGGACTTCTGAGGTTCTCCGAGTCATTTCCTACAGCACTTCCCATAGCTTTATTCTTAGGTTTGCAAGAGACAGAACACATTTAATGACCTCATAATTGGCAAAGCAAAGCTTTAATTACATGATAATTTGATGGCTGGGTTAGGGAGGGCTTGCATTATGAAACTAGATGTCTTACAGGAGCACCTTGGTGAAGCACACATTTCAAAACTAATCCATTTTTATTTTATTTGTGCTTTTTGGTTTAGATTATCCACAGAGCCCTGGAAAAGAGATGAGCTGATGCTGTGGCAGCCCCATGATTATATCAAATAGTATAAGGAAAAGGGACCATCCTTCTTCTCTGAGTATAACCCAAGAATCTCTGTAGAACAGCATATCAAAAATCTTTCCAGATGGTTTTCATATAGAAAAAGTGATGCTGGAGGAAGAGATCAGCACTTTCATGTGTTTTTTTCCCTCCCTCTTACTTAATAATGAAAGGCTAGATGCTGTCATTTTTAACTTGGATAAGAGTTTGGATTCACTAAAGCTACTGGAACAGCTCAAAATACAAGTTGCAGAGTCAGGCAACAAATAGTAAAAAATAACTATAATTCAGAATAAAGAAAACGAGAGATGATACACATATCTCCATGAGAAGCCACTGTCTGGCATTCAGATACAAAAGTTCATTGCAGTGATATTTTGTGATATTTTCAAAAATCTAAATCTTTTCCCCAAAGAAGAAATTTAACATTATTCACTATAGTACACAGCTCATTGTATTTAACTGTGACGTGAAGGAAAGCAGTCATACACAAGTAAAAGATGAAAATACTATTGGTGGTTACTAGCTTTATAAAAAGATTTTGTGGGTAAGTGAACATATATTTAGTATCTGCTAATTTTTTTCCCTGACAATTCCGAGTAGGAGCTTCACTGTCATTGCAACTCTACAGCATCATTTATCATAAGAAGAACAAAAGACCAAAGCACTATTCAAAGATGATAACATGAAAGGCTTTGGGGACCTTTCATGCTTTCAATCACATAGCTCTGAATCCCCTCTTTCTCAATTATTTCTGTAAGTTACCATATAAAACCTTGCATCTATCCAATGGCAGATCTCATCTGGAGGTCAGGATTTAAAACAATGCTCATGCTAAACCACAAATTTTTCAGATGCTTTCTCAACTTCAAGCCCTTTTTTTTTGTAGTTTTCATAGCAGTTGTACCAAACAGGTGAAGGTATATGTCATAAAACAATCTATCCTTAGTGTCAGTATATTTAGTCCCCATGGCTATTTACTTGTTAAATATTTATTAAACAATACTTCTTTTTGTGTCTTTAGTGGTTTTCTCAGAGGACCTCAAAGCGTTTTACAAATTATAATTAACAACATCCTAATCAGACTTGTGTTTTTATTCTCATTTTACCAATAGAGAATGAGAAACATGGACAGGTTTTTTTGCAAGATTTTTTTTAAATCCCTAAATAAGCCTGTGGCAGAGAGAGGCCAGAACCCATAATCGCAGATGTCCGCATACTGTGCTTTGAACACAAAAGCATTATTTCAGAATGTGTCTTGTTTAGATCAATTTTCTATGCTAGTAATTTTGGAGACAAAATGCAGTGGTTTTTGTCTAGCCATAGGTACATGAAGTATTTATTCACATGTTGACATGAATTGTGTCTATGTAGCCTATGAGAATTCTTTCTTATTCTGTTTTCTTTCTACTATGTCTTCAATTTTTCCACCTCTCATCAATCCTCCAGAAGTACAGCACATGCATTTTAATGGAAAATACATCAAAGGTCCACAATGATGCCTGGCTACTCAACAGAATGCCAGACTGCTGAATCACAGCCCACAGACAAAGCAAAACCAATCTAAACACTTTACACGTGCTCAATTTTTAATCTCTGTACACAGGAATATGCTCGGTGTATTTTCCTGGGCTCAACAACATTCAATTGGGCTTCTACCATTCATATGCAGTTTTTGTAGCCCTCCAGAAATATCAGCAAAATCTCTAACTCCTAGATCTGTTAGAACCTCATCTTTGCCAGCCCTGCTGAAAATGTCTTTAAACGACATCTTAAAATTCTAGTTGAAAAATTAAAACAAAAAATGAGGTGGAAGGATTTTTGCAGAACAATGTATGAGAGATTTAGATTCTTGTACTTGGAAAAGAGCATGTAAAGGGAATTATCAAGAGGAAATAAGCTATATCTTAGATGAGATCATCTCTACAAAGCATTGTTTGTCTGCTGGAATTAGAGGCAGGGATGAAAAAACAAGATGGCATGTAAGACAGTTCAAGAATTTCATCCATATCCGATATGTTCCATCCATTCAGTAATAGTGCTGTTGTTGCACAGTGCCTCTCCCCTCTGTAGAATCATTTCATTTTTAATGGAATAAATGCATAAATTTAAAATCTGAAATCTTGCCTGCAGCCATTAGCTGACTATTGACAACGTCCATATATTTTCCACGAAAAGACTCCTCCTTACATCCCTCAACACTGGCAAGTCAGAGGGCAGAAAAAAATGAGTAAAATGGAACCAGAAGTTGAAAACCAAATTTCTAATCCATTAAAATATTAGGTTACCCTTATTTTGTATTGATTATTGTCCCTTTTCACATGATGTGTACTATCAGGACATCACAGTACTGTAACACTAAGACAACCTGTGTCTCTAGGATGCAGCACCAGTTTGACACCAGCATGACTCCATGGCAGCAGCAGAACGGTTAGCACTGCAAAGCTGTCACAGTGGAGTGATGCTTCAAGTACAAAAATTCACCCTTATGGTTGACCATACATGCCAGAAATCTAACTGCAGAAGCCCCTCTACAGCTGTTTCACTTACATCCAGATGTGCTTGACCAGAGATTAACACATAAACAGCAGTCTCGTGCCGGAGGTGACTGTAATCCCCACCCTCACTGCTGGGATGTGGAATAGGAACAGGTCTGTGCCCAGGACAGACTAGGAACAAGGATCCCCATGGCTGGGGGCAAACCCCTTATGTCTCCTGAGTGCCACCTTATTATCCCCACTGCTGACCAGATCATCAGAGGAGGCTGCCAGGATCTCATGGTGAACAAACAGAACATCTTTCCTGGACAAGCCTGCAAGACATCACTCAGGATGCCAAGAGACCTCATCAGAGAAGATCTAATAAACCTGAACACTCTGACTTCATAGAAGCTTTTGTTTTCTTTAGCCAGAGACCCAACATTATCTACAAGCCTAGCAGACCTCTGACATTATTTGTACATCATATGCTGCAGATTCTGTTTTGCATCAAAAGCTAAAAGATATTTCTTTCTCAGTTAGGAGCTATTTGGACCTGGAGGCAGGAGATGTCAGTAGAAAAACTAAAACATTAATATGTTTCAAAGTATTTAGAGTCCAGGCAGACCCAGATCCACCCTCCCTGCTTGCAGAGAGCAAAGCGGGCTCACATTCATCCTATTTTTACCCCAATACAGACCTTAATTAACTGGGAAGTGAGAGGTGTAACCGCAACTGAGTGTAGACTACAAAACCAAAGCTTCAGAGTAGAGAAGTTTGTAAGAACTCATTCTCTTGAGAAGACACCTAAGTATGATATTGTCACAGAGACAGCAGCATCCAAGCAAACTGAAAGTAAATAATACATTAGAAATAAGATAGCAGGAAAAAAAGATGCTGTGGGGCTTTTGAGTTCTTTTTGGTGGGGGAGTTTTTGGGGTTTTGGAGGGTTTTTTTTGTTTTGTTTTTTAATTAAACACTCTTGCCTAGTTTTCCTTAGCTAATTAGCATCCCTTCTTAGCGGTTTAAGTAACTGCTCATTTAGCTCAGTGAATGATTGCTCTGAGATTAGGGTGTGGGAAAAATCTTTCTGTTGGGAATAATCTACTTATGCTACTGTTTATTTGAAGCAGTGATAAACATAGAGATTTTCCTTCCATATGTGGCAAGTATAAGAGAAAGCAGAATGATTAATGAACCCTTGCATTTTACCAATAAATTACTAACTTCAGACACAAATTTATAGTTTTCATTAGTACAAGGCACAAAAAATCATAACTAATTTAAATCAGTTTCATTGCAAGCTATTCTTGGGGGGTTTTTTAAGAATGTTTATATTATTTGTGTTTGATCTGCTGGGAATGATATTTTGCGCACCATTACAATCTACAAAAATTAATTATGCTTCTAATTAACAGCATGCAAATAAATTATTGCTCAATGAGTTATTTATTCAGTTGTAAAGCAGGAGCTTTAAAACTGTATATATACACATTTCATCTTATAGTGTTTTCTATTTTTTCCTTTTCTTTTTACTTATTTCTTCCCAGATCCCTGAGGTCCATTAAAGTTTGGCTTTGGTGAAAGTTTTCAGATGCTCATATTTACTGGTTCTTCAATAAACAAGAACTAGATATACAACTACATATGCATTTCCTTTCCTGTACATAGGATAAGAAGTCTAAGGAAAATAATAATGGGAAAGAAAAAGTGAAACTATATTCTGGTTAATACACTCCCTTCTCATGGTCACTTAATGAAATTAGCAGTTGTGGAACACACCAAAGATAGCTCCAGAGACTGAAGTCTCATTATCCAGAGAGCACATAAACTGGACAACCACCATGCAAGCTGCTTTCTTTTGCCCTACGATTTTTTTCAGGTGCAATTAGGAGTCACCTTGTGACGAAGGTAGGACACCCTGTCCCACTCCATTCTCACCTCCTTTTGTCAGGTTCTCAAAAAGCTGCAATTTAGTGTCAGTTCTTGCTACGGGCTCGCAGTGGACCTCAGTGGCTTGTTCCTGCCGAGCAGGTCTGACAGCACCTATCTCTTTGCAGAGAGGGTCTCCCGATAGCTGTTCATGATAGAAACTCTCCGCAACCAAAGGGGCTGAGTGAATGCAGCCACACAATTACTCTGTTTGTGCCTGTTTTCCATACATTTACAAGTTAATGATATACACAGTCATAAAAAATATTTTGAACTCGTGTCACAGAATATTCCGAGAAAATGCACTTTGCATCATAAATATTCATTCGTACAAATTTAAAAAGTAACTACTCTACACAGGGTGTCAGGGAAATCGTAGGTGGTGTTATGTCCAGGCAGAACACTTCCAGTCTTGAAATGCAAACAGACAGAAAATAATTTGAAAACATTTTATGGACTGCAGTATGCTCACTGGAATAATTTCAAACAAGCAAGAAAATCCACCCTGTCTGCTCATGGGCAAACACAGGATAGAGAAAGAAGGTAATGATCAAATTCTTAATTGTTAAGCCAGATATAGCCTAAACTTTTTTTTTTTAACTAAGATAGTAACTAACTACTGAAATAATTTATCTGAGATTCATTCATAGTCTTTAAAAACAAAGATTAAGCCATGTAGGACAGTTTTCAATATTCCCACTGTTTGTTTTAGGCCAAGGTGCACACACACATCTAAAAAATGAACAGTCCTCCACCACAGCCTGTCTGTATCTCTCTCCTTTCCAAGCCTCTAACATCAGCAGAGGTTTTGGCAAAGGTGAGCAAGCACTGCCTCTGTTGCTCTGCAGCCACTGTCACACCTACTTCTGCAGAGCTTGCTTCATGCTTTTGCAGCTCATATTCTGCAGCAAGAGCCACTGCACAGCTGCCCACGGTGGCTCCTCCACTCTCTACCCCCTCAGAGCCAAAGTGACCAGCCCCACTTCTCTGGCAGCTAGTCACGTTAACCTGCCAGCTATGTTCTAGAGAGTTGCTCAGGCACAGTCCACTTCAAAGGAAGCTGCAGAAGCAGCTGGAGGGTTTTGGTTGCAGCCATGGACTAAATGAATAAGATTATTAAAATGAAACAGATTTTTAAAAGACACACCCTTATATTTACAGACGGGGATGACCGCTGTTGAAAAACAGTCCATCACTGTTAGCGATGAGGGTTTGTGCACAGCAAATGCAGCAATGGCTGATTGTGCCTGATCTGCTCCACCAAAAGATCTGTTGGCTCCTCCTCAGCTGGGGAAAGCTGTTTTCTTTCTAGTGAAGGGACTTCACTTCAAATATAAAGTTTTTATTAGCTAACAGTGAGATTCTTGCTTCAGCCACTCATTAGCGACATAGAATCTGCCATGGTGACATGCAGGGGCCCTTAGTGTGGAGTGCAGGTTGCTGAAGCATCAAAAAAGAAAGCAGAGCATGATGACAGCCACGTGGGGGGAGTCTGGTGGCAACAAGAGGGAGAGAATACCCAAGAGCCTTCTGGGGGAAATACTTAGTGAACCTATTGCGTATAAAGGTACTCCCTTAGGTCAAAATTATTTCAGGCTTCATGCACCTACCTCGGGCTGGACTTAGGGCAGGGATACTCCTGCTTCACAAGAGGTTTCCCACTGAAGAGGTGAACATCTCATGAAAACACTCACATGGAGGAGGTGGGAAGATCCTCATCCAGGCTGTACCACTGCTTGAGGGCCATCTGGATTAGACCCAACCCAGCTGTGCTAACAGGGAGGCAATACATGGACTAACCGAATGTAGAGCACTGCCAGGGACCAAATGCATCGAAGAAGGGTCTTGTTGAACCACTGAATACTACTGTGCTAAGATCATATTATTGATCTGAAAATATATAATAATGGTACAGCAATTTTGCTTTAAATATGTAGCACATACAGAAGGGGAAGTCTTCCTTCTCAATCCTGGTCCTCAATCATCTATTTGTCTTGATATTTGCCATGTGGGTCATGTTGAAAGCATAATGAGACCATCAAAAGGTATGCTGGACAGTTTAATAGAGAAGTCTAATAAACAGATGTTAGTAATGAACAGCTACCAAATATATTAACATATCTTCTTTCTAATAAAATGTAACATAAAGTAGATGGATTGTGATACTCAACAACCTCAGTAGTGGAGTTAAAATTAAATTATATGGAAGAAAAACCAGCTCTGTTCTGATTTCAAAATTATGATGATCTATTATTATGATCCATCACTAGCAGAGCAGTAGGTGAAACAATAATAATTCACTGTTATTTATAATGCAGCAAATCATAAGAAGCATCAAGAGGAGTTATAATTCATTTTCATTTCAGGTCATAATTAGACATCTACTGCACTGTATTTTTGCACAGGTATATCAGTAGCATGGTAATTCATAATCCATCGCACAGAATCAAAACAAATGCAAACTGAGTAAAGAACTCTCTCCCCAGTGCATTTAATATATGCATTAAGCAACTGGAATAAGTACAGATATGCAGTGCACACCAGTGATACGCCATATATTTTTTCTATTATGCTAATATATTTCAATAATTTGTAAAAATTCCCTAATGGCTTTTGAATTTGAGAACTTACTGAAAAAATCGCCTGGTTCCAAACATACATCTACCAGGTTTTTGCCATGCTGCTTTGGATGATATGGTTGATGATTGCCAGCCAGATAGGGGCTGCTGGTTTCCGAGTGCACAGACGTTCAAGGGAATTTAGTAGCAAACTGGTACAGATTTGCATTTGAGGGAGGAATTCAGTTATTTTACCTTCTCCCTTTTCTTGTTTTTCTCCCAGTGTGAGAAATTTTGTTCTGTGGATCATGCAGGAAGCGCTGTGCAGCTGAAAAGCAGCAACTGTGATATACACCTGTTCAGATCAGTGGAGTTTATTAGAACAAGGATTAGAGAGTCTTAGCTGTATTTACAAAGAATTCCTCTCCAAAGCAGAGTGATGCCTGTGCCGCTTATTTTTCATAAATAAATACTTTTTTAAAAAAAAAAAAAAGACAGAACAAGAATAGTTTGGACATCAAGACATAGAATTTTTCTTTGAGATATTGTAAAAGAAGGCTTGCTGGAGGCAAGGTGCTATGTTTCCTACCTGCCAGATCCAAGCATCTGAGGTCTGGGACCAGCATACTCATCTTTTAATATCTATCCGGGTTTGTACATGCAGGGGTTTCTAACACACAGGAGATGTTCATTAAGGATGAAAATAAGACACTGCATTGTACATCGTCAGTGACACAGCTCAGAGGTACACGCACACCCAGCAAAAACCCAGCAAAGGCAAGGCATAGAGTTCCGAGACATCTGGAGAAAGTTATAGCAAGCTGCTTAAACTTCCTATGGGTTGTGGTATTACTAATGCCCTGTGTTACTCAGCTTGTCACATCTCCATCCTCTCCTGCTATGACCTTTCCCTCGGGCTCCTGACACCCTGACCTATTCCCGGCAGTAACAAACAGCACATTTCAGTTACAATTTACGGTGAGATGAGGTCAGACTTTAACACCTCTAAGCATTATTCTACAATCTGTTCATTATAGAATTATTTAGTGAGAACATCTGTCTTCCACTTAAAATGTATCCTCACATTATTTTTTCACTCCTAAGGCCACAGATGGAGAAAGAAGCCACCTGATATCAAAACAAAGCAACTTTCAAAGAATGTTGTAGGAAACGTGAAGGTAAGCTATACATCAGAATAGTTCCTCATGCTTCACAAGCCTTTACTCAAGAAAAAGTTATTGGTGTTATATCTCCTGTGGCAGACAGGGCATTCATCAGCAGAGCTCGTTCAACTCTCACAGCTTTCGGTGCCACCAGGGTTAAACATCCCCTCCCCAGCAGGTTATCCTAAATAAAGCACCATTACCCTGCAGCGGGAGGGGATCTGCCCCTCCGTATCTGTGTACTCCAGGTTTGGTAGAGACATCTGTCTGATAAATAGCTCATTTTGCAATCACTATCATATAATTTAGTATTTTGACAGGTGCATAAACTTAACATGAGCTTTATATAAATATTAAACAGTCTTTCTAAAAATGAAAGCCCTGAAATGAACACAGTTCCCCAGGCCTGCCTTAATAATTATCCTGAGGAAAGGTTTTTCTGAAGACGAAAGGGAAAAAGATTTCTCTAGTGAAAGAGTATTGGAGTAATTTGGTTATATTGTATCTGGGTTTTGTGACTATCAGCTCCAGGTGCTATCAGACAGTAGCACTGATGATAGCTTTGTACCAAGCTTTCCTTTCTTCCCTTTGTTTTTAGGAGTTTTTTGTTGGTCTTTTTTTTTTTTCTTTTACAGTTCAAGCTTATCTTTTTTCACTACCCTGAAGGGAGATGTTTACTGTAAATCTGCAAGGGTATCACAGAATGGGATCAAGGTTGAGCGAACACACAAGAAGATTTAGGAAAGTAAATACATGATAAAATTAATGAAGATGTTCCCTCCTGATGCTCTTCCTATTGCGTTACCCCTTTCACCCTGCGATAGCCTTTCTATTGTCCACCTCTTTCCTCCCAGCCTCTGCTCCTGCCCTTGCTGGGCAGAGCTTTGTTCCCAGAGAGGTACTGAAAGGATAAATCCCAAAGTCTTTGTGCTGGGTTTTTTTTTTCACCTCACAGACATTGATTTTACGCAGAATACACTCTATTCTCAGCACTTATTGCAATCAACATGAAAATAGAGTGGTACTGCTTCTGAGGGTACCTTTCTTGTTTTGTCTCCCATTATAAAAGGTGTATTGGGTTTGCATGGCAAGGTTTTTGGTAGCAGTGGGGGAGGGGACATGGGGTGGCTTCTGTGAGAGAAGCTGCCAGAAGCTTCCCCCATGTCCGACCCGACACAGCCAATGCCAGCGGCTACAGGAACGGACCCGCCGCTGGCCAAGGCCGAGCCAATCAGTAACGCCTCTGTGATAACATAATTAAGAAAAAAAAAGGAAGGGAGAAAAAAAAGCTGCACACTTTGCAGCTGGAGAGAGGAGTGAGAAGATGTAAGAGAAAACAACTTCGCAGACACCAAGGTCAGTGAAGAAGGAGGGGGAGGATGGGCTCTGGCGCCGGAGCAGCGATTCCCCGCAGCCTGTGGAGAAAGACCATGGTGAGGCAGGCTGTCCCCCTGCAGCCCATGGAGTTCCATGGTGGAGCAGATGACCACCTGTAGCCCGTGGAGGACCCCACGCCGGAGCAGGTGGATGCCCGAAGGAGGCTGTGACCCCGCGGGAAGCCCGCGCTGGAGCAGGTTCCTGTCAGGACCTGTAGCCCGTGGAGAGAGGAGCCCACGCCGGAGCAGGTTTGCTGGCAGGACTTGTGACCCCGTGGGGGACTCGCGCTGGAGCAGTCCCTTCCTGAAGGACTGCACACCATGGAATGGACCCATGCTAAAGCAGTTCGTGAAGAACTGTCAGTCATGGGAAGGACTCACGTTGGAGAAGGTCGTGGAGGACTGTCTCCCGTGAGAGGGACCCCACGCTGGTGCGGGGGAAGGAGTCCTCCCCCTGAGGAGGAAGCAGCAGCAGAAACACCGTGTGATGAACTGACCCCAACCCCATTCCCTGTCCCCTGTGCTGCTGGGGGGAGGAGGTGGAAAATCGGGAAAGAGATTAAGCCCGGGAAGAAGGGAGGGATGGGGGAGGTGTTTTAAGATTTGGTTTTACTTCTCATTCTCCTCTAATTTTGATTTGTAATAAAGCAAATTTGTTTTTTCCCCCAAGCTGAGTCTGTTTTGCCCGTGCCAGTCCCTGCTGAGTGATCTCTCTCTGTCCTTATCTCCACCCACGAGCTTTTCGTTATAATTTTCTCCCCCTGCCCATTTGAGGAGGGGGAGTGATAGAGTGGGCTTTGGTGGGCATCCGGCCTCTAGCCAGGGTCAACCCACCACAAAGGTCATTTAAAGAAAATGATACAGCAGAAACCTGCTGTTTAACTTCTTGTAAAAATGTTCTCTTCTTTTTTGTCCTTAAATACAGTATTTAAGGTGGCCTTCTAGGAGGCCTTCCTTTTGTCATAATGAAACATCTAAAAAAATAGTGGTCTAGATATTCTCTTGCTCTGTCCTAATGATAGCAATTAAAAGTTACACCAAATGCATGCCTTATTTTAAAGATGTTGAATCATAGAATCATTATGGTTGGAAAAGACCTCTAAGATCATCAAGTCCAACTGTCAACCCAACACCACCATGCCCACTAAACCATGTCCTGAAGTGCCATGTCTACACAGTTTTTGAACACCTCTAGGGATGGTGACTCCACCACTTCCCTGGGCATAATGGTAATTAATGGTCATCAGTTAAACAATACCATCCAATCTCTTTAAAGATAATTAAATAACCTGTTACCGGCTGCATGCTTACAACAAGTAAAATGCCTCTGAGCAGTTATCAGTTGTCCAACACAACTGAAGGAACCAGTCTTGCGACTGAAACAAAGATCCAGGAGCTCCTGGCTCCTAATTCTCCCCTGTGGTTCTATCTAATGGCTCTTCTTGACCAAACATTGCATGCATGCATCAAAACCTTGACAGGGACACACTATCCAAGACACCAAAACCTCAGTGAGAGCCACCATGTAAATCACACAATCTCCGACACTTCTGCCTCTATTACTTTCTTGAACATCATTTTTTTAAACACCATCACATGTACCTGTTTATAACCTTGCTGCTTACTCACCATAGCTTTGTGAAATTCTATACATTCCATGCTTCACTAGATTTTTTTGCTCATTTGTACTTCTGCAGTATAATGAAACACTTTTAAGCTTCGTGATGATGATTTTCTTTTTTTCCTATAACATCAGCTGTGTTTCAGTCTTTTATGTCCCATCTGAAATCCCCTGCCAATAATACACAGATACAGAGAGAAAAAGAGATATTCATGCATCATTTCCATTAAGGACTAAGTTCTGCTGAGTACAACGCTGAAGGTGAAGTTTTCAAAAGATAAACTTTCCCACAGGAGTGAATGACATAATTCTAAAGACGCTTTCTTAAAATGGCAATTTATTAGTAATGGCCTTCTGCATACACTGTTACTGTGGAGCTGATTTTTGTGACATGTCAGAAGCAAAGCAAGCCCATAAAGTCCAGAACATTCTTTTAATTTGTTCTTTAGCATTCAGACACTGAATATGTTTTATTGTCTTGTTTTATTTTAGGCCAGGGAGTTGATCAGATAAGCTCTGATTCATGATATCACGCTATAGCAGTCATCTTCCTTTAATAAGCAGGGCACTGCCTTGTGTATGAACTGGACACCTGATTCTGCAGCTCTGTCATCACGATGCTAACACAGTAGATGAGGAAAGCCAGTCTGAACTGTGCTTTCAAAGTCTAGTCAAATAAATCTGATATTTAATCAATTTAGTTTATTATTTAAAGGAAGGTGCTAGTAGCTGTGTGTGCTATTTTTATGTACATGAGCGATCTCATCTATGGAAAAGGGTGAATTAACCATAAATAAATTTCACTGCAATAAGTTGATATGCATAACTGCTCCAAGCATCACATGCAATATTCTAACACAAAAAAATAGAGCCATGGGCATATGAGCTGAAAATCTAGACCAACTATAAATATAGGATATTTTGAATTCAAAATAAGGTTGATTAAATGCAAAATCTGAGAACATTTACCAGAAGTTTTCAGGAAAACTAAATCCATTTCTTGTAACTAGTATACCAAATCAGTTCCAATTCCTACAAACCTCTATTTGAATACTTCTATACCATGTTACTTTGCCTTCTTCCTTACATGAAGAAGTCCCCTGAAGTCCTTCACTATTATTTTACCTGAATGACTCCAACTAAATAGAGTACCTGCATGTGTTGAAGAACTGACTTTTAAGGACAGATTTTCCCAGTAAAATCCAGACCTCAACAAAGTAAGAGAATTCCCAAAATATTTAGCAGTGGCTGTTTTTAAGACTCGTCTGAATTTCATGGACAGGTTTTATCATGTGTGATTTCCATTCCATTTTCTTCATCTCTGTTATAGCATAAAATTTCATCAAGTGTAAATGTCAGATCTTTTCTTTATTATTTGCTAATGTCATAAAAAGCTGAAATGTTTGCTTTGTTAAAGGGCTTACTGAGCATTGACTTTTCTTTATTTGTATTTTACTACCAAAAATGTTTTAAAAAATAAAATAGTAAAAAAAAAATCCCATCTGAAATGGGATTTAAATAACAGAGCAAGGTTTGCCATTATCATAAATGTATAAAGTGCTTTGTGAGTAATAAAATGGATCATGGATTCTGGATAATTCAAACTGAAATGTTATGTTCAGTATCAAGATTAGATTACATTAATGTAGTTCATTTTAAATGGTTTAAAGGCCATCAGATGCATGTGAAAAGAATCTGTATCATAACTTAGAATAAATAGACTGAGACATTTGTTTATAATGTCAGTGCTAAACAAGTCTATTACTACATTTCTGCATGTAACACAATGTTACCACTGTTATTAAACAAGCAGAGCATGAAGATAAATTATAGCTTTAATTATAAACATTACCTTTGCATATTTATTGATTTAAAATGAAACAATGTTCACTAACCTTGGATTATTTATATTTGTTAACATTTTAATTAACTTTGTTTTATTTATGTAACTTCTTTGCTGCTGCTGGTCATACACAGCCACTTAACTTGCATAATCTAATTTATCATACTAGATATTATCCAGGAAATCATACAATGTTGTTATGGCCAGTTTTGCTAAAAGATACATATAAAAAAAAGAGTTAATGACTGATGGGAACCCCCTTTAAGTTCACTCTCAGCTATAAACTCTAGCCTTGCTTTTTAAAAAATATTACACCCATCTACCCAAGATGCCAGCCATAATTCAAAGAAAACTCTCCTTACCCTGAAATTATTCCATTTGACAATATGTCCTTGATTCAATATTGCTAGTGTTCATTCTTAAAGTGATTTGGGCAGAAAAAAAGCCCTTGAAGGACTCAGTGTTTATTATAGCTCAATAATGAGCAGATAATGGGTTATATGGAGGAATTAAGGTCATAATACAGCCTGAAAAATCTTCTTTGCCCGGTTGAAGTATATCAGAGGAAGAGAAACTGCTGAAGTTTCAAATCCCCGGATGAATTTCAAATCCTTCCAACTTCCAGCTAGAAAATGGGAAAACAAGCTTAACAGTAACATTCTTACTGCTGCTTTGCAATGAACCTCTTTATAACTTCCCATCAGCCAAACTTAGCTGCAGTCAGAATAAGACTCAGCTGACTTCAACAGCGACTGCTGGGCCCACCTGCAAAAACCAGCTCTCAGCTGCCTGGGCTCTGTCTGTCTCTGATCCCAGTGACCCAACAAAAGGCAGTTATCCCAGCATTTGTCTTAGGATAGAGGTTTCTGTATGGCTGGTGAAGCAGATAAGAGATGAGGGTATTCCAACAAAATTGCTTTTAAAATTCATGTTAAATTCTGCTATTAAATGCTGGATTCTCTTTGTCACACATATCTGGGAGAAAATTTGTTTAACGTTGTCTCTAGTTTAAATCTAAAAGAGAGTAGTAAGAATTTGTTGTATTTTGTATAATTAAAGTTTTATTGTTAAAAATTATAATGAAAATGCAATCAGTATCTTTAATATCAATAAATATATTTAAATAAGAAATGCCTTTAAATTTAAGTAAATAATATAAATATTTTTAATGCATTCCTCCCTCCAATGCCAGAGTTGCCTTAGTAACCATGAGTCAGAGACACTAAAGGAAATCAACTAAACAGACCTTAGAGTGGAATGAAATACTAATGCACTTTTAATATTAAGTAGAAAGTTTAAATTAAGTTTTACAAAGTACTTACACTCTGTGATCCTTATCTTTATTATGCTACAGTATCATATGTTCTGAATAACTGGGAAGTTCAATATGCCCCATCTTCTGTGTGTTACCACATTTGGACCCAGTTCTGCAAAATTTTACTTGTAGAAGTGCTGAAGAGTACTTGAAATCAGCATGACCTGTGTTGAAATTTGGCCAATAATCAAAGAGAAGCCACTGGTGTCCTCCTCACTGCAACCAGGTGTGCATTATTAGCAGAACAGTGGTTTTTAGGACTCTGGTCAAGACCTATTGCATCGGAAGAGAAATAAATAGAAGGAAGTCCAGATCACTCTGTCTCTTTTAATACTCAAGTAGCAGAACAAAATATAGGGGGGAATTAGGTCTTTCTGAGTGGCACAAAAGAGTTGAACTTGTGGACAGTTCTCCAAAAATTCACTTCCCCAGCCATAATGTAGCTAAGTCAGTTTTAGGAGATTAATATTCTTTTTACAATGACCCCCCCAAAAAGGCTTATGCTGTTTTAATAGATGTCTTAATTACAAATAAATGAGACAAAACGTTGTCATTTCCCTACTTTCTACATCAAAAGCCAAAACTCTACATCCATCTTTACCTAGGACCTTCTAAATTTCTGTGTCCTTAAATAATATATACCATACTGAGTTGCCATCCTAGCAATGAGAAAAAAATACCCTTATTAATTGTAAACTACCCTTTTTTCAAAACCTTATTAGTAATCCCATCTACGAGCAGTTGAATCTCCTTAGTGAGCTCACATATTAATTTCTGATAATCACCAGTAAAACTGTCTAATTATTCCAACTCATTATTCATTATGACGACTGAAACCTCCTTTATCAGCTCTTTTGACCTCCATAGTTTCATTATTCTTTAAATCATTTACAGCATGTCTCTTGCCATAGCTGAAATTGTAATTAACCTTAGCTATATCATCAAACATTTTATCAAGTTCTTCATCCAAAACTTTGGAAAAGGCTGTGAATAGTAGGCAGAACTAAAAATAAAATGTCCTCAGTGGTGGACCTTATTCATCCTAAATTTGTTGTGAAAAAAATATGTAAAATTAAGGTTATATATGAATGATAAAGTAAGGATCATCATTCTTCCTTTAGGAGAACATTGTCTTAGTTCCTGTGTAAGAAGACAGTATTTTTAATGATATCCATTTAAACTCAATAAACCAATTAGCATTAATTCTCAGGGTAATTACATCTCTGGGCTTCACAAAGATGATACTTCAACCAACTTGCTAGCAGAGCTTAGAGACTAAATAAATGCGTGGTTTACCCTGCAAGGTCATCTCCTGATGTTATTACCCCTGACAAAGCAGCCAGCACTGCAAGAGCAGAGCAAGATGGCAAATGTGCACATTTGTCTGATCATACTTTTGCCCAATTTTCTTGATAGGCAAGAAACATCTCCTGGCAAAGCTTAGCAAAATTCTGCACTGTTCTCTCCCTTCTTAACAAAAATGGAGGAGAAAAGCAGTCTAGCCATGCAGAAATTAGAATAGGAAGTGCCAAGATAATGCAATTTTACTTTGTATATGCTGGAAAGGCTGGCAGAGCAGAAACAAAAGCCATCCATGCGTGGTGTACCTGGGGAGATGCTGCAACTGTGAGACTCGTATCTGCTTCAGGAACAGTGAGGTTTGCAGTTCCTGGGCTGTATTTCCCAGCAATTCTATTCCTGTGCAAATATTTCATCTAACAGCAAAAAAATCCAATCAAAATCTTTTGCATTCATTAAAAAAAAAAATCTGCAAATCTTACAATATCATTTTAAAACATCTCAGAAAATGCTTGAAAACGGAACAACTACTGATTTTGCTGGGTCTAGTTACAATTTCAAACACAAGTGTTTTCTTGAGATTTGGTTTAGATTTTGCAGAATCAGTCTCACAGAATCACAGAATCACAGAATATTAGGGATTGGAAGGGACCTCGAAAGATCATCTAGTCCAATCCCCCTGCTGGAGCAGGAACACCTAGATGAGTTCGCACAGGAAGGCGTCCTATGAATCCAAATATGCAAAATTTCACTGGGAAAAGGCAAGAAAAGAGAATGATCTTATCTGATCATTTTTTGGGGGGTGGATGGAAGCCCCACAAGAATTATTTGCTACACAACATTATAACTCTTCCTGCAGATTTTAACAGATGTCTCAAAATGAAAAACTGAAAAAAGGTGATACACATTATTACAGTGTAATATAGATTTTATACAGTGTATAAAATAAATTTCTTTCTGATTTAGTTCTAAATTGATCCACAATTTAGTCACATTTCCTTAACTAGTTCACTTTTCTCGAATACCTTTACTTGTTCACATCAAAAAACCTTAGGAAAAGAATTTGAGAAGAGATAATACTAATTCTGCTGTGACACATTTAATATTGTTCCGGATCTGACAGTTGCAAAAAACCCATATTTCCAGCACAAATCTTTCCATTGAATTTTAATTACAGGATTATATTTAAGATCTTAAAAGTTACATTTGAACTCCAATGGTGAGCGCTTCCTATTTGGGAAAACAGAGAAGAGATGAAGTGTCACTCATGCTTGTGCACCCTTGAATGTCCAGGGCTAAATCCTGCCCTGAAACGTGGCCAGCACCGATTTCAAAGGCTGTCTGTCACCTCTTCCCTGTCTCCAGTGAGAGCCTCTCCAGGGGCACAACCTTTTGATGAGTAACGGGAGAATAACTGCACCTAAGAACCTTCCACCCAGGTCTCCTGTGGCTTCTCCTAGTGGCAGCCGGTACAAATCAGCGCGAGAAGATGCAGATCGCCCTGTGGGCAGGTGGGACAACGTGCAGGACTCACTCAGCCCAGACAGTCCGAAGGCTCAGGGTTTGTATTCTGCACATGGGAGCCACATCTGAGTGGCTGGGACTCCAGCAAACTTCTTTCTCAATTTCACAGCACATATCTGAGATGTTGCTCCATGGATGTTGTGTATATAATCTTAATAACACACCGATTTAATCAGGTCTGCCACAGTACCTTAGCTATCATTTAATTGACTGTGGGTTATATCTTGCATATTTAATAGTTATGTAATTTATCCACTTAACCAAAAATAGACAAATATTAACAAATGTTATACTGTGAATTCAAATTAAATATGATGGGTTTATTTCTCTGGATTTTTAATTGTATTAAATAAAATAAAGCTCACGAGCTGAATCTTTAGAGGAAAAAAAATGTTCCTAATTATGCCTTTCCAGCTTCTCACAAGGAAATCGAAGCATGATTGCTGATACAGCTAAAAAAGACCTCATTATGTCCCACTCATCTTTAGCACCAGGTCTTTTTCTGGTAGCAGGTGATCTTTTGATCTCCCCCTTTTCCCCCCCAGGTTAACTGCATTCAGCATTTGTCCGAAAGGCTGCAACACATCTCATGACATTTCATAAGCTTTATAAATTCCATTTTTCCCTTTACTTGTTTCCTCTGGTAGTTTTCAATCAGTTTATCTCTCCCACAGAGCAGAGGTCCTGACCTGACACGGACCTTTGACCGTCACAGTGCTAACACAAGAGCTCACTTATCAGATCCGAGTGCCTTGGAAACCCAAAGGCAGTTGGCACTTTCTGAGAATGGGAGGTTAGTAAAATTAATGATGTTGTACTGAAATGCACAAAGTAAATATTTTGATATGTTAGAAGGGCATATATACCCATAAACCTCCTCCATATGGACACCGCGCAGGAGTGGGGGCTGAGCTGGAAAGGGAGAAGCAATACTGAGTGTCAAAAAGTGGCTGCTTCCCCTCCCCAATTTTTTTTATTTTTTTCTCCCACAATTCTGGTTTTTGTAACTGAGTCTTAAAATAAAAGGAAGGTCACTCTGCTTGTCCTTGGGCTTCCTGGAAAATTACTGAAAGTCAGAGATAAGTGGAAGATATCACGACCTCCTCTGCACACCCCATGAAGGGGCAGCCAGCTGAAATTCTTAACTCAATTTGTCATCTAAGTTATGACAAACACTTGAATTAAATAAAATATTTTGGGAATAATATCTCTAAAGTGAAATTTTTATATCAAATGCTAAACAGAGGTAGATGTTATTTTAGTACCATATCAATTTGCTCATTTTCAATAAAATGAGTTAGGAAACAGTTGTAATTTTTGCATAAAAAAGAAACACAACCTTCAGGAATTTTGAGTTTATTTAAGGTCTTATAAAAGCAAGGAATACATAGCATGAATGATGTGTTCCTCAGAAATTAACTAAATTTTCATCACTGGAGAAAAAAGAACTGGAATATCTGTAGAACAATCCCTATTTTTATTATAACTCTATTCAGGTTCTAGTTTCCTATTGCTGCCACAATGTTCATGTTTGGTAAAATGTTTTCTGGGTATCTGAAGGAAATTCTTGGATAATTATGTAATCTTGATAAATTTAAGAGGTAGAATTCACCGCCTCCAGAATTTGATTGCTCTCAGGAAATGTATCTGGAATGACAAAAAATAATTCATTTGTAGTTTGATGGAGTAAATTTCAAGGTGTAAATTAGGTATCAGTCTTACTCACTGCATTAGCTTGAGTTGAAATTTCATATTCCTGCCTTCCTCCACCATCTCTAGGTCTGTGCTGGGGCCAAGACAAGGAAACACCTTTTTGGGTTTGGTTTCAGAGCTGGGGAAGCGTGGCTATGGTCAGGTTCTGCACAGCCCCATCCCAGGAGGGAGGCACTGAAAACCGGTATATCCATTATTCAGCAGGGAAAATGGACCTTGGAGATAAGGGTCACATTTATCTTCATCTTCCTGGGGCTTCCTCATGTACACATATGTGAAGAGTGACACAGTTATCTGGACAGCAAGTAAGCTGCTTCCTAAATGTTATGAAATATCTGTAGTTTCCAAACAGGTTTTGTAACTGTGAGCAGAGCAGGGGCCACCAAATCCCACCCAATAATCCATCTGAACAGTTTGCATTTGTACCAGCAGATACACTGTGATTTAACCATGTTAAAGAATGGGCAGATGACTGTATTCCTTGTTAATCATTTCTGCTGTTTAATTGTCTTCATAATATCCTGCTGAGAAGTGGCAACTCAGCTGAGTTTGAATTCCAACACTTCAAAAAGAAAAAATAAACTTGCACTGTTTAGCAGAAGGAGGTGTGAGGGAATACTGAGGGCAGATCAGCAGTTGTCTTCAAAAGTCTGCAGAAGGCATTAGCACAGAGGAAAGGAACCATGTGTGACGGTTACAGTGGGGAGCACTGGGCTGCCTGTGAGGCAGACACTGGGCAGCCCCTTGAGGAGAGGGAGATACAACAGCTCTCCCTGCTGAGGTTTTTGAGGAAAGATTCAAGGTCAGGTTGGACAGAGCTCTGAGCAACCTCATCTAGTTGAAGATGTCCCTGCTCACTGCAGGGGGGTTGGACTAGACAAACTTTAAAAGGTCCCTTCCAATGCAAATAATTAGATGATTCAAAACATCTGTCAAAAGAATAAAATCTTGTCACAGTGTGCCTGCCCTCAGGAACTGCAGCAGGTGACCACTTGAGGAGTCTTTCCAAAACAAACTTTCACCATTCTTTATATTGAATCTTAACAGTCATTTTCCACCAACTGCATTGTGACTTGGGTTTGTGTGCTGGATTCATGAGCACCATAGTGTCAGGTGTCTGTTCCTAATACATATTCACATTTAATTTTAAGATTTTCTCCCATCAGTTAGATGCAGCATGTCTTACCTTAGGCTAGTCTTGCCAAAAAAGCAATCTTCACTTTCATGAACACTCCTAGTAATCTCAATGGGAAAATGGATATAAGTAGGAATATGCAAACACGTTCTTTGTTCTTAAATCCCGATTATTCTAGTTAAAACTACCTTGGCACATAATAAAAGTGGTGTTATTAATGTGTTAATGGGAATATTTAATATTACTGGTGCAGTTGTTAAGATCCCAAAGGTTTCAATAGTTTTTCAACAATTGTTTTTTTTTTCTTTTATTTTAAGCAAAAGAGTATAATTCAACACTATAGCTTGACAAGTTGTGCATGTACTTCAGTGAGAATTTTCCATTTCCCTAAACACAGAAAAAAAATCAGGCCCTGGTGTTAATAGGTACCCTCCTGGATTTGTTAAATGTAATGTCAGTTTTGCCATTGGCTTCAGTAAAAATAAACAAACAATCAGGATTTCAGGCCAGGCCTTACATGTCCATTCTGCTTTTCCTTCTTGCTTTTATAATTAAACATGCTCTAGCTTGCTCAACACAGTTCATATTATTTTACAAATAAATCTTTCATTGGCACTATTCTATAGAATTGGACTAAGCTCAATTTAGAACATAAATTATGAGAGCATAAATAGGAGAGCTTCTCTTTTTTTCCCCCCAACTCATTCCATCTTTGGGTTTGACTCTGATTGGAGTGGGATTGCCAGTAGTGTTGGACAGTTTACAAGCTGTCCCCAAAATCCTGAATGATTTGTTTCTTGCTGAGCCTATGCCCCACAGGATCCACCAAGCAGGCATCACACTAATTCAGTATTGAACTATTCAAGCATGTGGGAGTTCGAGCTGTCAAGAACTGTAAGAATCATATGCAAGAAACAGCTTTTCTCTCTTTTTCTTGCCCAGTTCATATATGTAACTACATTTATCAATATGTTATGTCTTCATCTCACCACTAGCCTATTTTGATTTCTTGCTTTGAAGAAGCCACTATAACCAATCTAAACAATTGAAGGAGTCTCATACATTCACTTCAGAAAGAGTTTCTGTGCAGAAGATGCTTTCACAACTCATGCAAAATGTGAAGGCAGGGGTAGGTACCTGAAATGGGACAAGTCAAAAAGTGGTTACAGTCTTTCTCTTTTTTTTTTTTTCCTTTCTCCTTTTATGCAAGGATTCTCATTGTGGCCTCAGAAACCAATGGATATTTTGACAATCAGGAATTTACACAAAGCATGAAGCACTAACAACCCAAATTTGCCCCCCCAAGTTTAAAGACAGAGGGGAAGAAAGGGGATCACCCCACTGGGCTGAGCGAAATCGCTGAGCGAGATTGACAGTGGTCCTCCTGCTCGTGCTTGCTCTGTTGCTGAACAGCTTGCAAATAAAACAGCACTATCTGGTATAAATATAAGGTTTGGCTTGGATTTAAGGATACTACATAAAATTCTGAGCCATTCTTCAGAACTGCCTTGACACACATTCACTCCTAGGTTACACGGTGTGACCGACTCTGCATTTCTGATAAAGGCCATCAAGAAGGAAGAAAAAAAACCTTCAATTTTCGGTCATGTCCAATGTTGTGATCCACTGTTGTGTATGACCTAAGAAAGGTTAAGAAAAGCAGATCAAGAAGGCAAACATTCCTCAGAGTTGTTACATGACCCCTGAATGAAAAAGATCCCAGCCTGAGCTCTCTGTGGCATAGTAGGCAATATCTATTTCAAGAAAATGTTTGCATCATTTATTATGTCATAAGCAAAAGAGTAAAATAAACTGTTTATTATCATGTATAAAATGCTTTTGACCAGCCAACTGAAAAACTAATTTCATTTTCTCATTACACTGCCTCGGGCATCCTTTAACATCAATTTTTATTACAGACAAAGAAGGGAAATTAAAATGATCAGTTACAGTGCAAGAAAAAAATATTTGTTTCAGAATTTTAAAAAGTGAGACTAATAAGCACTGAACCTGCTAATCATTCCTGGTAATTACTATTAATTTTGCAGGAAATGGAAGAGAGGTCCTAGAGATCTGTATTTTAATGCCCCAGAAGGAACTCTCCTGTGTGAAAGTATTAAGGCTTCTAAGAAAACTTGAAACAGTAAAACCAGGAGTCTCTGCAGAGACTGCTAGGTCTCAGTGCACTGGAATAGGAAAGTTAGTTATACAGATGCTCCCTAAAGGAGAATTAGAGGCATTTTTCTTGCTTTGAGGCGGAATTTATTGTTCTCCTTTGGGTACGATTAAACCATCTTCACCAGTGCAGTCACATGCCTTAACATCTTTTATACTCCTGAAGTGCATCAGATTACAACAGCTTTATGGACTTACCAAACAAGACAAGAAAACGCCCACAAGGGAGGTCACTCAGAGCCCCACCACCACCACTAATGGATCACCTCAGTCCTTTTCCTCCACCAAGAAGCCATGCTAGAGCAACCCCAGACTGAAAGTAGGCCCCGTGGTGATCTCTGAAAGAAACCCAGGAAAAAGAATTAAAATAAAACTGCACTTACCAGCGTCCCAGTAACTCATTTGTACTGTGGTTTTCACCAGGCATGAAGGCCTTCTGGAGAAAGAAGGCCAGGAAATCGATAAGCAGCGAGACTGAAACAGTTGACATTAAGTATTTACCATTTTGTGATTTATCTTTTTTTTTTTCCTTGAAAGACTCAAGGAGTGCTATTTCCTTATCACCATGCAGTACCTGGCAGAGTGCATAGCAAACATTTAATCATCTATTTCTTGCAAGGCTTTCCATGTGCTTCAGCTACAGTGGGATTGGCAGGAGGAAGGACCTTCACGGAGGTAACGTCAACTGTCTCTGCGCAGGGGTACCAAAAGCAATGTGCTTCTTACAGGAGCTTCTGCCATAAACTCTACCAAAGCAGCACGTTCCAACAAGACAAGAACACAGCGAGACATTTCATAAGAAATCAGAATGTCACATCTTTTTGTGTAACAATTTCATAGGCATCCCTAGTCTAATTCCCGTGTAACCCACATAAACAAAATTCAGGCTATTCATTCTCCTGGGACAGCTCAGGAGCCATCCTGCTTCCCTTCCTTTTCCTTTTTTCCTTTCCTTTCCTCCCAGTTTCTTTCTTTCACAGAACAACCTGGACTTCAATGGGAATGATGAGTTTCAAATGATGACAGAATACTACCTTAAATGACTGTCACCAGGGAATTATATGTATAAATCTATGAAGTTTTAATTCAACTACCTATTGAACAATCATCTTAAGATAATGGAGTTGGTGATGGATGGAGGAACGACAGCAGAAGTGTGCGTTACGAACGCGGCAGCTCGGTCATTTTCTGGAGTCAAACTATAGGGAATCAATCCTTACCCATCTGCAAAAATCAAATTAGAAAGCTCTTAAACTCTGCTAAAATGCTAATTCTTAGGAGGCATTTGCTTTCAAAGCATCCTTTGGGACATTCCTTCCTGGGACCCAGGCAAGATGGATTGCTATGGCTGGTTCAGGCCTGATCCTCAGCTGTTGCATTTTGGTGGTTAGTCTGATTTATTCAGTAATTAGGCCAGTTGATACCAATTCAGAATATAGTATGTACATGCCTGTTTGCAATGATATATACAGTGTCAAACATGACACTAAGATTTCCTCATTTAGATCTAAGCCCTAGACAGGTGTTTTTCTTCTTTTGCTTCCCAAAAATTATTTAAATATTTCAGGCAGGTGCTTGAACAATCACGATTAAAAGCTAACCCCTATCTATCCCCTTTCTAAATGACATGTTGATTTAGGACTGCATGGCACATCAGTTATGACTAAGCCCATCTTAATTATTCCTTTATTTAAGTCTACACGTTATCTTTAGGTGTTTCTCTGCCAGGCTAACACTGAGATTGTGGAAAGTACCTTTCACTTTAAAGATGTTCTGGCTTATATCAGGCAAAATTAATGTTATTATTAAGCTGTTGAATCCTAATGTAATTCATCTTAAAAAAAGGACAGCAGTGAGCAGTTAATGCATAAGGATGTTGAGCAAAGCTTGTTTTGAACACGCTCACAGGAACCTACCAATACCTACCGGTATGCAATGCAGTTTCCTTGGATCTATAAAACAATCTAGTGTTTCAGGACATACAAGTAATATAATATTGGATTAAGGGTACAATTGGTGCTAGAATAATATTTCCAGAATGCAGGAAAGACAGTTGAAATAGAATGGAATCACTATACAGAAGTAAACACAGTATTTTGAGAATACCTTCTATTATTCTTGTGAATATTCTCAGGGGGATAAGGAGGCTTTATATCACAGATAATTAAATGCAGGCTCTTTACTATTATATCTGTTGTATTCCAGAGAGCAGTAGGTTATAGGGCAATAGACTGAAATTAGATTTTAGCAGAACATGTGTCCTGACCTTTCTTTAAAGCAGATCTATTTACTTTATAATGCAGTTCATCTTGTAGGAACTGATGTACTCATAGCCAGTGTAAAGGTTAAGACATATGTGACTCTTAAACCTTCTTGCTTCTAACTCTAACATAATTCTCTTTGTTTATATTGTGCAAAGAGATATTTTAAATAACCAGTGTTGAAAATAATCTTTTTTGTGGTGATGTTAATTTCAGCTACCCTAACGTTTATATGTGCGGTGGAGCAAATGCATTCCTAAATTGCAAACGGACCCGATCTCAGCGTAAATCAGAGTAGCTCCACTGAATCCAATATTGAAGCCAACGAAATTTCACTGATTTATATCTAGGTACCTAACTCGGAACTTAAATGGGTTAAGGCCAGATTTACATGATTGTAAGTGATAAGATCTTGGCCTCATGTATTTTGATACATTATGGGCCAGATTGTGAAACCCTCATGTCAGTGGCACAACTTGCATGAGTAAGTGCTCACTGATGTGACTGTGGGCTGCACAATCTGGCTCTGCATTACACAGATGTAAACAAGTAACCAAGAGAAAGTTATTAAGTGGCTTCAATGATCTCATAAATAAACACGTCATGACACTTAAGTAGCTTTAATAGTATCAGAAGCACAAGAAATATGTACAGTCCTATATTACAGATGCCCTGTGTTGTGGTCTTTAAACATAATGGATGAGAGCTGATCCGACTATATCATGCCATGATTCTAGATACCACTTGATTTGCAGAGAAAAAATAGCATAAAATAGGACAATGTTGCACTATGCAATGCAAATAGGAGGTTTTGCACATTCCTCACTACTCTTACTGCTGCTGTTTATTGATAACCCAAAATCTTTTTTTCTTTGGTTTGTGATCCTGTTTTTTTCCTCCTCTTCTTATTTTCTACTCTTTCATGCAATTTACTTTCCTAGCAAGGCCTTCACATTTGAGCCCTACTCTTTTTTTGCAGTAGGTAAATGTATCCATTAGTACTGCTAGCAAATGAACACTAACGCATATAATAGACATTATTTGTGTGTGTGTGTTTGTGTGCACGTACACATTTCACAGACAGTAATACACATATATACATAATGCTGATTCGATGTACATCACGTTGGCTAATTTACAAGAAATGGTCATAAATTTAAGTGGTGACAACATCCAAAGTCTCAAGTCTCAAAGTTCCTACACAGTGGATCTCACAAAATGCATGCCCATCCCTGGAGCCACTGCTGTATCTTAGAATGATGACCCTTTGTGACCCAACATTCTGCTGTCATTTAGGACCTGTACAAATACGCTCCTACAACACATCACTTACTTGGTGGAGGGCGAGAGATTATTGAATTAGCTCATTGACCACGTCTGTAGCTCTTAACCACTAAACACTACGTAAATTATCACAGCCAAACACATGACCCTTTCTCTACTAACAGTATCATAACCAATA